>KK502433.1:113401-471586 GCA_000688735.1 Glossina austeni | reverse complement strand
CGTACACACGAACACACAAACACACTTACATCATTAACTGCACATGTCCAGCGATCTCTAATAAGGCTTATGTTTCCTCTTTACTCTACCCTTCGCTTTACAAACGATACAAAAAAAAACCTAATCTTCATACCTACTAGACATTCTATATCAAACTCTATTTTCCCAGAGACAACGGATTATTCGTTCCAAAGTACGAACGATCGAATATCATCACAAGCACATCTTTTTAATTGTATATCCTCATACTATGATCACAAGATATGTCCTTCGATAAACCTTTTCTTCATTATACACATCTTATTGCACAAACGAAAAAGGATTCCTTCAAGGACATACATTGTTTATGATTCGGATAAAAAACTGAGAAACAAGATCGTGCATAGAAATGTCTAGACAAATTTCCAGGAAGAAAAAATAAAGTGGACTCTGGGTGATGCGAATATTTCACTACATTGCACTTCAGAACACTCAAAGGTCTTATGATCCTTGCTCATTTCTATTTTTATTATCAGTATTTGCATTCGTACAAACACCCCGCTAAGAATGGAAAAAGAACTAATATTATGGAGCATTATAAACGATAAAAAAGATCAAATGGTATTTCATTTATTACTTTTTAACGAGATATAGATATAGATATAAAAATAAATTATAAACTGACTTTTGGTTAGTTTCTCTAAACTCTTGATTGGAAAAAGAACTACGTGATCAATATTGGCAAAAAAGAAAAACAGAAGACATGGTAAGAAATAAGAGACAAAAGAAATATTTTTCACATAAATTATTCTAAAAATCTTATAATTTTTTTAAATGTTTTTAATAGACCTTTCTGCAGACGCTTACCGAGGCCTAGAAAACATCAAGACAAGGCTATACAAAGATTGATGAGTTATCAATTGATGCAGCATATAAAATAGTCGGATGTAAAACAAAAGCAACACAATATGGAGAGAAAATTGCCCTTTATTTTGAATCACCAGAGGAAAAGTTACTGTGGATATTTCTTTCGAAGCGTCTTAGTCAAGTATTCCCATCCAAGAATCCGTAAAAAAGGTTAAAGGAAGATAATATTCAACATACTATCTTTCGGGGAATCGATAAATCTTTAGCTTGTGCCCCTATTTTAGAGTTTATTCCAAATGAAAATAAAGAATTTGATATCTAATCTATCTAGTTTGAGTATTTTCTTATCATTAAAGCTGTAGCCAGTTTTACTAAATTGTTTGAGATAAGTTTTTAAACTTTTTCGTTGACTCTTATATAAGCTATAAAGCAAGGAATAATGTCCGCAAGTGCTTGAAAAGTATCCTTGGAGTTGCTGTTTATTACATACATACGTGTCGCAGTTTCTTTTTAAAAAATTGCAAAATTCTTTTTTCAATGGTCGGTGACCATATGAACCGACGTATTCCGCTCCTAACTAGAAATTAATGTAAAAGGCCACCCAATGCTCTCCTGTAGAGTAGTCTGTATTTGCTATTATAATAGCAGAGCTCATTTTCCGTGGTAAATTATTAGCTGGGAAAACACCTTGAAAATAGTTCTTCGTAGATTGATTTGCATTAAGTGTTTGATCTATTTGCTTCGTATTCATTTTAAAGTGCAATTTTCGCGGTTCTGTTTCTATCAATCTCTAACATCGAATCATACTCGCAGTAAACTATGCAAGTTACAACTGCTGTTAATGCCCGAACGAGTTTGCCTTCAATGCGTATGTTTCCTTGCCTTAAAATATTAGCACACAAATTGTTACTGCAATAATCAGCGGAGAGGTCAAACGCTAGTATAAAGCAGCTATCATCAAAAAGTTTCTTATTTATATGAAGACCACGATCTGAATGATTAATTCCAGATGACTTAAATAGCATGCTATAAGCTCTGGTTGATCGTAATTTTTCTGTAGAGTAATCGAATTTAAGTGGTTGAGCGGGTGTTTGAACACCATTGACTGACAAATTAAACCTTTGCAAATAAAAATGCTCGAACTTGAAAGGAAGTTATACGATCGCCTGAATAAGCGCTATCGTAAATCATGCAAAAAGCTAAAAATGTCGGAAGTTGTCCTATGACAACATGATCTAATGATGAGGTGTGGTTTCCAGGATACAGAGTGAATGATTTAACTTCTACTTTATTAAATGCATGAGGTGTGGTTTCCAGGATACAGAGTGAATGATTTAACTTCTACTTTATTAAATGCACATAAAACTGCTTTCGTTTGTAATATTTTATGATGCGCAACCAGTATTCCTGGATTAATAGTTATGTTATTCATAAACAATTGTGCTTCCAATACCTTAAGCTGCGTTTCCTTGACACGATTTTGAATTAAATAAAATGAGGAATTTTCCAAACTAAATATAATTCGCAAATTAACATTATTTAGCAAGGATTTAGGTTGATTAAAAATATCTCCATGCAGCTTTCCGAGCAATTCAACTTTGTTACTCTTATCAAACAATTCGGTTAATTGTTTTTTGCCATCATGAAACATTTCACCGGTGTAGTAATCTGGATACCATCCAGAACATGATAAAGGAGTTCGACCTGCATCAGTGCCATAGTTAATTAGAGTTTGTATGTATGATCTGTAGTGATAATTGTTGTCACTTTGCGAAACCAATCCGTTATTTAAATATACGGATACGCCTCGAAACATGGAATGCAGAAGATTATTTACAACGCTACACTTATCGTCAGTAACATCAGAAGTATCTTTATTCTTCAATTGAACAACCAACTTTAAGTAAACGCTGCAAAGATCTCGATATGTATCGCCATTACCAAGAGACAGAAATTAAATGGAGCTATGGTTGTCTAAGGATTGAATAAGATTCTATGAGACTTCTTCTGTATTTAGAATGCTACTTTATATAGGATGAGGTGCAAATAAATCTAATTGACTTTTCATATGAGTGTTTCTATATGAGTGTTAATGAGCAAATATGTCTTTTTTTTGGTCATGGCGTTTCGCGTTAGATCTCTTTTGAGAATGACGTCGTTTCCTTTTGATTCGACGTCTTACACTACTTTTGGCAGAGCCTTTTTGAAATTTAGACGATATCTTGTAGATTGCCTTTTTTGTTAAATTACTTAAGGCCGTTTTGCTTTGCTCTGCCAAAATGTGTCTAAGCGACCGAAATCATTGCGAATAGATTTGCCTATATCCATAGCTTGGTCTTTAATCTCATTCAAACCTGATAGAAACAACGGTTTTAAATTTTTAAAAAAAGACGCGAAAAATGAATCAATAGCACGCCCATATTGTGCGATTCGTGGTGGCACGTATAATGATCCTATGTGACTTAATCCACTTCCGATTTAATTAGAGTAATATGAAGTATACACTTGCTCCATGTCAGTCTGTTACACTTCTGAATGAAATATTAATTAAGCTCTCATTTATATCGGTTTTATTTTAATTGCGTTTCTTTTTTCTAAAGTGAAGAGTAATGTAAGTAGGTGTAATGGAATCACGAAAATTGTATTTGGAACCGTTGGAACTAACTATGAGTGTAGAGATGTCCTTTATAGTAGCAATTTCAACGCTATAGTACTCTGCGCTGTTGAACTGAAAACAATTGCTTTTCCCATTAAACGACAGACCCGAAGAACGAGGTTTTATTATATCAGTATATACATAAATAATGGTGAATATTCCTGCGCTTGTTCTTGTGATGAATCATTTTCGATGTTGACATTATTTAAAAAGAGTTCGGTTATTTCAACTTCCCACTGATCATTTGTAATAATAGGAAGATTTACAATATTTGTAAATGAGGACAAAGTATTATGTTCATAAACGGCAACGGAGTTGTTGCTTAATAAAGTTACATAAAAATCCTCCATGTAGTTCATAGTTTAAAAGGTACTAGATAAGTGAACTCAAAACATGGTTGTAATAGTTTTTTATTTAATGATAGCGCAAATGTGCACTTTTCGAAAGATATCCACTTAAAACTGTTTTCGCCTTTCTGAATTGAAGATTTCTGGCCCAATTTTTCCAGTTTTCCATCTGGAATGATAACATCTGTGGAAAGGCCGTTTTTAATTAAATCATCCTTAGTTTTAAGTTCGCTTCTAAGCCGGGTGTTATATGGAGAAATGCGTTTTTCATTTCTCGGTTTAATTATAGGTTTTGCAGGTTGTCCGCTTACTTGGTGTGGTGTTGCTTCTTTATTTCTGTTTAAGAATTTTTCTGACGTCATAAAATCATCTTTTGAAGTGCTATCATCTAAGTCAGTTTGTCACTTTCTTTACTATTTTTGAATGTGCTGTCATCTAAGTCCCTTTGCAATTGTTCGCTACTATTTTTGAATATGCCGTCATCGTTCACATTTTGGAGGAGGATTTCAGGTTTTTCAATGTTAACTTTCTCATCTTCTACATAACTTTTAGAAAGCGCCATATAGTCAGAGTTTTGCTTAATTGGGTTTAATTTTCTTCTAACATAAGTATTTAATTCTTGTTTAATTTTGATCCACTTGTTATATTCTGAAAGGGAGACATTGTTGGAATATGGTAACAGCTTTCTATTAAAAAATCCCGCTGAATATTTGTCATCCATCATCGCGTCGTATGCACTTGGGTACAACAATATTACTTTATTTAGCTTCGGCTTAAATTTATTGAAGATTGTCTAACAATTTTCCGATAAATGCGCTAAGATTATAGATAAGATCCCACCAACTTTCTGCATAGGAACCTTTCTTTTAGACTTTATGGTCGCGTTTGGTCTCGAGATGAATCTAAGTTCCTTTTTATACTTTTTTAAAACCTTCAAATCTTTATTTTTTATTTCAGTGTTTCCAGTTATTGTGTTAAAGATAATCTCAGTCAAAGTCTTTAATTCATCATCAGCACAGTTGAGTATAGCTTTCTTAATTTGCTATTATTGGTTTTGAGGACATACAGCATATGTTTGTGGTTCTTCAGTCGCTTTAAACTATTTTTTAAGACTATTTTCCCCGGTGTCACAGAAGCAACAGCAAAAATTCGGATTAATTATGTTCGTTCTGTATCTTAATAAATCATTTACGCTTTGTGTAAGTTCGAATAATAAATAGGCATGAGGTTTGCTAGTCACATCTTTATATATTCTCATAAGTTCAGATCAATTTTCAGGATGAATTTGCTTTGCTAAATGTTGAAACTGTAGGATATCTCTAGGATTTTTAAAAACTACTCTATTTTTTGAATTCAATGAAATATCTCTTGTGGGCGACGATTTGTGAGATATATTTGACGTTACTACAATGACAGAAAAATTCCTATGGTTACTCCTTTGTGAAAAGTTTACAAACCGTTTTGTTGAAAGCGCCCACCATTAAGTCATCGAGTACGACGATAGTTGGTTCGTTGACAACGTCGCAACATTATTGATATCAGGTTTCGCATTTTCTTCACCATAACACCAAAATATTCGACAAATTTTCATGTTAAACTAGAAATCCTTGTTATTAATAAGATTTTTCAAAAATGTTGTTTGCCTGACCCTGATGGTCCACTAAAAAGCATAGAAAATGAAAGGTAAAATTGATAAAACTTGTTAATTATAACTCAGAGAATAAACTAGGACTTCATAGCATGCGTTTATTTATTTAATCTTAAGTAATAACTTTAATAGTGTTTCAGTTTTTTTCAAGACATTTCGATGATGTGGGCAGTTAGTAAAATAATTAGATAGTTTACTTAAAGTTTGCTTGAGTGTCCACGAGTATCACTTTCGATTTTAAATATTTTTTAAGAAATTCTTGTTTTTCTTCTCCCACGACTAAAACATACTCATAATTATTCAAGGGAGATAGTATTTCACCTAAGCAGGAATAGTCTATTGCGCAATCCCACCATTTTAAATCGTGAATAAGTTTAGCATAAAAATGATTTTCATACTTAGCCTTATCATTTAATTCCTTTTCACCGAACGCCGGTTTAAATAAAAAGTAGTTAACTACAACAGAATTCGCACTCATATATATTAGCTCTTTAATAAAAATTTGTTTCTGATTTCCATGACGTACTTTTAGTTATGCTGAACATAGTTTGATGAGTTACTGATAAATACTGAGTTGATTTTATATAACCTTTGGCTTTATATTCTAAAAGAACTCACATCACTTTCAGTATTAGTTGTGTCGTCTCAATAAATGGATCACGTATTGCCAAGAGCTCAGAAAACTCCGCGTTTACCAAAAAGAAATCAAGACCATCAATTAATATTTGGTTTGCAATATTTCGTCAGTTTAAAAACTAACATCAAATGTGGTTTGTCACCCTCAGGAAACTTTAAACCACTTTTATGGCTCCAAGATAATAAATATAATTTTATTGGGTTCATTCGGGACCAATGGACTCTTTTAATGACATATAAGGAATACATACAACTAAACTTTTATCAAACAGACTTCATAGAACCTGAGAGCATTCTAGATCATCCAACTCTAGACAACATTATGTGTAATTTTAAATATGAGCGAGATGGGCAATGTCTTTTGATTATTAATCAAAAAGGACATAGAATAAAACTTGATGATGAAACGTGGAGATTAATAACCCGCGTTGGAATTTTTTTATCAACATTCCTATGCTGGAATACTATCTTACAAAGGCAAATTTCGTTCTTTTACAATTTACTATTATTTTTTACCAAAGTGCGTCGCATTGAATAAGACGGATGTTCAATTGGCTGATATGTCCATATCTACCGACCCTGATATTGAGATTGAATAATTAAGATTATATTTTGAATTTCCTCGGAAGATGTTAAACAAAGTTAGGAAGGATATTAAGATTCGTAAGCTACATTTGAGAATTATAAAAAAATAAATGAGTAAAATTCAAGTTGTTAATGAGATTCACAAACCAGCCAGAGAAAATTTTGTTCGAAGGCGATTCATTCAAAAAGGAGTCAATGATACATGGCAAATAGATTTCATAAGCTAAATAACGGCTATAAATACCATTTGGTGGGAATTGATGTATTTTCTAAACATGCTTTAGCGCAACGAAAGGGGAATTGAAAGAAGAAATACATCTCCAAGAAATATGCAGACTGATCAGGGGAAGGAATTTTTCAATAAAGGTTTTAAAGGTTCGATGAAATATTATCAAATTAGCCGTTATCACACATACACTCATATGAAAGCCTCCATATGTGAAACATTTAATAGAACATTAAAAAACTTAAGGTGGAACATGTTTAGTATCAATGGTAATTACAAATGGATAAACAACCTGCAGAAGTTACTAACGAAACACAATAATACGTATCACAGGGTAATAAAAATGAAACCAAATGAAGTCAACAAATGCAGAAGAACAGAAGCAGATATTACAAAGTGTATGTAATTTCCCTAAAACATTTCCAAGACCAAATTTTAAAGTTGGGGATTATGTTAGAATTGGCAAATTTAAAGGAGTATTTTTTAAAGACTATGAACCAATCTGGACCACCGAAATATTTTAGATCAGTAGAATAAAAATTACGAATCCTGTTACTTAGATTCTGAAGGACTATAAGAAAAATGAAATATTAGGGTCATTTTATGAATACGAAATGCAAAAATTTCGTGACAAAAATACCTACTTAGTGGAAAAGATATTGAAGAAGCAGGGAAACAAATTTTCTGTGAAGTGGCTAGGGTTTGATCAAACTCATAATTCACTACTCGACAAATATGTATAACACCAACCGAAAATGTTTGCTATTATTATTATTATTATTATTATTATTATTATTATTATTATTAAAATCTAAATAAAATGGAAACCCAAAAAATAGCGTTGCGTATTAATTTTTTACATTTATTCTTGCATACATAATAATTACATTTCACTTACAAATTTTTGTTATTTAATTTATAATTATTTTACATTTATTCATATATATTGATTACCTATTTTGCCATTTCCCCACGCTAGTGTGGAAATTCTATCATCTGAAACACATCGCTTATCATCTAAGTAATCTAACGCTATTTTTTTGCAGGTCTCTGTATACAATCTATGAGATCTGCTTCTTATTATTCTCTGTTCACCTTAAAAAGATTTTCTATTTATAATACAGTGTTTATAATCACTGTATTTTAATTTGTCGGTTATACATTTTATTATCCCTTTAACTTTTTTCACTTCTTTTTCTTTATTGTTCCCATCATTGATTATGCATGCATGCGGTTTGGCTTTTAAACCTGCAAACTTTGTCATGATTCTCTCGGCATTTTCGTCTTTCATCAAACCTAATACTTTTTTGTTATTAGGAATTATATTATGTATATTGCCGGGTAGGCAATCTGATGTGTCGCATTTATTGGGGTTATTTTTAATAATGTTATATGTATTACCATCAGATTCTAATGTAAATGAATCTGTATGCGTATATATAATCTTTACTGTTTGACTCTGGTTAAGTAAAAAGTTATAATAAGAGTCATACATCAACCACTTAGAGAGTTCTAACACAGTTACCCCCATATATATTGGTTTACCGTGAATAATTTCCAATTTACTTAGCTCCACTCCAAATAACCCACTATCGAAGTTAGGTTTGACTATGACAGCTCTATATCCTTCAGAATTCCTTACGTTTTCGTAACTATTAACTAAGCCAACGTCCCGACGATGTTCAACATTTTCCGTGGTTTTCCCATACACAGCATTATTCATCAGCTTATAGAAGGTCTTCTCGAGTGCATTGTTGGCTTCTATTGTTTCCTTCTATTGGTGTTTAAGCGAATGTAGCGCTGTAACCAAGCCCTTTGACTAAATTTTAGTATTCTATGAATACATTTTAACTGCAACCCTTGTTGCAAGCAGAGGAGCAGATTTTTTAAATGAATCTTATAATTCATTTTATGAGCTAAATCTGCTATGAGTTTTTTATGCTTTGCAGTAGGAGCAATTTTATTGTCTGCACAGAAAGGTAGGCAATCATGTTGGTCATGAATATCAGACGGATAATTTAGGTCAACTTACAAAATGTAACCACTGCTTCCATCGATATCAATGGAATAAACATCAAATTCTTTTACTTCACTTTCACTTAAAAATTGGAAGTGTGCATATGGAAGTTTTTGAGACATGGCACAACTGTACAAATTGTTTGCATCCATAAAGGGTAGTATTAATACGTCGCTTTCGAGATATAATCTTTAAGGGTTTGACACTTGAACGTGTCCCACACCCTCTGCGCGAAATTGTGGTCATCCTCACTATTTTCGCGATCGGAGAAATAATTATAGAAGCACCCTTGGCTTGGTAAAATTGGATCATCAAGCTTCTTGATGTCACTTACATAATCGTACGGAAAGACAGCCTTACGGCTCATTAACACAAATTTTTGTGGATTCTTAAATGCTTTCTTTAACACTTTAAACTGACTGGGCTGCAAATATTTGGCCAATTTCTCTAGTGTAGAGTTTAAAAATCGATTGGAATCCACAAAATTCGTTAAATATTTTATCGTATTCCCTTCCATTACTCTCTTCGTAATTGATATGTCCAACTCTTTGTTACAAGATATAACCCACAAATTAGACCCTAACTGTGTGATAAATTGGTGAATATCATACTTACTTAAATTATGAAAGATAAGAGGGAAGTAGGATAGCTTCAATTGGAAATATTTCCTACATTCCCTAAGAATGAACCCGACAATTTCCCCTGTAAAATAACTTTAGTCCTTATCTTTATATCCTAAAATTATTTCCTCACGGGCGTAGCATTCAGTGTTTTCCATCTCTGTTGATTGTACGTCTTGCAATAATTGTTTAGGACTTGCGGAATTCTTCCAGTACAACTGATAGATTTTCCATTTTCCGCTGCATATGATTAATTCAGCTATGCAGGTTCCTCCTAATAAAAATAAGAAATAAATAAACAAATCCAATTAGTTACTTAAATGAAAAATAAAAAAATTCCTTATATACTCACCAACAAAAGTGTACTGTTCATCACACTCTTCCTTATACACATGTTTAACATAATAAGAAACTGCGCACGCTTCATGCTGTTGAATTGCCTTCGTCCCCTCATTCCTATTAAGATTTTCTATGGGCTTAAGAACAGCCTCTATATCAGCATATATGATTATTGGCCGCGACAACTTCTTCCCCATATTTTTGAACTTGGTTATTGGTGAAAACGTTGTTGGAAATACACTTTTCAGTTTGGTGCAACCGTCCTTATGCCGGGTTCCGGTCGTGGTGTAAAACGTTTGACACAAATTACAATGTATGGCTTCGCGTGTATTGTGTTTTTACCAACCTCTGCACGATGGTAATAAGACAATAATGATATTGCTTAGCCGTTTCGTTATAAACAGTTAGCAAGTTAATATGCAAACTTTTTGGTTCCTTTGTCGCCCTTGCTGGACCAACCACTGTCCATGTACCCTTGGTAGACATCAGCATTTTTCACATTAATTGTAGCCTTTTTAGTGTATATAATATTTGGCAATGGTACATGTGAACCCACAGGAATGGACTCCAACTTGCAAATAGTTAATTCGTAGAATTTAAAGTCTGCTATCGCCCAATCGCTATCTCATTCCTGGTATTCTTCAGCCGCTTCGCTGTTTTCTATCGCAGCAACGAATTTCGTTGAGAAGAGTTTCAGTGGTATGACCATTTCTGTTTTCAACCCTTTCATGTAGCCGCCAACAAGCCTCAAATTGAACTTTACAGAGCCAAATTCATCTAATTTGGTTTGCATTTGCTCGTGTACATATATTCGGATATCATCTAAAAATTTGTTTATTGATGTCTCATCCCTCGAGTTGCTGACGATTTTATATTGAATCACATTTTCCGATGTCGATGGAGATGTGATGAATATATTTTCTTTTAAGACCACAGTTGCCTTCTCTTTACGCTTGTTGGTCCTCAAATGGTTTTCGTATTTTGCCTGCATCATAAAAACTTGACAGGGCTCCCAATACAACTCACTGGCAGGAAGTGCCTTTTTGGTACTAGCTTCAAAAACTTTTTTACGCTTAGCGGCGTTGCTTGTGGACGGTCCGTGGTTCATAATGGAAGTAGTAGGCTGTTTTCTTTAAATGCTGTTTCACAGTCTGTTACGAACTCTTTACATAAATGGGTATGGAACAACTCGTGTTCAGTTAGAGTCGCACCACAGAAATTACACCTTGTTCGCCAGACGCCAATTGTTCCTTCGTTCAAAGATTCATCCTACTGCAAGCTGACAAGCTCTTGCAAATTCCAAGCAGTGATGGTCCAGTAAATTCTCAACTGTGTCATGGCAAAAAGTACACTTATGTTTGCTAGATTCCATTTTTATTTTTTTATTTTTTATTTGAAGTAATTTTTACATAAAGTTTCTCTGTCTCACTAACCGATTTGGCTGCTTTAGTATTTTTAAAAATAACTAATGAGAAAGCTCTGCGTATATAGCATAGGTGAACTTACCTTCAAGCGTTATCTTATGCTTTTAAATGCCGTTATAAAATCATCAATGAAATACCATTTGACCTTTTTTATCGTTTATAATGCTCCATAATATTAGTTCTTTTTCCATTCTCAGCGGGGTGTTTGTACGAATGGAAATACTGATAATAAAAATAGAAATAAGCAAGGATCATAAGACCTTTGAGTGTTCTGAAGTGCAATATAGTGAAATATTCGCGTCACCCAGAGTGCACTTTATTTTTTCTTCCTGGAAATTTGTCTAGACATTTCTATGCGCGATCTTGTTTCTCAGTTTTTTATCCGAATCATAAACAATGTATGTCCTTGAAGGAATCCTTTTTCGTTTATTCAATAAGATGCGTATAAGGAAGAAGAGATTAATCGAACGACGTTTTTTGTGACCGTACTATGAGGATGCGTAATTAAAAATATGTGATTCGATCGTTCGTACTTTGGAACGAATAATCTGTTGTTTCTGCGAAAATAGAGTTTGATATAGAATGTTTAGTAGGTGTGAAGAATAGGTTTTTTTTTTGTATTTTTTGTAAAGCGAAGGGTACGGTAAAGAGGAAACACAAGATTATTAGAGAGATTATTAGAGATAGCTGGACATGTGTAGTTAATGATGTAAGTACGTGTGTTTGTATACGTACGTATTTTGTGTGTGTGTGTGCGCGCGTGTGTTTGGTTGTGCGGCGATGCGGTCGGAGCGGACAAGTGTGTAGTCCTCGTTTTCCCATAAATATACTAGCATCTAAAAAGGACAAGAGCAAAAAAAAGAAGAAAAAAAACCAAAAGATCCTTTTCCTGCAAACGAGCATTATTCACCTTCAATAATTTGTCCTTGGCTTATCCCGTTTTATCTTCAATTACAAATGAACAAGATTTCATTTTCACGAATCCTTGACCTTTCGGATTGCACTTTAAGTGTTCTCTTACATCTTTGATTATTAAATTCCTTTACATCTTCCTACACCACGCTCTACCAATACTTGTGCAGTATGAAGCTAACTTATTCATGGCTCATCGCAGAAAAAGAAACAAGTTTATCTTTCACTTTTCTGGAAACATCCTTTATTAGCTCGTCTGGCTTCTTATTCGGATCTAGTATGCCCGCCTTACTGTTTAGTAAGTCAGTTTACACTTTTTCTTCATTTTAATTTCATTTCATTTTCATTTCATTTTCATTTCATTTCATATTGCATTCCCAAATTTTTTTGTGCTTCATCCTAAATTATTAGCGATTAGCAATTAAAAAAAAATATTTGTAAATTCACAATTAGTCATGATGTGAAAATAAGTTTCTGATGAGTCCTATCACGATGAGCACACATGCGATGAACTTTATGGTCTCATCCACCCAATCGACCCAAAGTATGGGGACGAGATGCGTTCAGTAACAGTGCATAGCATTTCAAAGCTCTAACCCTCGTATCATATTTAAAAATTTCTTTAGCAGCCGTGAACTGGGGCCAAACCTTGTGCAAAACTCTATATGTTTCGTTATAAGTTGAGAATATCCTTGCCTTTTGAGGTTTTGGTCGTTTCATAAAAAAGACAATTCCGTTCCGCAACGACGAACGTAGCAAAAATATTTTTACTATTAAAGTGAAAAAGTCAGCAACGACTAACCAATACTTTCATTGAAATTTCAATTTTTTTGTGCTTGTTTTAAGAAAAGATTGGAGGATATAAAAAAATTGGACATATTGGGATTTTTCTTCACCGCGAAATCATAACTTAGCAAAGCCGCAAGGATATGATTTTTATCAAAAACAAATTCATGCAAAGCTTCGGCTATCTTAATGGACTGTCTTCACTTGGGCAGTTATTTATTTTTCTAACACTGCCAAAGCTTTCGCAATACACTTCAACAGAAATTGG
Organism: Glossina austeni; assembly: GCA_000688735.1. Taxonomy (NCBI): domain Eukaryota; kingdom Metazoa; phylum Arthropoda; class Insecta; order Diptera; family Glossinidae; genus Glossina; species Glossina austeni. The sequence continues at coordinate 458,276 of KK502433.1, read as the reverse complement.
TTCAAAACTTTCTCTTTCCTAAAAAACACTTGCCACTCCGATTGTCCTTTCTTATTCATATTTCACACTCTTACTATTAGGTAAGCAATGGAGAACACTACTTCTGTTAACACATTTGAGCCAGAAGTTCGACAAAGAAAACAGATTTTCTGTTTCTTATTTCAATGTTGTTCAACCTTAAAAAGTGCCTTTAAAAAAAAAATGTGTAAAAAGTGCAGATTATCAAGTTTCCGTTTAATGCCTATCCTCTGCTTGAAACGTTTATTCTTAAAAAGTGATAATTGCCGCAATTGTTGATGACAGTTAAGCACAAATTGTTATGTCGTTTTCCGTTTAACTCTGCAACGTATGGACGTTACAGTGAGTGAGTGTGATAAATGTTAACTTGTAATACCAGCATTTAAAACAATAATCTCTAGGAAGAAGACAAACGTGCCAAGAAAGCAAAAAAAAGAAAAACCGATTTCAGTTATGTAAAGTAAGGAATTTCAAGAAAATTAATTTGAAATAACTGCAAAAAAAATTAATTATTTTCTTGCAGATAATTGCAAAGAAGATCATTTAAAACAATAAAAGTTTGAGCATATCGTTAAAGTGAGCACGAAGATGAAGTTTAAGAAAACAGAAATGGAAAAAATATATTGCATCAATTAACGTTGCTACAGTACGTTGCTAAGTTCTTGCATGTTTACGCTGATTTAGTGGTACATTCTTAGTTTAATGAATATCGGGTGTCAGCATACTGCTGGATTGCAGCTCTTACTAATTTACTTACATGTAGATCATGGTAGTTTTAAACTTCTTTCCATTCTCTTCAACTATTAATTATAATTTACTTTTCATTGAAATATACAATGAAGATAAAGATAGAAACTTCAAGGTCTTATTACCAACACTTATTAAAAATGTAAAGAAGTCCATACATGACATGTATTTTAGTAAAATTGAACGTACACTATAACAAAAACACCTATCAACAACATCATTGCCGAGACCGCTCGCCCACCTCTAGGAAACAGAGTTGATGCGTTAAAGGTCAAAATAATCCCGAAACTTCTCAACACTACCAATTCACTACTCCTGAGAGGGGTTAAAAAAGCAACTATTGTAAAAAAATCTAAAGATACCAAACTGCAAATAGCTCCAGTTGCAAAATAAACAACCATCCCCGTAAACGACGCCCGAAAACTTGGATTAAAAGGACTATTGGCTTTAAAAAGCAGCTCGTGTGATATTTCACTCCCAGCACACAAAAAAGAACATACGCCAAATCTTGTCGTCAGAGAGCTCTCATCTTTTGGAAAATAAGGCTTAGCAGTTTCTTTTCAAGGACTTGCCTAATATTTAATGAACATACATGAGTAGTCATGAGGTTTAGTCATGACCTACTACTTTTCTTAAAGCTGAATTGTATTACGGTTTACAAAAATTGTGGTACGAAATGTTGAAATGACCTGCTGCTGTGTATAACTAGACAATGGTGTACTTCCTTTACAATTATAACTCGCAATAGCGTCACTTTTCGGTTGAATGTTAACATAAACCTTTGGAATTTCTTAGAAGCAACTTTCTCTAATAAAAATTTTTTTTTATTATTCATTTACAGTAAACAACGCCAGTTAATTTTCGAATCATACTAAGGTGTTAACTAGATATCATGTGGATTTCTACAAACGACTCTGAACAGGTTAAATAGCTCATAATTATATTTACATTGACGCAGCTTAATGAACATAAAGTGCCTAGAAAAGCGGTTAGGGACTCTAAAGATTATCTCATCAAGCAATGCGGGCGAATCGATAGTACCATTAATTAACTCAACTAAGAAGAAAATACCAATAATAAATCCACGTTTCTCAAGTGACGGCAAGGCTAGCAAAAGCAGTCTATTGTCATAGGAAAGCAAAGAGACAAGCGGATCCCTCCCCAAATTCTAAAGGGCAAACAGCGAGAATTGTTTTTGAACTGGTTCAGTTGCATCTACATAACATTTATAGAAAGGCGACCACGCAACACAAGCATACTCGAGTAATGGCCTAACTAAGCAAATGTGTAGCTTTTTTTTAATGTAAAGATCCTTCAGCTCTTTGGACCACCTCTAAATGAAACCAAGCGCCGACCTAGCTTTAGTTAAAGAGAGCTTAATGTGCAAATTAAAACATAATCTTTGGTCGAATAGAAGCCCTAAATCAATAAACTAAACTCGGTTTGCTTTGTGTGAATCGATGAAATACTCCATATTGAATGATTTCCTCCTTGAGCAAGAAGCCTTCTTGCCTTTTTTTACATTTAGTTTCATAAAATTTAACGAGCACTATATATCCAAATTATTTAAGTCAATTTGAAGCTGATTCGATTGCGATTCCAAGGAGAAGGAAGAAAACAGTTTACCATCCTCAGCGTACATTAAGATCTGGCTGGATTTAATCACCGAGGGGAGAGGTCATGGAAAATACATCCGAGGTGATAAAGTCAACCAGGACTCTGAACGATTTGTTATGTCGATAAGAGCTCAGCCATTTCACTAAGCGCAAAGGGAAGCCAGAGGCCTGGAGTTTGAAGTATGGTTAACTAAGTAAAACGCTTTACTAAAATCAGTATATACGACGTGCGTGCGAGATCCACTAGAAAACGCCTGGCAAACCTGGTAAGATAAATTTCAAGCCTTTAGCTTCCCTTCCCATTTAGTGAAATGGATAAGCTCTTATCTGCATAGTAGGTCATTCAGGGTTTTGTTTAACTTCACCATTTCATATGAATTCCCCGTTACGTCAGGCGTACCTCAAGGTGGCCACTTAGGACCCATTTTTTTAAATCTATACATTAGTGACTTGCCTTCGGTGATTAAATCCAGCCAGATCTTAATGTATGCTGATCATGTGAAACTGTTTTCTTCCTTTTCCTTAGAATCGCAATCACATCGGCTTCAAACTGACCTGAATAATTTGGTGGCATGGTGCTCATCGAATTGCATGAGACTAAACCTAAATAAATGTAAGAAGCTTTCTTTCTCAAAAAGGAAGTCATTCATTACTCAGTATTTTATAGATTCGCACAAGTTGGAGGACGTCGAGTCGTTCACAGATTTAGGCGTTCTCTTTGACCATAGGTTACATTTTAACTTGCATGTCGAGTTCTCGTTAAGCAAAACTAGTTCCGCGCTTGGTTTTATATATTGAACTTTTTTTATGTTAAGCCCTAGGTTGGTATCTGCTATAGTTTTCTTATTGTGAGCGAATCTTTTTACATTTATCAGCTAATAAATACATCGATTTAGCGCACTTCCATCGTTTAATGCCTGCGGATCATTAAGTTTCGTTCGTCATTAACTTTAAAAAAGCAGAAATTACTTCAAAAAGCATGCGAAAAAGATGTACAGATGAACGCATAAAATGAAAGGAGCAGAGGGGGGATAATAAGTAAATCACATGGACAGGCGGAATCATTCCTTTGAAACTTTTAGTTGTTTTTCCTTCGTCATCGATTTGTGCAGGAGAATGCAGGAGCTTCCAAGTAAATAACCATATTAAGCTCAACATTAGGCAAACAAGAAACGGCTTGATGAAGCTGAACCTAAAACGGGTATGACGGCAAATGCTGGTAACTGTTGATGATACTTGATTCTATCTTGAACGTCCGTAGTCCCGAATGGCAACATGCCAGCTGAAGCCATAGTGCGAGCAAGGTACAATGGCACTCAAAAAGATAATGGTAGCTGTTTTCTTGAATAAAGATGGGATCGTATACATTAATATACAGTAAACATAATTAATTGAAAATAAGTTTAAACGAGAGAAGCTGTTGACAGTTTCAATAAAATTTGCAAGCACATTTCCTCTGACCAAGGTTTATGACTCCGCTTTAGTGCGAATTTTTAGTGTTTATTAAGTCTAAGACTGCAAGGGCGTCTTGTTAGGCCTATGTGCGTAAATTATTTGATTTTTGCATGGCATCTCTAGATGAGTGCCTCTAATATTTCCGTTACATTTCAGGTTGTTATCTGCTGGATCTATTTATTTATTTATTGATTTATTTGTAGTTTAAATTTAGCCACAATAAACGAATAGACTGTTATTTGGTGCTATGGTGCTAAGCATAAAGACTTAACCTTTAAAAAAAAAGAGAGAGAGAAAGTAACGAAGATACACATCTAGCAGAGACACATGCTTGGATCACATTGGTCTATCATATTGGTTTTCATCAAAATTATCCCTTTTCGTGAAAATTATGCGTACCTTTTGGTGTATTATTATCAAAACGAAAGCGAATAATTTCACTCGGCGACGTGGTGTAGGGTATGTAATTACCGACGCTGCCCGTGTACAATGTTCTTACTTGTTTTAAATATAAAAAATCTAAAAAGTATTTGTTTGAAGGCTCCGCAGAATGTACGGTTTCCAGAATATCAAGAATAGAAAGAAGGAGGGACGGATATGGCTAAATCTGCTCTCATCAATCTGAATTCATTTATAAATATTGATACGTACAAATATGATTTTTTTCTTTATTCCACATTCAATTTACAATCCATCCAAAAGGATAATAAGTAAATGTTCCCCAAGGAGAACTATATACCAATACGCGCATGATATTAAATAAATAAACAGAAAATAAAACAAGTAAGAAAATTATATTCGGTTCCGATCGAGTCTTGTATATCCATCACCGTTATCCTAAAAAAGACGAAAAAACTAAAAGAACTGTATTTTCATGCTCTATAAAGCAAAGAGCTTGATGATGCTTAGACTACGAAAAGGCTGTACATGTGTTTGGTTAGACCTATACTCGAGGATGCCTCTATTGTGCGGAGTCCTTCCTATATATGCTAGGTAGATTTAATTCAATCTGTTCAAGAGCAATTTTTCCTGTTTTCGCTTAGGAATTTGGGTTGGGACCCGATTGCTTCTCTTCCCCCCTATGAAAATAGGTTACTTCTGTTATCTTTGCCGTCTCTTGAGAAACATAGATTTGTTCTGTGGCGTTTGCTTCGTAATCAAAGTAATAAATGGTGCTCTTGACTCACCGTCATTACTTGGAGAAATAGGTTTTAATGTTCCTAACCGCTTCTCCAGGCACTTTACCTTGGTCAAGGTTAGTCAATGTAAACAATTATGAGCTGTTTAACACTCTCAGAGTTGTTTGCAAGAACCTAAATGACGTCTATCGCCTATCCTCATTATCGGACTCTTTAAAGTCCATTAAAGCAACATTGCAACGAGATTTACATATGTCATACCTGAACTAGCTTTGAACCGTAAAAAGTCATTGTGACTCGAAAATGAGTTGTTGTCAACTATTATCGGTTGCCAAGCTTAAGCATGTTTGCGATGGCTTAGGGGTTCGTTTGCAATTTGGTCCTGTACCGGTTGTGGGTGTGGCTCTGTGCTAATTGTGTACATGCTTTTTTTTTCTTTTCTCCTTTTTATTTGTTTCATTGTACTTATACTAAGTTACTTACTTATACTAAGTTACTATACATATACTAAGTCAATTAATTTAAGATTTACTTTAACAGTCATTTGAACCCGACTGTCATTTGTTTTTAGTTGAGTTCCTGTATAAGTAGAATAAATAAATAAATAAATAAATAAACTTTAAGAGATTCGCAACAGCGAGTCTTCCTTTCCGAAAGCCGTATTGGAGAAATATAAGAATGAGCAACAATCGATCAAACAATTTAGGTAAAACACTCAACTTGGCGATGCCTCTATAGTTCTCAACGTGATGTCTGCTTCCACATTTGTGAATTGGAATAAGTAAACTACTCTCCCAACACAAAGAAAAACACCTGATTTCAAGGACTGAGTAAAAATCATTGCAATAATACCACATATCTCGACAGAGCATTTTTAAGTATACATGATGGAATTCCATCAGGTCCAGGATAAGGATAGTTGACAGTTGAATCGTAGTTTTCTTTTCAAAATAGAAAGACAGCTTTGGAAAAATAAATTGTAGGAGAGTAATCAATACGATATTAATGATTAATCAAATTAATTAAGCGTAAAAACATAGTATATAACAAAAATGTTTATGGTAATAAATTAAAAACCAAAAGTCGTCCAAAGTGGATGGGGATTGGATAGAGCGACATGCGAGCATTTCTATAAAGACTTCAACAACTTACTTCTTAAGTAAAAATACTTTCAAAATATGGAATTCTTTTCAATTAAGGTATAATTTCAATGATGTTTTTTCAATGAAAAAATGTGAATGACATGTTCCGGCGTCCGTGCCGGGAAATCTATACTTATGGTAAAAGCGTCATTCAACATCCCCTTCACTTTTCTTTTTGCACCTTTATTCAATTTTGACTATGTCTCTCAAAAACGTCATATATTGCACTCAATATTAAACTAAGGCATGATTGCAATGACTCGCCATTGAATTCTTTTGCATAAATTCGCTTAATCAAATCTCTAATCTGTTGCTAATTAAAAAAAAAAAAAGTTTACTTTCGGGTTGACAATACGCTTTGGAATTCATCCGATACGAATTTAAAACCGTGAAAATGTGATGTGTAGGTATCGCCTGGCCTCAACGCATCTCACATGTACCACCTTATTGCTTTTGAGTTGTCTGATTTTAATAATTGATGTAATAATTACCGTTATTGCAAATTTTTGTTTACTCTCATTACATTCTGAAAATGCATTGTCAAACCTATTGTATTATCACTTATTACATCATGTCTTTAGCTATGATGTCATTTTTCTACTCCACTTTCTCTGTGCACTGTCTGTTTATCACAGACGGACAGACAGACAGACATGCTTAAACCGGTTTAGTTTCTAATGCTAATCAGGAATACGTGTAATTTATGGGGTCTACGAAGCTTCCCTCAGGATGTTGCAAACGTTTGGACAAAATCCCCTCATCCTTTGGTGATGGGAATAAAAACCAAATACTGTTGTTCCTAATGTTGTATTGTAAGGCATTTTCGTGCTAGTAGTCGCAATTGGCTCGCATGTTTCGTTTGGAAGTTGACGGCATGCAAAACTGTAAGATGATATAATATAATATTTAATAAAGTTCCATAAAAGTTCAAGCAATGAAAATAAAACATTGAAAACTTTAAGCACATCGTGCCTTTTTTACACACCCCAGCGAATTTGAGATTGTTAATTTGCTGAATAACCGAATCAGAACACACTTTAAGCATTCATCTGTCAACAATCATCTTGAAGACGAGTCTGCTCGTTCATTTAGTTATTCTAAACAGCTTCGAAATCACATAAACATGACTGGTCCGAAACGATTTATTTCCGACTCTCTCTATCGCCATTCCTTCTAGATAAACTCGGTTATTTGCTTTTATAAGCAATTGTAAACAGCGCTCGCTGTTTGCCGGTTAATTGGATTATTATAACAGCGTTTGATATGATGGCTTTAACAGATTATGACGCATCTACATACATGTACGATACAAGCGCTTACAATTCAATGTATGTCATTTCGCCAAACTTCTTTTCAGAACATTAAATGGGTTGTAATTTGTGCCGCAAGTGTACTTAACAATAATCTACAGTTAAAGCACGTGGAACTATTGTTGACGCTTGCAGCCACCATGCTCTTTCGGAAAGAACAATCGTACATCGACTTTAACGCCACAAAAATTGCGCAAGTAAAATTAAATAATTACGAATAACCATAACAACAATAGTCTAGTAGAAAAATGTCTGAATCTTACCAAGAAAACCTCGGAGCTATGTGCTGCGGAAAGAATTCTTCCGTGCTGCGTTCGTAGAAAGTGCTGCTAAGAAAAAAAATGTTTTTAAATATAAAATTGATAATTGAAAAAAACATTCACTCCGCCAAGTGTGCCAATCAAGAAAAGGGAAATAACGGCAACTGTCCGATAATGTTGCTCACAGAATTATTTCTTAGAAGCGTAAGCTAAATAAAATATATAACTACTACAGTTGTGAACACAATCCCCTTGAACTAAAAAATAACACCCACGAATGGGCACATTTTCAGGTAGAAAAAGTTGAAAAGTCCAAAATTCAAAACTAGTAATAGCAATAATGGCATAATGATAATAGACGTGAAAAGTCTATACACAAAGTAATATAGCTACTACTTCTTCGAGGTGTACGCCAGACGCTAGCTAAAAAATCATTGTGTTTCGACACCTTTAGAACTCTTTAGTGCATATTATTATCAAAAGCGAAAACATGAGATGCCGTGTCAGTTGATGTCGAATGAAATCGAAAGGTATGTTTTTACTTGTACGAATAATTTTCAGACATTACCCCTTCCGATTATCATTCGTACCGATTAAAGGGTGCATGATCTGCCTGAGCAGCAGTGCTATTCTTCTGAAGATGTCAAAAGAAGATGTCGACTATTCAGTGGCTTCAAAAGACGTACCTTCTCTCTAACGCGGAATGGAAATGCTGCCAAAAATCTGGGAAGCGGAAATAAATAGAAAGAGATTATTTCAATGATTTTTTTACCTTGCATCACTTGTGATAAAAGGTTATATTAAGTTTTGGCGGATTTCTTGAGTGCCAAGGAGGAGTTGAGGTTTACGTTTTACCGTACCAATCGATTAAGTATCACTCTCAAAATCTATCTAAGCTTGTCTGTATATTTAGTTTCCGTGCGTCTAACCCATATGCCTCCATTCTTGAGATTTTGATCGGACCGCTTTTTCGATCTCTCCTCAAACAAAGCCTAATTTTAAAACATCATATGGATAACTGTAGGGTGATGTACAGTATTTAACGTTAAGCCGTGGCTTACTATAGTCTGTTTCTACTTCTTTTCAATAAAATATTAATATTAATAAAAGAAAAGAACGGGAGCTTACCCACCATTCCTACACAATGCATGTTGTTTTCTTTAACGTTTGCACTACACTATACACTAAATAATAAGCACTAAAGAACAAATAAAAGATTTGTAAACCTTTTTAAACGAAACATAAAATTATTTAAAGGTAAATAAAAATATGTAAAATTTTGTCTGACATTTTCTATTTCCTTTTTTTGTTTTTCCTACCGTTTCTGTGCTATATAATGTCCCAGCAAGAGAGCCAAACACAACGGCAAAGATAGCAAAAGAGAATCAGTGAAATAGAAACGTAGGTCAAACATGCAGATAAATGCAATAAAACCATTTACCGAACAATTTTTTGCATGACTAGTGCCAGGAGATATTACCGAACAATTTCCATAAGTAAGTGGCTTTTGTCCGACATTTTTAAAAAGAAAAAAATGAGAAGAAAAATGTACTAAAACGAAAAACTTTTAATTGAATGTCAAATTTTATAGTTAACGGCTATTAAAGTTCAACAAAATATGGTTTATATTAAAGTTAAGCTTAACATAAGGAATAACTAACAGCTTCGTTTAAGGTTGTGTTAGTGGGAAAAAATATCATGGCAAAGGAAAATTGAATTTATAAAACGTAACTAGACATTTTCCTTCATTAGAAAGACTTGCCGTCACATGAGCAAACGCCAGAGCAATATTTTCTCTATTTTTCGAATATTGTAAGCCTGAAGATATGCTCTCATAATAAAAAGCAGAAAAAATTAGAGTTTTTGGGAAACGACATATTTTTATACAAGCAATGATTTTTTGCTTCACTGAAGCAAGAAAATGACCTAACAATGTAATCAGATTTTTTGTTTGCTCATGTTTATTAAGAAAAAAAAATATGTATGTTAACAGCAAGCAGACATAACTTGGACATTATGCAACGCACTATTGCTCCATATAAGATACATAAACAATTGCGAAACTTTCTCTCTACATAAACACGTTAAAAATGGTGGAGTATAAATTGGAAAATTTTGGTACAATGATCTTTATGATACACATTAATCTCTAGAAATATGAAAGTAAGGCAATTAAAGGAGAGGTAATATACGCCGTCTTGAGAAGTTAAAATGTTGAAAAAATGATGCTCCAAAACGGTAGAGCCGTTTTTGCCGATTCGTGGCAGACCAAATTCACTGGTCACGATGGAGTATTATTAGCAATTAAAGCGAAACAATGAAAGTAAAATGGATGAGGCGTTCGGAAACGACGACAATGGAAAATATATCTCAAATCCTTACAAGCAAGCCGTCTATGACAAAAGTGCGGCAAGATGAACGCTTGAAACTTTACAAATGTTATAAATCCAAATTCAAGCTTTATTCTAAGCTCCATTAAGTAGATAATTAAAATTAAAGAAAATGGAATACATTAATAAATATAACATTTTTAATTAGTGATCGCTATGGCACTTTCATCCAGCTCAGTGCGCAACTGAGTTTTACTCAGCATATAGAGCCACCGAAATGCGCTTTTTACTCTCAGTGTAGCTGTAGAGACCGCGAAATTGTAGCCGTGGAAGAAAAATTTTAAAGTCGAAAAGAGATGTAGCTTTCCTTAAAGCTAAAGAAATTGCAGCGACTTACTTTATAAATAATGTAAACCATTATTATTGGGTTTTCTCAGGCAATACACGACACCAATGTTACATGTTATCCAATGGCTTACGAAGATAAGGTGCTTACACCACGAAATTAAGAGACGAAAAACGTTGTGAGCAAGCAAATCAGATGCAAAACTTCAATAACGAAGAAAAACGATTTGTGACATGTTAAAAGAATAGTCGAAGTACTGAAGTTGAATACAAACAGTTTATCCACAAAGACTACCCAAATAAAGCTTTGTAGAAAGTTATCGACCATTGGAAAACAAATGCAATTGTTGGCAAGTTAATTTTTTACAGTGAGCAATTAAATCCCCTACACTAATTTTCCGAAGACATTTCTTTCTCTATCGCCATCATAAAGTTTAAATAATAAACGCCCATCTTTTGTGGGAATATTCTCATCATAAATCATAAGTCTATATGATATCCATAATTTAAACTCAATATCGGACTCTTTAAGTTCTATCAAATCTAGTCTCCTTAACACGCCCGTTTCGCTCATGTTGTATCTAAAGTATTTTTAGGTCCTTAAACCGCAAACCGCATAATCCGCAAATGTAATTAAATATGTTCACTCTTATCGTTTGCCAAGCTTTAGCATATTTACAAGGTTTCAGGTGTACGCCCCAACTGGGATCTATATCTTACGATTTTGCCTCTGCGCCAGACTACTGCGCTCTGTGCACAATAATTTTTTCTCTCCTTTTTGCTCTTAATACATTTATACATGAATTTTGCACCTTTTGTTTTTTTCTTGATATTTCTTTATTTTTTATAACAGTTTAGTCATAATATTGTTACGAAATGCTTTTCTTGATATGGTTCGTATCACTAGATCATGGCTTTATTTACAGTCAATTTCCTTAAGGTTAGGACTATTTACACTTGACTTTGTTTGATAACATTCTTAACCGAAACTTTCTTGTCGACTCAAATGTTGCTTTCCGACAAACTCATTCTGTTTAAATATTCTGCTTATATAAGCAAATTATCATAGTTCGACTGACATTCGCGCCTGACTTTTTCGACCTCTCGGAAATTTATTTTCTGGAAGATCAATTAGATGGCATGAAAGTAGATTCGGGATTTCCGTAACAATATTATAACTAGCACTAGATTTATTTTAGCTGAGTTTTATGCATAAATAAATAAACGTCAAACCACCATTTTCCATCGTTATTTTTTTGAAGAAAAATTGAAAATGGTAATTTACGGCCTTTTTTAAAATAGACTTTTATATGACGAGGGGTAGTAACGTTGTTCCGGTGATGCACGTTTTTAACAATTTTCGTTACCATCAAATATGATCAAATTACATCGAAAATTGTGAACTGTGTGCTAAGCACAAAAATACCTGGGCAGACGTCAGGAAGACAGACAGTCAACCTGCTGAATCTCAAGCCGTTTTGGTCGTTGCTTATATCACATAATTAGGGTACATGCGTTTATTAAGGAGCTTGACATTCAACGAAACTTTATACTCGCCAACAAAGACGTCAATTGATTGAGGTCTTAGAAAAGTATTTCTTTACAGAAGAAAGAAAACAAATAAACTTCATGACGCGCGTGGCGACGCAACAATTTCAAGTGCGGAAAATATTTGTTCATATTTATTCTTCAGCGCAATCTTGTGAAACCTCAGCGGTTTCCTTTCCTTCATTGCACTTTATACATTTATTTGGTTTAGTATGGCGTGCCCATGGTCCTAAGCCTACCCCACCCTACATTTATTATACTGCAGATCGATAGAAGTTTCCAGGTATCTATAGTGGCAGTTGTTTAAAAATAATTTTTTAAGTTTTCATTTTAAATTGACATTGCAATTGTGCGATTCCGAAAAGTGATTTTATGAAGAACAGCAATAAATATTCCAAATAAATAATATTACGACTTGACTACAGCATTTTCTTATGCTTTATTTTTTACGTGCGACACTCTGACTTTCGATAAGAAAAAAAATTAATAAATTTAAGAACAATCAAATTCCTAAGCACCATTTACCGTATTCTAGTGCTAGAGCGCCCACGACTTCACACACTCAAAACTAATTTCGAAGATTTAATAGAAGGCGAAAATTTCATGTTACCAATTCGACCGAGAGTTTTCTAGACTTTCTAATTTCTGAAGATAGTTCTATGCATCGCTATTCGTCCCACTACCATCTTATCAACGCCAACCAGAGAATATCATTAATCTGAATTGCTTTGCTTGCCATAACAATGGAGCAAGACATTTATTATCAAATAAAGTCGTTAGCCGTTTCCGTAACAAGGTGTTACTTTGTGAGTAACGCCTTCGCGTAGCAGTAAGCAACAAAACACATTATTTCGTTGAAGTGCAAGCAGAGAAATTTTTTGGGGTACTGAATACCTCTAGTTCGGCACCAAGTGACGCCAATCGCTAGAGGCGTTACTTTTCTCTTTCAAAGTGGTAAAGCGGCGGGCATTATCTGCAGAACAGAATTATTCCTGTAAAGCAATTTGGTTTTCAAAAAAATAAGAAAACCGGAAGAAATGTAAATAAAATACTAGGAGATGACGTGAATCGCTACAAACAAAAAATGTTATTAAAGTAGAAGCAATAAAGAAAGGGTGGCAAACGACAGGCCTTGAATCTTTTTTAATATTCTTAGGCCTGTATATTTATATCTAACATATGTGAACGTAAATGATAGCTCCGAGGCATATATTGAAATCAAATTTTTTAAGACTTTTTTAATCAAATTGCTTTTGGACGGCTTCCTTAATAGAAAAATGACATCGGAAAATCATATCAAAAGGGAAACCTAAGCAGCAACGAAATCAGAAGCCATAGTCACAACGTAATGTATGAAATATTAGATTGGCCGACCATAGAAACGAATTTGAACTAGATTTTTATAAAATTCTTTAAAAGTTATGTTTCTTTAGTAAATAGTAAGTAAAACTAGTTATTTTTGCTCTTTAACAGAATTTTTCTTAAGAGTTTCTAAAGAGTTTCTAAAGTAAGTAAAATATTTTCGAAAAACCTAACTTTTCCGTAAATTTAATGTAATAAAAAGCAACAATCACGACAGTCATCGCTTCGTATGTCTCTTAAAAAACACAACTCGAACATATGTAGAAGCTATAAACCGTTATCGTGGGCCACTGAAACATGTGCATTCGCATAAAAGCAAATCTGTATGCATTGCCTAAGTGATTTTACATTTTGTGACTTACTCAGTACCTATTAGTAAATGTGGGTTTTTTTTTTTTTATTAGGACACGCACTGACTGTCAAAAGTCACATTATCATGTAGAAGTTTTTATACCTGCACACGTGAACTCTTTTCAACTTTCTATTAACTAAAGCTCTTTATTTGACTACATGTGTGTTTATGCGCATGTCTTTCTGCTTGTGTATATGTGGCCTAATGTGATTTTATGTTACAGTTATTGCGTGCAATTTTTAACAACGACTTTTGAAAGTGTTCCTTTTTTTTGTTATATCCGCTTTCATGACATTTTCAACAAGCACATGCACATGAAACTAATAATTAGTTTATATATTAAATATTTTTCGTATGTTATCGCTAGTAAAGAAGTATAGTAAATGTGTACCAGAAATACTAACTGAATACATGAAAAGCCAGATAAAACCACTTTAGTTCTCCCGTTTCGCTTTATATTACATGTGATTCCTTATTTGTTAAAATCCCCGCAGTTAGGTTGATAGTCTTCTTGTTAGATATACTTCCTGACTTTAAAGTTATAAACACGGACTATATATATAATTATTAAAGATCACTCGATAGAAGGACGATGACGCTTGCGTTTGTCCAGATCATATACGGACGGTTAGAGTAAGCAATTGCAATAGAGAATACATTTTTATTATGACGATCTCTTAAATGTACGAGGATTGTATGATCAAATTCATTATTTGACCCAAAAATTCGATTTTTCAACTATAGTCACTACCCCTGCCTTAAGACTTTTTTTTTTTTGAAACTGCTTTATTCAAACTGATTGTGTCTCTAATTTACTTTAATTCATAATCGTTTGACTTCAAACTTAAACTATAGCGTTATAAGAACTGTTAAGCGTACATTTAAGTATTTAAAAAAAAAATTTTCGAATAGTACTCAAAAATGGCACCAACCGAGTCAGTTTTGCGAGGCTTTTTCAAGCCTACTTTTTGTAACAAAATATTAAGTTTTTCACTAGATAATTTTATCAAGAAGCTACTGTCAACAAGTAAAGTTAATCGACTAACCGTTGAAGGATTCGGCCAAGCGAACCTTTTAAAGAACAGAGTAAGTATAAGAACAGTATAAGTAATATTGAAGGAAAACAGCCATACTCTTGCGTTGCTATTCGATTTAGATTCGATTTAAGATGTAAATGTAGGTATAGGTAGAGGGTAAAGCTTCCAAAACTTGTTTTTTGTTGACTTAATAGACATATGGAACATTCCAGAACATCTGAAAGAAATTCATTACATGAAAGAAAGTGTTTCCTTGAAATTTCGATGTTTTGCACAATGAGATTACACATATCAACAGAATCCTTGCTGATAAGTTGCAATTCAATGCCCACCCCGTTGGTTTAAAAGATATGTTAAATAAATATTTGTGTTTATTTAAAAGCATGTGAGGCTGATAGCGATTCGAAAGGCCTAAAGTTAAAAATTTGTGATGAAAATGTTAAAAGCCAAATACGAACGCGGATGCAGTAAAAGCGGAAGGATTTAGCATAACGTCTTCGAGAAATATATATGGGAAAGAATATTTGAATTTGAGGAAGTTTTGTGGTAATAAGGATTAAAGGCTAAGCGTAAAAGTTAAGAAAACAGCTTATTATAATAAAAAACATGCAGTTAACACAATTTAAATATTTTTAAAATTCGGTCTGCTTGTTTATAAAGATAAAAACCTACAAAGGACATGAAAAAATTATTTGGGAACATTTTTCGTAAAAAAGTTATTAAATGTGGTGCTCCGGTTGGTGTTTTGAAATGTTACGCAACACTCCTTCAACGTATCGCTGCTCCAAATTTTAGTTCGATTGGTTTCTTCCTTTGAGAATATCCTTTAAAAAATTTATTTCAATTTTAAAACGATATCTGCTACAATTATTTGCATTAATATACGCAACTAGTTTTTTTCTTTTCATTTTTTTAACAATTTCAACACATCTTTCCTGGCCGATTACGTCCAAATTATGGTTGCTAGTCAAATCAAGTACATATAGATCAAATTTAAATTTTAAGTATCAAACTATGCAATCTTACTGCCGGCTGTAAAGCATGCAGACGGACGGACTTTCATATTGCTCGTTGTTGTGATCTAAGTTGAACACATATATGATGTTCCATATTTGAAACTCATTTTTTACGGGTGTAAGACTCCCAGAAAGGCATAAGAATTTGATAAACAACCGACTTAGAAACTCGATCAGGATCGTATGTATGTTATTTGTACGGTTCTCGATGCGAGCATTGGGCACTGAAGCCAGTCGCCCTCTCTTAGGCCGGTGCTAGGTATAAAAGTTTTAAAATTTTTAAAAATTTACCAAACGTTCGAAAGAGAATATCCTGCAATTTTGTTCGCCTTCAACAGAAAGGTTTTCGCCCACGTTTATATTAAATTTCATTACTTTGGCTTATATTACAGTTCATGAAGTGAACTTGTGTTTAGGCCAACTCATAAAGACGAATTCAGTTAATTTATGCGAAAATTTATACTTAATCAAAGTTAATTTTAAAGAGATAAAAAATTATAAAAGAAATCATTTTCCATTAGGTCGAAAACTAGCCGTTGCCCTTTATCAAAAGTAATTATTTGAATGCCATTTAAAGATCTATTTGGTAACAAAGGAGAAATAAATTTTTTTTTTTTTCTGAAATTTATTTACATTTTTGTACACACATACATGCATTTATGAAAACAAGCGAATACATGCATATTTGTTGTTAGTTGATTCTGGGTTCATATTCAATTTTCTAAATGTTCCTAATTGTGTCTCTTCTAGGGCAATTAAAAATGCAAATTAAATGCATGGTACCACGCTGGGTGAAGCGTGCGAATAGTACTAACACATACGACACATGTACATATATATGTAAATACTTTTATATGCACGCTCAATTATAAATGAGTTTTATAAAATAGTTTACACTCGATATACACAACATTATCACAAGCACCCGCACAAATGTATAAATAAATACACATTAAAAAGTTGAGTATGAATAAAATATGCAAACGCAGAGTTCATTATTTAAGAACAAACAATGGCACTATAACAAATGAATGTGGTTTCCAGTAGGAATACATGTGGGTATAGCCGCGTAGACGGAAAAAAAATTATAATAATTAAAAACCAACTTTGACTGTTTATAGCGCTTAAGAATCACTGAAATATTTTATAATAATTTAAAAATGAGCAAAATACTATTGCAAATTAGTTTAAATAAATTATTAACAAAAAGCATAGCTTTTTTGCAGCAACCCTTAGGAGATTTAAAAAAATCGAATCGTGCGAACCACTTCGATTGCTCATCAGTTGCGCACATCCACGGATGTTATATTAACATCCTCCGTACTTAGTTTCGCTTATTTTGCCGAATATGATTTTAAACAATGTTTAGGTTGGCAAATCCATAGGCAACTTGCGAAATGAAAGCGTGAACCCCGTTACTAAAGTGTCGATTGAATGAACTCATTTGCATCATGGAATGCTTTAATATAGCGAAATCATATGATTCAAAAACTGAAAAAAAAAAAAAATGAATTAGAAATATTGTTATAGCAAAAAATTTTCTTGAAACTTGATTTTTTTTGTTTTCTTTGTACTAAATGATGATTTTAATTATTTTTCGTGAATTATCGATAGTTAGTATTGTATGCAGCGATTGCAGTATTTAGCATCACCGTACCATTTTAAAATTACATTATATGTTATATTATATTATATCACATTACACTCGTACAAAGCTAAGTACGAGAAGAAGCTATTTAATTTTTTTATTTATTTATTTATTTATTTACTTACACATGAAACTGAACTGCAATAAATTAAGGTTCAACTTCAATTGACTCTTAAAAGTAAATCTTATACTAATTATTATTAAAACTAGTATAAAGTATATAAGGAGAAGTGAAGACAAAAAATTTAATAATTAAATAATAATTTGGAACTGGAAAAAGCGGTTAGGGAATCAAGAGTACCATTAATTAATTCAACTAAGAAGTCTATTGTCATAAGAAAGAAAAGAGATAAGCGGATCCCACGACAAATTCGAAAGCGCAAACAGCAAATATTGCTTTTAAACTGATTCAATTGAATCTACATAACATTTATAGGAAGGCGAGCACGCAACGCGGGTATACTCAAGTATTGGCCTAACTAAGCAAATATATAGTTTTTTGTAATGTAAACCCCTTAATGGGACCAAGCGCCCACCTAGCTTTACTTAAAGAGAGCTTAATGTACAAATTAAAACGTAATCTTCGGTCGAATAGAACCGTCAACGTGATGTCTATTTCCATATTTGTGAATTGGAATAAGGAAACTACTCTTTCAAAACAAAGAGAAAACACCTGATTTCAAGGATTAGTTAAAAATCATTGAAAGAACACCGCATAGCTCGACATACCATACATGATGAAAATCCCATCAGGTCCAGGACACAATTATAGTTTACAGACCTCAAACCATGTAAACGTCGTCCTCTGAAATGGCCAAATCAGCAATCAAAACGGAGTTAGTTATCGGATACGGATAGTTTACAATTAGATCAGAGATTACTGCAAGGATTACTCCAAGATTACTTCTATTATAAAAGAATATTTCTATTACTCCAAGATTACTGCAAGAATATTTCTATTACTCCAACTACTTTTTACTTCTATTATACAAGAATATATATATATATAGAAGAGATTACTGCAAGGATATTTCTATTACTCCAAGATTACTTCTATTATACAAGAAGGTTTCTACTACTCCAAGATTACTGCAAGAATATTTCTAAGCGCTTCCGTCGTTCACAGTTAGTTCATAAATTTTACTGTAAAAACAATAACCATTACATTTAAAAAAAAAATTTAAAACTCAATATCCTATCCTATCCTCTGTGTTGAGTTATCCGCTGCAAATGTAGCTCGAAGTACTAGCTGATGAATATCAGTTGGAAAGGCAAATGATAGCAAGGATGCACAAAATTCATCAATTTCTAGTCTTTCAGTAATATGTAAAATTATATATGCAATCACACAGACTCTTTTATCCTTTTTTTTTGGGAGAGTAGCCAGCACCACTTTTTGTATATTTACAATTAATGGATCCTTCCCGGATTTTCTAACTATTTTCTTAATTGACTGCAAACGTTCTTTTCTCTGCTTGCACTAGCATTTAATTTCAGCTTAAAAGTCAATCACAAAACGCGAGTATACACGTACAACGTTTTCTTATTAGACATTGGAAACGAAAATCTCGAGAATTACATACTTTTTTGCATTCTTTTTAATAGTTTGTTGTCTTTTTTTTTGTTCATTCAATTGAATTGAAAAAGTTCAAGAATTAAATTCGTTTTTTTTTCACTTTTTTCTTTTCTCCAAAAAACCAAAAAAAAAAATAGGCTAACTTGATTTACCACAGTGTTCAGCGAAGAGTTTTGAGGTTTCAATATCATCGGAGGACTCAAAGCCATCGAAAGAAACATACGGGATGTACGGTGATTTTTCTTTTGGAGCTGACAAACTTAAAAAAATATTTAGGATTAACAAGCAGTAAGGATGTTATCAACTGAAGATATCTGCAATAACAATAGAAAAATATGGAGTACTTTAAATATGTTGAAAATAGAATAAACGAGGCGTAAGAGATTTTTGAGAAGACAATGGCTTCTGCAGTTGCTTGTCACAAAATAAATAAAAAAACCTCAAACTTCAAAAGTTTTTTGTTGCCTTTTCTTGTTTTTCTTCCATTTCTTGCTCACCTCCCAGAGTTTCTTCTTCTTGATTACTTTGCCACTTTGCTACACTGCTTGTTTGTCAGTTTAAGAAAGAAGCGCAAACAGACCATTCCTTTAACAGAGAAGCTTAACAGAGAAGCGCAAACAGATTTATCGTTTAACAGAGAATCGCAAACAGATTTCTTCATTAGAATCCACAAATGGATTCAAATGTACAATAATGTGATGCTAATCATTCGAAAATTATTTAAGACATTAATTTGTATGTTTTGAGGGAGATTCGAATGTATGGAAGATGAAGTTGTGGTTGAGCTACCAATTGTGAAACTATCAAAGACGCTTTTAACAAACAATAGGAATCTATTGAATAATAATTAAGCGCAAAAAGAAGAAAAACATAGGGTTAACGTTATTAGAAAATTGCAAAAGACTATCGAAAAATTTCAGCGAAACACACACAAAACAGTAGAACAAAATCCAAATACTATTAGAACAAATATCGAATAATTGTCACGTCCGCGAAGTCATTGCTCTTTGTACATATATGTAACATACAACATGACGTCACGGCGTAGTTCCCGAAGTAAGCGTAAATAAAATGCACTTCTGATTGAGATGTGGTCCGAATTTGTTTTCAATATTTTGTTAGAAGCTTGCCATTACTTATGGAATACGCTATACTGTATACTTGTACAGCGTACAGAAGGAGTAGTAGCTTATTACGAAGACAATGAACACGCGATTACGTTTCATGCATGTGAGATGAAGCTCACATTTCAAAGCACATCTGATGCTTCTAAAGACTTTTGCGAGTGTAAAAAAAACTTTTGGGTCAACGCAGAACGCTGCAGAAACGTGGTTACTGACCTTTCGTAGCAAAAATTTAATAATTTCGACTTGGACAATATGTGGCTTTAACTAAATGGTACAGCACACCTTACATTTTGCGACAAAATCAATTTGTTGCGAAAAAAGTTCAACGACCATCTAATCTTTATAATGCTTATGTGAGCTTGCCACAAAGATCTTGGAATTTAACTCTATTAAACTCTTGGGATTATATTCGAGCATTGGCTTACTCCAGTGAACAACGAACTCTCAATCACCTTATTCGCCGAGATTGTTCATATTATTGGTGAAATAGGGGTAGACGTATGTGCAAAAGTGGCAACAATTTATGTTCCAGAGACGGTTCTTCACATGAAGTCATTTTTAAATGAAAATTGCATAAATAATGTCCCTATATACACATGTATATGTTATATGCAAGATGTGCAGGCATGTTACTAAAATTCCCATCACTTTTAAGGGATTTTAAACATTTTCCAATTACAGATAATGGTTTGTGGCGTACGGAACTTGAATTTGCCTTTTTTTTGGGAATGGGTTGACAGATCGACTTGAAACTAGAGGCGGGCATAGAAAAGGATGAGATTTACATATGTTTTACAAATTACGCAATTTTTTACTGCTTCATAAATTTCCCTCCAAGAACTTTCCAATTCGTCTGGCATTAACCTGTATAGGGCGAAGGTAGGAAAAAGATAAGAAACTTACTAGTACAAATAAAGTAATATAAATTATGGACGAAGTATAAGTGTTCTAGAAAGCAAATGCAATGTTTTCATAGTTTTATACGTTAACGCGTTTTAAGGCAATGCAACTAACCAAAGTAAAAAACGCTTGCTAAGCAATTAGCATTATTTGTCTATGCATATATTTTATTCAATATCCTCTTTATTTCTTGGTTTAGCTACAATATTCTCGTCTCAAGTTTTACGTTTTTTTCATTTTCTTTACAAAATAAAATTTCCATAACAATTCTTGAATGTCACAAAAATCCAGTTTCTACAGGCTAGCACCAAAGCAGTAGAACAGCAAAAAAGGCAAACGAAGTATAACAACATCATCAACACGTCTATTGAACCATACGGAAGTGTTGCATACAAATAGGCGACAAACACTTTTTTCCGCTTTGTTTATATTAACAATGCCTTTTTCCCTTGTCTCTTCACTTTAGGTTTTAAAAAAAGCATTTCACGGTTTTGAAAACCGCTAAAAGCCACTAACATACAACCAACCTCAGCCGGTGACAACAACACCATTACGTAAAACGTTTATAATTATACAAATAGCAACAATAACAATATGTTGCTTTTGTTGTTGCTGGTGGCAACACTATGTTTATGATTACGACTACAAGCACATTTAGAGACTCGTCTCACTTGCCTGCTCATTCGCTCTCCATAACCAATGTTGTGGTTAAGGCCATAATAAAGTTCATATGGAAACTTCCCTTCTTTTTTATACGCTGCTTGCTGACTTTTGGTAAAAGTAATGAAAAAAACTGTACATACACGCATGCATATGCAGTACACAGAAGACCTAACAAAAAGTTAAATGCCAAATAAAGCGATAATTTGTTTAAGACTTTTCGAGACCTTTAATTTTTTCTATGTTTTTGCAATATTTGTCTGGTATTTCGGTGGTATGTGGTGGTAAAAGATACTATAGTTGAAAAGCTAAGTAATCGCAAATGATGTCATAAAGAATATTTTGCCTAACGTAATCAAAAAAAAAAAAAGAAGCTCGGCTTTCGATTATTAAAGGTTGGTGAAGTTATTAAAATCAAAGCAAATTAAATTCAATGTTCCATTAACATTACATTGCGTAGACTTAAACTAAAACGAAAAAAGTACAATATTTTCTCTCTCCTTTTTGTTCTCGTTTCATATAATGAAATATAAATCATATTTACTATTGAAGTGCTTAATTTGTTTACAGTTGAACTTGTTGACTTGAATGCATTTAAAATTTATGATTATAAATAGATACGTTATTCAAATACTGCCAGACTCCGTGTTCTCTTTCTCTAGCCAATTTACTATCTGTTCTGTATATAAGAACAAATAATTGCTCTAAAAAAATCTATTTATAAGTTTATAGAACTTGCTTTTCAGCCGTTATATACACTTGAGGATTTATTGATTTTTTTCTTCCTCACGATTATTGCAACATGAGCTTTTTACTATTATCCATGTTGTTGAGCATGTGTGCACATGTATCAAACATTAAGTGTTTATGGTCTTCCCTGCCCTTCGGCAAGCAGGAAGCTTAGAGTTCATTTTTAAAAAGTGCTGTTATGAGTTATTAAAGAGAGAGTAGGTAAGTAAGGAGATTTTCCAGAGCTTACACATATTACATGTATTTATTTTTATATTTATTCAAGCTTCCACGTTTATGGACTACATTTTTATTTCTTTTTTTTGCTATTTTATGCCTTTAAAAACGCAGAGAAAGGGCATTTGTTTATTTTTACTCTAGAGACTTATAAAGAGCATTTATATAAAAATTTAAATATACATGACGTGTATACTTAAAAAACTTTAAAAAAATTTCAAAATTATTTCCCATCATTTTCTGAAAAGTCATAAAGGCGAAAGTTTTTCATTACTTTGACTTGGGAACAAAATTTTGAAAACGGTTTTTAGATCTTTTTTTTAAACATATGCAAATTCCAATTATAACACTTGTAGATATGTAACAATTTTTAAGTATTTGCGATTCCCAAACCTATGTTTTGCCTTTGTATAAATGTACTTGAATAAGTTCACTACGCGAAAGTTTTATTTTTATTTTTTCAGCCGTCCTTTAAATTTACAACTTTGACTTTTTGAAACTATGCAACATACGATTATTAAAATACATAAGGATAAGATGTAAATAATAAGCTAGATGAAAATAATAAGCCAATAAATATTTTTATTAATGATATATAAAATTCTCTAAAATTATTGACTAACTTTTTTTGAAATTTAAAACTTGAATTACATACAACTCGATGGCCGCAACTTGAAATCTGAAATGCGGTAGAGTTTTGAATACAGTCGAAGGTATGGTCTAAGCTATCCGGCAGCGTTTTTAAATTCATACTTTGTAAATTTATTTACAAAATATATAAATATTATTTTACAAAAAAAAAAAAAAATTATTTACAAAAAATTATTTACAAAAAAATATCAATAAAGAAATAAAATATATATATTGTAATAAGACCAATCACTCAGAGGAGGTCGCTTTTACGTGCAACAAGGTAATAATGATCAGTAAGGAATGGGAAAAGAGGCAAAGACGCAAGGGATGATAGCCGCAGCCAAGTGGAGGTGCGTCCAATCAGTAAATGTTATGCCTTTGCTGACTGCTACGACCAAGTATGATCAAACATCGCTGAGATTTGCATTCACGAACATCGACTTGGTAGTCGCGGTTTGCATCTACTCATTTTGATCTTTAAATATTGTTTTTTTGAATACCGTGTGTCCATACAACGCAACAGCTTCGAAATAGGTCCTTTCCCTACGTCGTACAATCTTTTGTTTGTTTTGAGGGACGTACCCCTTATAGGACCTTGAATAAATTGTTACTTTCGACGAATTTTTTTCTCGAAGGAATGGAAAGGGAGTAAAATTGTAATATTCGGGAAAGTTACTATGCATATATAAGGTTTAAAAAGCATTGTTTTTAAAAAATCCCAATACCCTGACTTTTCTCAAAAAGAAAAAAAAAGCACCCTTAACGTAAGAGGCGCTGGGACAAGCAGTGTCATTGGTCCAGATTACAATAAAAAAAAACCCTTTACGGTTAGAAAATTGCGTACGATATTTTAAAAATGTTAGTTGGAATACACATTTCAATTTTCGACCAAAAAAGGCGACTTTTTATTAACAAAGAAGTAATATCAAGGTGAGCGTTACTTCGTATTCATTGAAACTTATTTTACATAATTTTTTACTCTTGTCCCACTTAGCCTGCATCCGTCCTCTTTCTCTTTTCTTGAAAATTTTATGATCGAAAGATCCCGTTTGCCGCATCTGTTGAAGGATCGCGCGGAGGAAACGTAAGAAAATTTATAATTTAATAACCGAACTTACAGGTAAAGCCTAAACTTTAAGTTTTCTGGGAGAAGCAGTGAAAGCTTTCGCATTCAATTCCGATGCATGCGATAATGTATTTTTGTTTCGAAATGATTTTAAATTAACCTAAACATTCTCTATAGACATCTATTAATGTACGAGAGAAGTTAGAATTCAACTGGCAAGATTTGATTTGCCACGAGAATCGTTGTTGTAGATAACTCATTTTTTTCAGTATATTTTTTAGAAGCAAAAGCACCCAGTAAGTCAATAAAAAAGCGTTGTCTGAAAAATTTTCAGTAGCTTCACCCCTTAAGCGACAAGTAATAATTCAAGATCTTTAATTCTTTGTGGTTGATGGCGAGACTAATATGTGTCCTTGAGAAAGGTAACATCGAAGGCATCGAAATGTTTACATGAATTTGATTTATATGTTATATAACTGTGTAAAGTTTTCAAACCAATATTCAATAAGCCAAAGAAGCTATACCGTTTATACCGTTTTATCGACTTAAGCTGTGATAGACCTTTTTTTAAATTTCAACTTTTAAATATTATGATTTTCAGAAATAATTTATACATCATTTATCATGACAAAATTAACTTTTTCTAAAAGTCATAATTCATTTTTAATGCTTCATTTAGAAGGCAAAGAGAAAGGGCAAGAAAAGTCAACACAATGGCTTTCTTAAAAGATCCATTCAATTTAATGTGTTGCAATAACGTTTATTTATTTATTTTTTTTTTTTTTCTTAACTTTTTCTATAGTTTTCAGTGATATTATTATTGTTCAAATAAATTCTCATTTACTCCTACTCTGGTCTCTTCGCTCTAAAAGCCAGAACAACGTTTTGCATAATATGCCAAAACCTCGTGGAGCATCCACCTGAATACTTCCGTTTTATTTTAATAGAAAATGTGCTTTAGTAAAAACGTTATAAAAATCATAAATTTTATTATAAATGTCTGAGTGGCAAGACTGCTTTGCTTAGCTGGCGCAACTGCCAACAGCTGACTCCCAGTTGGTTGACATTTGTTAAATTTTGAATTATTTAACACCTAGGACAGGGTAGATGCGCTCACATACACATATTTACGTAAGTACGCTTTTAGATGCTTATTATTATGTATTTCGCTTATGCAAGCTCACATTTTTTCCTGAATATCATTATAAGCCTTAAGTTGTTTATCGAATTCAGGTAAGTATATGCAGGAAAAGACTCAAAATTGAAAAAATGAAAAAAAATTGAAAAATAATTTTTTTTGTTGTTGTTGTTTTTAAGTAAATAGAATTTAGTGGCCATCACGGTCTGATATTGAGAATTTTATTTTATATCACTTTTGTAGTTTACTAGATGAAGCTCCGAGGTGCAAGTTATGCTCGACTTTAATAGAAATTTTCACTGTCCCTCACTTATATAACTTTTCTCCTTCCAAATATGCGAATAAGAGACTCATGTTAACTATAATCTTGGCGTTGCTTTAATCTTTGACACTACAAAATGTGTTGCGCACAATAACATATGACAAATAAGTATGAATAAGCAAAATACACGACACGAACATAAATCAATTTTGAAAACTAATAAGAACATGAAATTTCTAAGCAATATTTGCTTTCAAATTCGGCTTAGATTTCTAACGTGACATTTTATTTAAAATTAAGAAACCACAAAAGTGCAATTCGCACACTTTTTTCCGACATCATCGCACGTAACATTCGTCACAAATTTTGTTATTTGATATGGAAGAACGGTGACAAAAAAGATGGCTATGATCGTCCACCAGCATACTTCGCTTTTTAATCGGTACAGAGGTGAGAATTTTTAGAAAATATTTCTTGATTTAGAAAAGGACGCGGCAAAATCAATTGTGTCGTAGTACTTTTAAGCTATTTTAATTCCCCTTTAACTAGCGACCATTGCCCACTGTCCATATCCTATTAAAAGTTGTCAACTTGAACATTTCCATCGTCTCTTCATCTGTTCTCATTATAAAATACCAAATACTATGTTCTGTTCCCACGTAAAAGTTTATTTCCCATGGCAGCCCTTATATGAGCAGTGATCCAAAAAATAAACGCAACCGTGCCAGAGTAATACAAATTTTACACCTTTTTCCCATACTAATACGTATTTTTCAAGAGGTTTGCCTGTAAGGATTTCCAAAGTGTTATCTAAATTTAGTACGTTTTTATTAAAAAAGTCACCCAATTTCAACATTAGGTATCCAAAGTTACTCTCCAGCACATGAAGCTACCTTTTTATTAGGACTCGTATGCTCGGAAAACAGAAATATGATAGCTGGAGAGAATCTTCGTGCTTGGGAATTGAAATCCAACAAAGCTAAGTTCCTCCTTAATTTTGTTTATTTTTTATTTTTAATGAGAATTTCATGTAACTTAATAAAATTTCCTCAAGCTGTTACAAGTATACTTCAAATCATCGTAGAAATTGCTTCAATTAATTAAGTTTAAGTTTCAAAAGTGTAAATTGAATTATCGCTGGGAAAGATTATGATGAGACGTATGCTAGAAATTTGTGTTCTACAGCTTAATTAAAATTTCAATACAAAACACAGAAGACGTGCCGAAGCGTACTTATCCATATTTCCAACTAATAAATTGGCATTCAATTGAATTGCATATATTGCAAAATTGCCTTCTAATAAACAATAAGCCACCAATCCACATTGTGACTACGCACTGCAAGTGCACACGTAAGTATTCAAGTTATCTTGAAGTTAGTTACAACTACTGCATATTTGTCACACAATGGTGATGGTAGTAGAATTATAATGTCATAATTAAGCACCTGGCGACATGCAAATATGAATAGAATTTACATTCAACTCAGTTGCAAAGCCATTGGAAACCAGACAGTCGCAACGCAAAAAGAGCAATTCGAAAATTTTTCACATTTTTTGCAAATCTTTAAAGAGTGATTTTCTTTCACTTTATACCCAAATGATGGCATTACTTGTCAAACAATGGCCTTCAATTGGCAAACTTTCAACGCAATTTTCTATGGGTTGGTCGTATCTAAGCTGACTTTGATTTATTTTATAATTTCTCAGTAACTTTATCTTAGGTCTTTAGTCAAACACATACATTCACTTGAATTTTTGGTAAAGTAACACATTCTCCTTTGAAACCACAACACTTCAAGGCTTACTTGATTCATTCTAAATAATCGTTCAAATACTTGATGCACTTAAGCCAAACAAAATGCTTTTCAATTCACTGCAATAAATGAACCAGAAAATTTTTGTTTGAAATTCATTTTAAATTCTGCAAACAGTCTTAATTAATACAGAGCACGATTGTCAGCACTACACTAGAAAAAATTATATTTAAACAAGTAAAGGCATTATAATCGAGTGACGTAGACCATTAAATACTCTGCCTTGTTGATTTTTTATGCTTTGTTATACTAAATTTGTTTTCTTGTAAAGTCATACTTTTAGTGGAAGATATTATACGGAATGGTACGCTAACAGTAAACTACTTCAAAAAGACCCAAAGTTCATAAGGAAAGTTATTACTTTTTGTACAAATTTTCATGGTAAAATAATGAAAAATAAGTCTTGTTTCCATACCAAGATTTACTGACAAGACTAACATCAGAGTACATTAACGAAATTGTACCATCCCTTCTAAGTTTTTCACTTTTATTGAATATGCAAAATATTACCTTTTAACGATTTTTTTCGATGAATGTTAAAAATGACAATTACGTTAACTTACGGATAACGATTTATTTCGGAACAATTGTTGCACGAAGAGTGGTCGCAACAATTGTGCAATCCAATCTATCTTCAATAGACTTTGTACTTCGGCTAAAATATGTCAGTACCGCGAGTTTAATCGAAATTTGCAACTCTTTTGCTAAACATACGGAATCGAAGAGTAACATACGATACACAAAGATACACAATCGATATCAATCGATTCGCATAATAAAAGGCAAGTCTCTTCCAAGTCGGTCTGTCTAACTTAATATACCAGCATATATAAATATTAATTGGTGTAAAGTATAATTATATTGCTTCGACAGGGTACAAATAGTTTCCTTGGTTCAAAAAGTGGACTTATGTGGTCCAAAGTTAGCACCGTAAATTTATATTTCAAAGCACCATCTTAGACCGGCTTTCACTATGAAATATTAATGCTAGATCGTGTAGTCACATAAGTGTTTATCTTTCGTTGGAACGTGGATAGGAGAGAGGATCCCCCATCCCATCAAAATTCTGCGCTTTCGTTTAGTATGACGATATATTATATTGAACAGGAAATTACAAACATTCATTTTTAAGAGAGTCGATTCTTGGACGCTTCAGTGTATAAAATTTCGTCAAAATATCTCAAAATCGGCTATCTGTGTGTTGAAGAGACAAGCAGAGAAACGCATAGGCAAGCATAAGTCGATTCAGTAAACGATTCCAAATCGATCAGCGCAATAAAACAGTCGCTATTCGTTCGATACATGCATCCGCACTACCTTCACATACCCTGGCACCACTAAGGATGTAGAGTACAACAACAAGGGTCAAGGAAAGTTCACTTTAGTTCGGCTTTTGTTCTTTTTATCCGTAATTACTGTAATTGTTTATACTATTTACTGCACCCCTCGCATTGCGAATATATTCAAATAATGCGATTGTACACAATACCCAATAAACCCATATATTATGACACACATAAAAAAAAGGCTCAGAATCTATCTATCCAGGTTTTTTTTTTACATTTGATCAACCTCTCGTGAGATGTCAAGAGGGGTAGCTAAAGGAGGAAAAGAAGGCGATATGACGTTCACGACGTGTACGACTTGAAAGTGTGGAAATTTCTATAATGCGAGAGAAAATCTACAGCAGTTAGACTTTTACAACCACGCGCGGTATGCGGCTAATTTTCATCTTATATATTTGCCGTGCTTTGACCCTCTCTCATGTAAAACTTCCTTAAGACTTTCTTTCTGTCCCTTATCGTCATTTTATGGGATTCTTAATATATTCAATCAAATTTTTAAATTTAATTTGTGGTAGACGATATACACCAAGGTGGCCAATGGTCGGCCTTGTTCGGCTAAAATGTTTCGCAATATTTTTCTATTATTTTTGTATATGTACACTTGTAAACGAATACAATATATAAGCGATATTAGAAATTGTGAGTATTATTGATAAACGTAGGTAACAGAATTGGTCTAGGTATCTATGTGTATTCATACAACCGCATATCTGAATTGAATAATGGACACACAATCTCGCATACCAATCGTATAGGGCAAAACCTAGTTAGTTAAAACTTTCTAACTAGTCTTAATATACATATTATGAGTTCATTTGTCTTGCAGTGTACACTGCTTCCAAGAACTCTGCAAGACCATTTTTATAGTCAAATTTTTATGTTTAAAACAAGTGCGAAAGATAACAGGTATGGCAAAATGTTTGTAACCTTCGTCCAATAATACTTTTACAGTCGCTTATGTAATAAATGGTTTTAGAGTTGATGATCTTAAGTACCATCCAGCCTTTCTATGGCGCGTTTAAGTTAGTGCAGTAGATAACGAAAATGAAAACTATTGGCTGAGAACTTTTTATATAACCACTGTAGAGCTAGGAATGTGCACCACCCTACCATCTTGTGTATATACGTAGATCGCATTTAATTATGTAAATACCCGCATGAACTATCGAGTGGGTGACGATCGCCACCACGAAATCAGTGTTCACGTGCGGTAGAGCATGCTTCATCGTAGCCATAGCGAGTGCTCCGTCGGTAAAGGCATAACACTTGCTGATTGAGCACACAGCACTAGACTGTGGACAGCTCCTTTCTGTTTCTCTCTCTCTTTCTCTCTTTCTCCACTTCTTTCTGATCACCATCGTGTTACATCTACAGGGGGCATACCCTAAGTGATTAGTCACATTAAAAAAACAAAAACGACGTGCAAAATGACTTTGTTTTTTCGACGCAGAAATCTCAGAAATTCTATAGTAATGAAAACATAGCGAAAGATGAAGATGAGCGAAGTAGCCAAATGGCAAAAAATTCATTTAAAATATAAGAAGTTATGTTTGAATTTTGTTCGATAACGTAACAAAACTTTTATTTTAACTAATAGGTTGGTGTTAAGCATCTTCAACATCCACTGCCTTAAATTAAGATAAAAAATTATAAAATACTTTCTGTTCATTTTGGACGCGTCAGCTTGTTATCCCAGAGAAATATTTCTATCGAGTTTTAACTCAACGTTCTCCTCCAATCGTAAAATAAATTTTCTTGTCTTTTCTTGCCATGTTCATGGTAGTGCCACCAAAATTCTCCCACCGAAATTTCAAGATATTGCAAATATTTGCTTTTAATATCTACTATGGATTCTAAATTAAGGGTTTTTGCCTACATAGATCATGCTCTGCTGTGAACATCAACATATAATACACATATTAATTTGCAACTTGATACACCTTTAAGCGTTGCGCCTACAAGCGAAGAACAGGCGGACATGCGAATAGAATAAAATTGCCTCACAATTTCACGCAGAAAATGTGTGCAACTCTAATATACTGGTGTCTTACAATGGTGGATATAAAAAAACAAATGTTAAAGTTTGCGACTCCCTCTTTGACTCATAATTGAAATTCTGACAATTGCTCGATAGTTAATAATAGTCTACATTTACCCGGCGGACGTTTACCCATGAAACGAAAAAAGCAACTTAAACATTAAGGGAAGCGTTCATATAATGCTTTGTACTAAATAGCTAAGAACACACATACATAAACGGAACAATAAAAAAAAAAAGTAGAAACATTTTGACATTTTTCCACAATTATGTTTGCATAGTAATGGCGTGCATATCCGGTTCTTGAGGTAGATCTTTTTATGGTGTAGTGAAATCAAATCAAAATAACAGTAACAACCACAATAATAACAAAAGCAAAAATAAAGATTTACAGTTAAGTGATTTCATAGCAATTTGCACTTTTGTTCGCAATGTTTCTGTTGATTTTCTCTTTTGTTGCTTCTTTTTCTTTATTTAAATAAAGAGAAAACTAGAAAATGCCAGGATGTGTGATACATGAAAAAAAAGAAATCTGTATGTGCAGCACACACAAAGTACAAAATTAAATTTGATATAAAATAATAGAATAAACTCAAGTAAAAAAGCCTTAAAACGAATGGTGGATACCTACCAATTAATTGCGTACATATCACCGAATATCTTGTTAAATTATGGGCGACTATTTTTGCAGAAATATTTTGTTAGGCCTTTCAAAGATTCAAGAAAAAAATGTGAATTCGATGTGTCCTTTATAATAATTTTGATTATTCCTTAATCATCTTTAAATATTCTTCCGTGATACTTTTTTACTTTACACTGAACTGTCATTTAGCATATGTAATATGACACAACATTTTCCCCTAATTGGGAGAGGTACGTGCAAGGAGATTTTTACAAAGTTTGTCTCTGCATTACTTATGCAGATAAAACTGCTTAGAGCAGATACTAAATTTTATCTGCGAGATAGTTCGTTGACTTAATTGCTGTAAATGACTGCAAATCGCTTGCTTTAAAATAAGCTATTGAGAAGACTTCTTTCAAATTTCTTTATTTTTCTTGGCAATGATTGTAGCTGCGTGTAAGTGCGAGGAGCAAGCATTAACAATATTTATAATGTACCACTTTGGCTCGATCTAGACGCATCAAGAATATATATTTCACGTATGCTTACTTTTGAATGTTATTATTTTAGTTTTTTATGTGGTTCTATTTTTATGTTCAGGTTTTTATTTGATAAAATTAATATACCTTTACGTTCCGATAGTGAATACAAAATTGTAGAAATGTATACAAAATCTCTATTTGCATTAGTTGAGAAAGGCAATGCAATCGTACATACATATATACGCACATGCGAAAACGTATTCATTTAAAAAGTGTGTAACGTTTTACTATACACTTGTCTGGATTCAATTTATTTAAAAGCTTATCAACACTGTAAATACACGGGCAACCACCTTAAAAAGCTAACGCTTATAACCCAAACAACCAACAACGGGATAACAACGGTGAAGAACGATTTATTTTTTAAACGTCATTTAAAAGATCATCATCATCGTAATCATCATCATAATCATCACGAATGTTGCATGCTTTTACAGGTTATAAAGTAATAAAAGTGATTTATTTAATCTGCGTATAGCGGGAAGATGTCTTTCATTCATTTTCGCCTACTTTCCGTAAGACTTTAAAAAGGTTATACTAAAAATAACATGATACATCGTTTCAGAGTTAACTGTCGCAACTTATCTGTGTTACCTGTTGTCATGCCTCATATAAATAAATTACTTTAAAGATTTCTAGAAAGCGGAACACAACTATGTACTGCTGAGGACCAAAAATCTCCAAGCAAAAAAATTTAATTTAACAATCGCAGAAACGAACCTTTTTTGTTAAAGAAGATTCCCTGTCTCTAAATTACTCCTACTTACTTTTCGTCACTTATCTTAGTTTTTTCTGCATTTACTTACTTAAGGTCTCGAAACTTCAATTTCTCATTAAATCGTTTCGCTTTTCCCAAGTTCTATTTCTATTTAGATAAGAGCTAAAAAAGAAGCGTTTACTACTGACAAATCCAATTTTACTAAGAAAAATCTTGAAGTAACAATTGACTTTGATTGAGGAAATAATAAAATTGTAGTTAGCAAAGTCGATATTTTCAGTAAACAACTTTTCATTGAATAATAGGTATAAAAGAAAATATTTAAAATAAAGTTTATCATAAATTTAATGGTAGGAATTTTTACTTTTCTATTCACAATGCATTAAAACTAATGCTAACTCCAATGCAGGACAAGTTCATTGAAACCATACGGTCGCATTCAAATGCGAACAATTCATTTACTTTACTCCAAATGACTAGATTGAATATTTTGATTCCGCTTTGCCATAAATAAAACGCATTGAATAAAAACGATGTGTAGGGAATAACCGAAGAGAGAGAAAATAAATTGTCATATAGGCAAACTCTTGTTATGATATTCAAGCAGCCTTACGCATTCACATGAACACGTATATAATTAATATTGAAGGTTTATCCGCGAAAAGCGCGTTAAACAAAAGAAAAAGGCGCTTCAACATTCAAAAGCAGAGTATCTCCGCTAATTAAATTAAATTTTATGCACAGTAGATTGAAAGCAAGCAGCGGTTAGCTATCTGAGCTATACGAGAATCAATCGTCAGGAAAGCTTGCCTCGCCGTTGCAGCGTCAGAGGGTTACAGAAAATTTAATTCCAGTACAATTTCTTCCACCGGAATATTGAAAAATACAACAACTTCAAAGCGCTTGGAAAATAGCTAAAGAATGTTTTTATACCCAACACCATTTAGGCTACTGGATATATTAAGTTATGTGAATGGAGCAAACGTTTTACTAAACGGCTCGCTTTTTATCCACTTTGTGAATTCGTTTATGCGTATCTGTCCATCGGGTGAATATCCATGTTTTCTTGCGTTTACTGTGCAGGTCGGACATCTTTGATATTTTGTTGAAATAAGGTACGGTGACATGCTAAGCCACACTGGCATGAGTAATATCGGATCACCTTTGCGATCACTTCGTGCAAATTCGATGCATGCTAGCAGCCATTTGATTCGTTAACAACCGTGTCAGAAGCCAAGCCTTCCTTTTTTTTTGTTTTGATATTATCATGGATTGAAAATTCACTTCCATCCATGACCGCATAACCAATTAGCACGTATATTACTTGCATCTCATTTAGAGATATTTACAGATGTAACTCCTATGTCCTATACCACCTTGATTCCTTGTGTCCACCTTGCGTCCACGTAAGTTATCCTCGAGCTGCAGCTCATAAACTTTCGATATATATTTATGAAATTTAATTTAACTTTGAAGGAAGTGGTGCTGAAAACAGTTTCGTTCTTGGAAGATTTTTATCATCGCATCCCATATAAAACACTACTTTAGCAAAACTGCCGTACGAAAAAGTTTTGGCAACTATATCTCTTGCCGACAAATATCGGTGGAAACTGATGTTTTGAATCCCTTCCTGTAAACAGATTCTAGCAAATGTGGGATGCTTAAAGGTCACTGGGTTCAGGCTATCACAGATTATTTATTTTTTTAATGTCTGAACAAAAGGAAATAAAAAATTAGGACGCTTAGGTGCTTATAGCATCTTACGCTTGAGTTGCGAATCCTATAACAATACAGCGCACAAAAATAATTCAACATAAGTTGAGGAGCGACAGTTGAGTCTTGGATTACTATAAAATTGGAAGAAAAAGTGGGAAAGTAAAAAAAAAAGAAATATGTATATTCATTGTCGACCATGAGAACACATACAGTTTATCGAAACTCAAACTAATAGAGCAAGGTATAGTATAAACAAAAACAATTTTCATTTCACTTTCTACACAAACTTGCAGAAAATTCCGGGTAACAAACGATTGTTGCACGCATGTAGAAGCATTTAAACATAAAGCGAAAACTTTTTATCGATATTAGTTTAACGAAGAGCATTTTATTAAATTTAAAAAGTACTTACCTCCCATCAGAAAGAGTAACATGAGCAAAGAAGAGGCAGAGAATGACTGCTAAGACAATGTCATCTTTGAATAATGAATATACGAGCAGATAAACTGGTTAAGTCAAGTTAAAAAAGATTCATTCCATTGATATTGACCCTTCCGTGGACAAAGATATGTTCATACTTTTATAACGTTACACCGTATATTTATCGATTCCTTTCTGTCCAGCCATACGAACGTATATCTAAAGAAATTAGACTTTGAACCCATGCAGCCATGTTTCACAACCATGCCCAATGATATCGCTTCACACGAAGAAGGTTGATTTACACACTTTTACCTCTACAGTAATTAAAAATCAAAATAAAACACGTTAAAAGTATAAAAATTTCAAGGAAGTGTAATTTCAGTCTATTCCTGTACGTTAAGCTGAAACAGGAAGCAAGTTTTTACAACAATCATTAAAAAAAGCCGTGAACTTTACAATTGCTATATACTTTGCTAAAGCGTTCGATATGCGAATAGAGATGGCTTACGCAACTTATCTCACACAATGCTTAATTATATCGAAATACTGATCAGCTAATAACTCATTAAAACTTTTTCCTATCCTTTCGAATCAATAATTTTTCTAAAGTAATTATTTTTTATTGCTTTACTACTACTCTACTACTTAACTTTACTAATGAGTTAAAATAAGAAAAATTCAATTCACCAGATTATTAACGACCAGTTTCGCAGGAATAAAATTAATGTGATGCTGGCAGAAAGGTAACTTGTACGCACAGCATATGTTCAGTGCGAGATGGAAGATAACTCTTTAATTAGTTAATTTAAAATACACGTAACTGTAAATTTACTTTCTCATTATCGTAGGTAAGAGCACAACCCAAAATTTTTAGCCAAATTGTCTACATTTACTTTAAATACAAAAACCCGACTCTGAAGTTTGCAGTTTAATTCTCTAATGAGGACTGTTTTGCACATGTAAAATTGCCAACAAAAACTTTTTGCCTTACATAATATTGCTTACTAACTCATAATGTAAGTCATAATCTTTTACTTAAATATGCAGATCGAAATCATCAAACATTAATATTTGGGGGTGAAACTTGAGTACTTGCTGACAGACGTAGATGAACTTGTATTATCGACTAAGTATGCATCTTAACTGCTTCGAAGAACAATTTCGACACAGAAAACTGTTATTCGGCCAGATTTCGCTTCAAGTGTGCGGATAATTGTTAGATACCAAATTCTACACCGTGGAATGGATGGAGATGGGGAGCCAAAAAATCATTTATTTGCATTAATCTACATTATTACGCGTTCTTGTCTATTTTTGTCAGAAATAATGAAATATCGTCGTTTGAGTCCCCTGTTAAGGCAAGCAATAATGTTAACATGAATACGGTAGCCCCTGCTTTGTGAAGTTCTGGGTACGTATGTAAAACAAAATGTTAAGCTAGAACTGTGAAAGTCTTTCAACAATTAAAATGCAGCCAGAAACCGCAATTTCTTAATGGAAAGCAGCGCAAAGTTAATCTCCAAAAAATCGCCGTTGTAACGAAATTATCTTGCAATGCATGAATCAATGATTTGCTTTTGTACCAAGTTGGTAGTGAATAATGTCTGTTTCTGTCTGTTTAGTTGACCAAGAAAAAAAAATGTAAAATTCTCGTTGCATGTAATGAAATAATGGACGTCTTCGAATGTATAAGTTGCGTGTTCTTTAAGCGGCGAATGATTGCTTTCTAATTTTTTCCCTTTAAATGCTAACATTGATGAAATAAACTCATTTCACGAATTACTGAAATAAAGGTCGCATAGATTTACCGCAACACGAAAGGCTTCTGATATCTCTTCTCTTAATTTTATATCTCATTTTATTATACGATAAATCAAGCAAAATACCTAAAGTCATACGCTACTGATTTGACGATATTTACCTTTGTGCCTTTTGCTAAATGAACGAGATAAACCATTTCGTGAAGTTACGAGATTGTTGGAAAACTAACCATACCTTCCTTAGAACTTGCTAAAGAACATTAAAATAATACTATTTATTAAAAGATCGTATATGTATATGATTTCAGCCACTAGATAAAGTTACAAAAACAGAGACAACGGACATACTCATTCAAGTAAATGCTGCAAAGACATGTAACAACACAGACATACACTCTAAAACACACACAACATACATGCGAATGTGCAGGATAAAACGAGCTGTACACAGACGAAGTGCCTGAAGGTAGACAATGATATTTATGTTTACTGTATACTGTATGTTTTTGTTTGTCTACTGTTGTTAGATAATTCAGGTGTAAGCACGTGTAAATGTTTATGCGTACATTTATATATACTTACGAACGCTACACAAAATGTCACAAAAATAAGCCAAAAATTAAATACAATGTTAGGGAATAGTAAAGAGAAGACTAAAAACTTTGCAGACAAAAATACTGAAGTTTATAAATGAGTAAAAAATCCCCAGAGGCATAAATACACAAACACACTCACGCGTACACAAACAGCCAAATATGTTAGACCTTAAACCTTGAAAAATGTATATACAATAACAACAACAATGTCTACAAAGCAAAGAGAACAACTTTTCAAATGTTATGTTACGTAATGACACATACACACACACAATTTGCCAATAGATACTTAAAAACAGCAATTGTGAAAACCGATTGCTGTGTTGGTGTAGGTGTCGATGAAAGGCGGAAAGCCTAACAAATTGTAGGTAACAATTGTGATAGATTGCAAATGTTTGTGAAAGCAGTTTCCATAAAGCATTTATTGCTGACAACAGGAAAGAACTTTTTATTATGTTACTTGTACTTTTATACCTATCACTGATGGACGGAGTTAAACTAATTTTTGTCATTCTATTGCACTTGTCACCGTCTATAATACTCAACCAAAAACTCAACAAAATTTATATGCAAGAGCATGGTTAACAAGAAATCCTCTGGCTTCTCCTTCTTTCTCTTATTGAATGTGTCTTTGCGTTGTAGGTCGGATCGTATTTTTTCTTGTCCGGCGACCGACTCCGTTTTTATTTGAATGCCGATCTAACTTTTCTCGGCATGTAAATACATAATTATATGCCCTTTTGATAGTCCCTCTGTCTCCACATTCATTTCTTTGTCTCACCAAACTTCTCTGTTTGCCTATGTGGCGGCCCACTTTTATGTTCTTACTTTATTCGTACGTTTACCTTTTGGTCCGCCCAAAATTAACTTCGATCATAAGAAAATTTAGTGCAAGCCCTAAGACGTACAAATGTCTTACATAAACATAATTCTAATGGATTCCTTAAGAAAAATTTCAACATCGACGATCACTATTAGGGGCGAACATCATATTATGTGCATGTTTAATGATCACTGTGTTTCAGTGACAAACAATGGACTGAGAGTTTCATCAAATTGAGCTGATACTACGGTTTCATAAAAGATTGATTGAATTACAATTTCAAAAAGTTTGAAAGTAGTGTAGAATCTTTATGGCAAATATGCATGCAAACCGAAATGTTGATCCTAAACACGAGAATATCATATATTAGGAAAAGTTCTCAGAGCAAGTTACTTTAATTTTAGAAAACCGCGTACACGCTTCATATAACATTTAATTACACAAGTAACAAGCCCCACTGTACATTAACATGGCTCCTCCTCTCCTAACCACCCTGCTTGTCTTTGGAACAAACTACTTGTAATGGTCTTTCCCGCAGTTCCTGATGTTTCCACTCTCAGGTGTAAATCAGATAAATACTACCTCCCTTTCCTTTGCCCTTCTAACCAATTACCCTTCCTGACCATGATCGTGCCGAAATGTGTGGGAAACATCTTCTGAATGAATAAAAAGGAAAAAAACTTCTTATAACGTGCAATTTATTTAATAATGTCTTCATTCAATTTTTTCATGTGCTATTTAATGTTAATATAGTTACCTGGCGAACACATGGAAAATGTTACGTGCAAATTATGTTTTTGGTAAGTCATTTTGTGACAGGAGCAGCTTATGCATTGCGGTGTTTTTATAATGTAAGCAGTGGCATATGTTTCAGCGACACAATAAGATCTTAGTTGAGCGCGGTGATATGTTTTCCATTATTTTGGATATCAATATAAAGAAAAAAAGTAATTAAATTTAATTTCTTTTATGTTTTTGAAATTTTATAAAGATAACACAATCGAATTTCTTAACTTCATATCCAAAGCTCTAAGGAAATGCAAAATCTCGCGAGTTTTCCGATTCCCATTAAAAATGACATACGAGCGCTTTATTATTTGCACAGGCTATAAAAATTTAAACAATTTTCAGCAAAAATAATGATCGATTACTTATCTCGCCTACGGGATAAAACCCAGTTTTAGCTAAATGAGTTTGTAAAAAAAGCCCACATATTGTTAGGCAAACGTTAATGGTTAAAAAATTAAGGGTTCAACTTGATTTACAATCTATAGGTTCAATTTTTGGAAAACAGAAAAGACAATACAGTTAAGCCCTATGGAAAACGATGGTTACTGATTTTTACAAATTAGACGATTTCGAGTTGAGTGAAATATATTTTCAACAAAATGATGCAAAGCGTTATAAATTTTGTGAAACAATCGAATCATTGAGATTGAACGGATGCGTAACCCAAACGTAAAAACGACAATTTGTCCTGGCCATAAATACTATACAATATCATCTCATTGAACCTCTTCTTTGATGTCAGAAATCACAAATTCGCTTCACTTTAAAACCGCTCCTTTATGACTCACTGATGTAAAAAGTACTGATGTTTGTGAAAAAATAAACAACGATTTTCATTCCGGTATCGAATTTATAAAAAAAAAAAAAAAAAATCAGAACCGATTATTTACATGAAATTGTTCTCTTATAAAAACACTGTGCTTCAGTATATTTGTATGTATATGTATGTAATATGCACCTCATTACTATCTTATACGATTTCGTTGGTAGTTCAAACTAACCGAGGTGGCAATGCTATTTCTCCAGTTCTACATTCTTAAGTTTTAACGAATTTTAACGAAAAAAGATTGCATTAATTCTTTACTACTTATCCCACTTGTGTAATTGCGAGCTTCGTGTTGTTGCGACGATTCATTAACACGTGGCTTAATATGTCCGCAAATAAGTACTGTAACGTTTTTGGTAAAACTCAACTTTATTTAAAATACACTTGTTAAGGAATTTAACAATCGAAAGGTGGAGCTGTCGATCTGCTGTATTTCATTGCATCGACCGAAGCCAATGCTAGTCACAAGGTTATGACTCAAAAATATTCCGCAAAGGGAGATGTTTCCAGCCCAAACTGAAGATCAGGTCATGAGGAACGGACGAAACTACGCCAATTTTCATTGTTCTCAAGGCTAAAAATTGCGTTTGTGCGTTTGTGCGTTTGTTTTTCTGAAATTCGAGGAACGCTCCCTTACATAACCATCATTTGATAACTACGAATATCGAACAAAACCGCTAATCATTACCTTATCATTACGACGAAAGAGGGTGCTACGTCGCTATAACAAATCTAACCTATTATTCAAATTTTGGTGCACAGATATGTTCGGACCCAGAACCCGGGCCCAGGTCGGACCACTTTTTCGAGCACTTCCTATGTAAACCCATATTTTGAAAATTCGTTAAATGAATAACTGTGTGTTAAGTAAGCTATTGTAGGGTATTCAATGGTGGGCTGCGTCCATATTTCTTTGTAATAACTATTTGGTAGTTTTTATATCATAACATAGTTTCAAGGGAGCTACTCAAACGAACGCCCTAAGTCTGGACATTCAGCTGATGAGTATAAGAACACAATAAACATCGTTTAATAAATAATTTACATGAATTGCATTAGTTTCTTCTTCTTTTCCCTAATTGCATTGAATTTTGTATGTTTTTCTTTTCAAACTGGTCCAAGAATTCGACACACTTATAAATCCATTACATATTTTTAAATCAAACTTTGCTTACCGATCCTTAAATCCTTTTTCAGTCCCTATTTACGTGATTAGTGCTAGCATCAAAGAAAACAACTCTTTCATTAAAATCATTTACTATTGCATTCTACTTTGTTACTCATTTGACAAAAGACTAAACTTATTATGAAAAACACGATTCAAGACTTCATTCCATTCACTCGCTTGTTACTTTAACGCTTATTAACAAAGACATCATTTTTTGTTAGTTTTTTATCTTTAGAGTAGTTACGTAACAGTAACGCTTTCGTAATACTTTTTGCCAATTCAAGCTTTCATTTGAAAAGGATTTTCCTTAATCAAAAAACGAGAAGTTTATCAAAGAAAAACCCTTTTCCTCTTTTTCCTTTTCTCTCTTTTAAGAAGTTCATGGCGCTAAGGACAAAGTAGAGCTTAAGTAATTAGTTTATGAGCTATTTAATTTTATCTAGAAGTTGTGGAAAAATTTTTTAATTAATTCTCTTAACACTTTTGAAATGGATGCAACGAAAATCGGCCGTTGGTTGAAAAGAGTTTAAAGGAAACCACTAAATGAGGTGAGAAAGCAAAGCAACGACAAACGTTGCAACGGTTTAATACTAAGCATGAAATATTAATACTTCAAAGTTAAACAAGCACATAAACTTATCTTTTCCAGATACAGAATGCTTTTAGTAAACGTAGTATTCGAGGTAAATTTCTTAA
This sequence comes from Glossina austeni, assembly GCA_000688735.1. Taxonomy (NCBI): domain Eukaryota; kingdom Metazoa; phylum Arthropoda; class Insecta; order Diptera; family Glossinidae; genus Glossina; species Glossina austeni. Next base: position 416,744 of record KK502433.1, on the reverse strand, counting down.
AGCTTTAGAAAACATAGCAGCGGTTGATGAGTCATGATTTTGCACACAATACCTCTATAAAAATTAATAAAATCGCTGAAAACTTATGATCCCTACAAACAAACCAATATTCTGATTTTCGACGGTTCATCCAGTTTAAAGCGAATATAATAGTGAATAATTAATAGCTTCTGTATTTTGTTTGATTGCCACATGAAGAGAAAATTTGTTCACACTCCACATATCTATTGTACATCATATATAACATTGCTTTCGAATACAATTGTTTGCAAATGACTGCAGACGCTTATTCCGATTACTCAGATTGCATTAAAGAAAATTTAAGAGCTTTTACAATTTTGACTCCATAACTTAAAGTTAAAAATATTCGTAGTCTGTAAGTTGAATATAAGAAAACAAGACGAACATGCGGACAGACAAGCTTGGATTGATTCAGAAAGTGATTCCGAATCGAGGCTTATCTTAAGTCCTTCCGGGAGTTGCGCATGTCCGTAAAAACTTAACATGCTCTTGCACCAGAAGTAGTACAAGCTATGAAAATGTAAATCGGGAATGCCTTAAACTGGGCAATATTTTTGTTTTACTACTTCGCCTGAATATACCTATCATCGAGAGGGTTTTAAGATAGACGCACATTTTCTCATCACAAACGATTCAGAATTATTATCTTACTATATTTAAACATGTCTGCCGCCTTATACACTATCTGTTGAATTCTGTCCTTATATATATATTTACGTTTAATGTAAAGGTCGCGATTTTAAAGATATTTTAATGAAATTGTTTCGGATCGAAAAATTAAATCTGCATCATTCTAAACCAGTAAAAAATGAAGATAAAAGAGAAGTAAAAAAATTGAAATTTTATCGCTTATAACTCTATATGGGCGCGACCGACACTTTTACTTTTTAAACATAAATAGTAATGTAGGTAAAATAAATTTAATAAATTTCAGACTTCTATTTTTCATAATGTCTGAGTAATATCCACAAATTTCGCGTAGAGAAGCATAAGTTGATTTCAGTTTACGCTTTCCTATGGGCGCGTCCTTTCACCGATCTTGTCCTTTTTCAATGCCAACTTACGTGAGAAAACTTACAAGCTTTATTCAAAATTTTGCACTCGGTGGACCGAAACGTAAATAAATAGAATAGTGTAGTAATATATAGTAATAATATATAGTAATAGAATAGTATTCGAAAAAGTTACTTGTCATATATATCAGAATTAGAAAAAAGAAGTTTTTTTTGAAACATACAAAACATAAATAAACTGGGAAGTATTGGGCCATTATGACGAGGAATTTTTGAGTTGGCGAGGTACGCGGCACGGGTTGAGCCTGAAAAAAAAAAAGAAAAAATCAAAAAGGGTACAAGATTGATTTGCATATGATTTAGGAGTATTTCAAGGGAAAGCTTGAATTTTCGGCCAAAAAAAAGACAATTTTTTCGTTATAAATTTTAGCTAGTGAAAAATTAAATAAATTTAATACCTTATAGTGTGTATAACTTGCTTAGCACAAATGATGACTGCACCCATTCCAATCATTAGTATTTGAGAGAAGCAAAAAAGGTGTAAATTTCGTTTTACTTAGCAGACGTTTATTCGACCTCATTTTATACATATAGCATGGTTACATGTGCCTCAACAACAGAGGACATTAAAGTTGACATTGCATTACCTAGGTCATGACATGCATTTTGCGCCACATACAATAAATTGGACCGTAGACTACAAGTGACTAAACCCCGTATTTGTATGCTACAGACAGCACAATTTAGTACAAGTTTTGTTAAGCCCAACTACACTTACAGATGCTTACATGGTGTACGGTTAAAAGCCAACAAATTATAATGTAATGCTTCGTGTGCTAATAACAAAATAGGGAACAAATGTAACGGTTATGTACATATATATATACATATATATATATATATATATATATATATACGTATATATATATATATATACATAAAATATACCTAAGCTACAAATATAAATAAGAGGATGGAATTTGCCAAAATTTTAAAGTGTTTAAGTAGCGTTGCTGTAAAATTTTAGTATGGTTTTTAAACGCGCTAAAAAACACGGTAAAATTAAGATAGAATAGACAATGAATTTCTACATTTCATCAGCATCATCACCGTCACTATTTGCAGGGAACACTTGTGTACATCACTCGCTTTTTGATTTCTAAACACGTACGGCTAGATATGGGCGGGTGTTAAATGAAAAGCTTTACTATGCGTGCTATGAAGCTGGCGAAGAATTTTCAAAGGGAATTTTCTTTTTATCAACGCAACACTTGCATGTCACGTACAAGTGCAACACTAATGCATTTCTAAAGCTAATTTTAAAATAAACAAACCAAAAATATAAAAAGGAATAATCCAGGAAAAACACTTGAAAACTTTTTTCTCATATCATATTTAGAAGAAGTATTTAAGACGTATTAGTCTAAATTGTACGATACTTGGAAAACTTGCCTGAAACATTACTCGAAAGCACGTATGGATTACAAAAACAAAAATGACGTTTTATATTAAAAAAAGTCGGTCTTCGCCCTCTTCAACGTAATTTAACTTTACTTCAACTTCACTGTGTTCAAATCTCAACTTTGCTCGTAGCTATAGTGAGTGCTTAGGCGGTAAAGGCATAAATGTAATCAATAGGGTTCATATCCACTAGACTGCTAGACATATCCTGAATGATTGGTCATATTATAAGAAAAAATAAATAAAAATTCTTACACACAAGACGGATCGAAATATATTTTTGCATATGTGGCTATCCGCCTGAAAAGACGTTTAATTATGACTGATTCTCCAAAAGCAAGATAGTGACCAAAATCTTTATGCTCGCAGCAATTCGAAGCAAAGTGATGACTTCTTTTAGCTTTAGATTAGGACACGGGGAATTATTCTGAATGAATATCTCTGTTAGCTGTAGCGTAGCAGAAGCTAAGTTTCCCAATACTAGTGCAACTTTTCGTACATCGGAGAAAGAGTGTGCATTTGTGCGCGCTAAAAATTTTGTTCTATATACCTGAGTTAATCTCCATAGTAATTTCTTCGCATCGTCTACACTAAGGCAAAGAATTTCTGAGCTAAGATGTGTAAAACCCACAGGTAGTTTTGACATGCGTGTGGTGTGCAAATATCTGTTCTGCATTTTTTTAAAATATATCTTATACGATACGCTAGTTGCCTAGAAGAGATTTTGAAAAAGTATAAGTTAAGATTATTAAAAAAATTTCGATGCGAAATTTTACAGTTCCGTCAAGTTCACGTTGAACTATGTGTAACTTTTAAAGCAATTCCAGCATACATATACAATGCGACATCTTAGACGCGTACCGTGTACCCGTAACAAATACAATTTTTATTCTTTTTTGAATTATCTGCAAAACATCGTCTTGCAATTTAAGCTGGTAACCACTAACTTTTTATCAACACAATGCAAGCTTAAAATGATTGGTACATTTTTTTAAACTGTTGCAGAGTACTTTTTTTATAGTCTGATTAAAGGAGATAGTAGGTAAATCTACTTTCCTCTACACGCAAAAGTCCATAATCCTTTCGTATGTGTTGTGAAAATTTCATAAATATTTAAAAATCTCTAAAAGGCTGGTAAGTAAACAATTTCCTAAATGTATGCATAAATTTTAAATGAATAAAAATGAAGTCTAAAAGTATTCTACAATGAATAGGCAGCTTATGTTTGCTTTAGAATAACTCTTCAATTCTCATTCACTCAACTATCACTGTCAATACATGAAAATATATTTTTAAGTACGTGCGTGCCACGTAATCTTGCCATAAGCAATATTTGTGTTATATAAAGGTTAAATAACTCCTGTGGGAGACTTATTACGACTTTTTAAGTCGACAATTGCTGATGCTTCTGTGACTATTAACAGTGGGTGTGTGCTGCAATTCTTACTTTTCCATCTCAAAACTTGTGGACATTTTAGAAGACAACAACAAACAAAAATGAGGCAGATGGGCAGATATGCGCGCCATAAAACAAAGGTTGGAGGGAGCGGACATGCTTGAATCAAGCCACTATCTTGAGCCGATCTCAAAAATATATATTTTATGAAGTTTTCAATGCATCGTCTTAAAAATTACAAACGAGAGAAGTAATCTAGCATACTATCTACCATATTATTCTTCAATTGTGGTCCTAAATACAAGCAATCCGAACAGTAATTCTTAATTTACATAACGAACAAATAAAAACACTATAATCGGGTAAGGTCGGCAAATTGATATCTTACCTTTTACAGGAACACTTATGCAAAGGGATCGTAAAACCTGAACGGACATGGCATAAATTTAGTAAAGTTAACTTTTCGTCAAGAGTTTGTTATACTTCACTTAATTTGTCGTACAATAGCCAAAAGTAGACCGTGTTGGTTTTCAAAAGGCTCTTATATGGAAAGACCCTCTAAACTAGGCCTACGCCGGCCAAACAAAGCACCATAACTTTGTCTGCCAAATCGAACCTCTCAATCAACTTCTAACTTTCACATAAAACAGTTTTTTTGTAAGAATGCTTATATGAGAGGAAGTCTACTCCGATCAAATTATCTGCATTTATATTTAATGCCAAAATATTATTTTCTGTCGATATATGTGTGGAAATATTCAAAATTACAACTTTTTTCATACGTAAACTTTTTTCGAAGGTTCAGGTATAGGCGGCCGTAAAAATCTGTCATTATTTCAAAACATGTCGGTATGTCAAATTTCTCTAATATATCTGAAAAATTGCGACCTCTCAATGGAGCACAAAAAAGCATAGAAAGACATTAAACCGTACGAGCAGACAGTTAGACAAATGGACAGACAAACTTATATCGATAGATGCGTCATGTTGATGATGTTATGTACAACGCATAAATTAAATATACCCTATATCACGATGGTGTAGGGCATAAAAAGAAAGCAAACAAATGTACGTATGTAATGTTCTTATTTATATCAAATCAAGGGTACAAGTCTTTCTAAATAAACTTTGAATACAAACACAGATTTACCATTTATTTCTTCAATACCTACAAAATGACTTTGCTTTGCTCCTTTGCTTCTTTCTTTAATTTTCTTAAAGTAGAATTTAACCTAAAATAATGACAACGCGCAAATGGATCTTTCTTCTTTTTTTTTTTGGTTGACGAAGAAGAAAAAATTTTATTAAAAACTCAACTTTCTATGTTTTTAATACTGCAAACAATGACAAGGAAACCAGATATGTTTTGTTTTTCTTTAGGGCAGATAAAAATTAAGTAAAGTTTTCTGCTTGCACTAACGGTGACAATTTGTTTAACTTCTGTTATAAAATCTATGGTTATTACTTGTTTACAAAGGAAAGTTGCACTAACAATCGGAAAGAAAAAACAAAATGTAAATATATTTCATCTGCTAATCCTATGAGATTTGATTATAAGAATCCTGTAAAATTTCCCAAGTATTTATGATAAATGTTAATCATTTAAAACTTTACGCAAAAATGTAAAAAGACAGACCGAACTAACTTAGTTAATCAAAGAACTCTTAAGTAATTCAAAACAAAATCTTAGATGTAATATGTTGGAAATTTTAAATAGCTTTCTCTTACACATAACATGCATAATTTATCAAAACAGCACAACCCGTACATAAGAACATTTTTACACTGTCTTGTGATCATATCATGTAGAAGGGGATAAAAACCAACAACGGCATTATGAATTTATAAAACAACGTCATCATAATACAGCCAAGGCACAACAACAAGGATATGTGGCGTAAATTCTTCAAACAAAAGTATTAACAATTTACCACTTAGTCTTGCGAAAGTGTTTGCAGCTATATAATGGTTATAGCACTGAATATGTTTTCCAAGACTTCTCACAAATTTTTTTATGAATTTTTTACACTCATGTATAAGCAACCCTAAGAGAACTTGATATTGCTCGCTTAACAAGTTTTATATGTTAGAAAAATTTTCAACAATTTTACGCTTCAACGCCTAAAATCTCGCTATGTTAAATAAGATTATCATTAGCTGCCGTATGTGGTGCCGATGTATTGCACTGTAGATTAGTTTATCGCAAGGTGATTTGCTATAGTAAAGTATGAAATTTACCGTAAATTTCGTTTTATTATTCATATAAATTTAAAATTCCTCAACTTCATCCGTTGCAATAAACTAGCAAGTAAAAGTTTCACGAATATTTATGAACATTTGGCTTATACGTTAACATGTTTTAAATGCTCAAAAAAAGATACAAACTATTAAGGAAAAAAATTACGTTAAATTTAAAGACGTTGAGTTTCTAAGCAATTTTAAATCCCCACGAAAAAATCAAACGTTTCATTTTTAATATAATTAACAGTATATAAGCTCATGCATATATAAAGCTTATTTAACACATTTCACACACGCAAAGATGACCTATAGACAACTTATATAGTTTGAATGAAAAGTACTATTGCAGTGATCGATAATTTTTACAATTTATTATTTTGATGCAAATATTAATGCTTTACATTCGTCAACTGGGTCTTCAATGTATTAATGCGCACCCTCCCAGCAGGAGATCGCTATTCGTAAGCATCGACACTTGGCAAAACGTCCAACAAATCATCCTGACCGCACCATATACACTTCACACACAACTTCTTTTCTCTGTTACTTCTGGACAACTTCTGGATTTTTTCTTTGTCCACATTTCAATTTGATATGGATAAGCTTCCATATAAAAACAAATAAATGAGATTCTTATTGTATATCTACTTGCGGAAACCATTACATACTTGAAATATCATCCACTTATGTTACTATACACGCGTTCGAGTCAAATTCATGGCTTTCCCCTTTTATAAAAGATGCGTTTATGAGGTTCGCTCAGACAGAGAAACGCTCGCTGTAGTTTTATTCTTTTCTTGAGAGCTCTCAAAATTGTGCCCTTCTGGCTCTTTGTCCATCTATGTAATGTCTGTTGTAAATATTCTCTTGGTCATAAAAATAAAGCTATTGACTTCTAATTTGATAGAATCATTGGAAGTTCTTGCATGCAAATTGGTATTGAAAGTGGCCAATTTAACTATTTTTCTTTTTTAGCCTTTTTTAGGAAAACGGTGATAGGTACAAAAGATTCGGTCACTGCCGAATATAATTTTCTTATTTGTTCAATTTCGAATTTATTGCTCATCCGCTAAAGCGCTCAGCCAAGGGTAATAAAAGAAAAGTCGGCGTATTCATCCAGGTCCTTCCTGCTGATAGATGAATAATACAATGTATCCCCTTCGGTTTAAAAGGAATGACAAGCGTAACGAGCTCATTCTTTACTTGCGTTTAACATGATCACAATTTTAAATAATGGGTTAGTTGTTCTTGCGATCAAAGCTCTAAGTGCGCCGATTTATTCTCCACACTCGTTTTAGGAATTCTTACGCAATCCGTGGCACTTCACGAAACCTCGACGCGAAACATCTCGACGTCTTAAGTCTTCTGTACGTCCTCCCAAATTAGAAATCCTAGAGACAACGAGACTCTATTCATTTATTTAAATTTTATTAATTTACTTAATAGAGAGATTAAATACGTAATATATTTCAATGTACCGCTAAGTAAAAAATTTTCTGGATAAAGAATAAAAGAATTATTCCCAATTATACTCTATATCAAAATTTCCCAGTCAATGTTCTGTAAGGAATATTTAAATATTAAAAAAATTATCTTCTGCTTATTAAATGTAAAAGTAATTTTTGTATGTTCAGATATCTAGTTTCGATCACTATATTTATTCGATGGATAAAAATTATAAATTTATATCAAAAATAATGCATTAAATTTCATTACGTTATGAAATAAAACGGGAGACGAACATTAATTTATGCAAATCATGAAATACGATGGCTGCCAATGCAAACTTTACTTCACTAGTCTTAGTCAATGTAAATATTAATTATCGTTCTTAAGCTTAGTCTATGTAAGTATAATTATGAGCTGTTTACTCCGTTCAGAGTTGTTTGAAGAAACCTGAACGATATCTATCACTTAATCGCAATATCGGACTCTTTAAAGTGCTTAATATGCGCGATTTGACTATGTCGCATTTAAACTGACTTGTAATCTTTAAATCTCGCTAAGATCCGAAAATTAACTCGTGTTGTTTACCGTTATCGGTTGCGAAGCTTTTGGACGTTTGCAATGACTTAGGGGTCACTTCTCCTTATATACTTAGTATTAGTTTTTAATATTAATTAGTATAAGATTTACTTCTAAAAGTCAATTCGGCGGTTAATTTATATGGGCTGAGTTTCATCTGTAAGTATATATATAATTAAATAAATAAACAATATTAATAACATTGTAAATGGAAAAATTAAGTGAAAAGAAATATATAAAATACTAAAATGTTATCCTTGTAATTAAACGGATTACAGTGGTTGTTTCTTAGATAGCTTTGTCTTAATGAATAAATAAAATAATTGTGCAAACTGATGTCACAATCATTTTTGATATGTGGTGGAATAAAACTTGCAAAGCTTGCAAAAGAAACCAATTACTTGATAGATTGGATACAAATATTACGCATGGATTTAAATGCATTTCATTAGTAATTTCGTTCACATCAATAGCCGCTAATACAAACTTATAGTGCCGGACAACCTCAGACCATTTATGATTTATGCATACAGACACAAACAAGATAATTATACCGAAATTGTCTCTGTATGTCTTGTATTTACATGTTGTAACGTCCGCGTACATTTGCAAAGTAGGGGTTCCTTCAATCTGCTTTGACCACTACTCTACCACAATAGACTAAGTAAGACCGCAATAACGGCCTGCCGTTATGCAAAAGCCTCTGTTCATAACTGTCCCTCTCTCTCTATGGAGAACGCTTTTATGCAAGAAGGAACTACGAAAAGAGGAACAATCAAAAGTCTGTCTGGAAAGGTCGGTTAGTTTTAATGCTGTTAAAGAATGACTTCGGTGCTGTAAGGGTTAGTTAGTGTTGTGCCGGCGAAAGAGTCACCGTTGTGCTGTCTAAAGTTGATTTTGTGCTCTTGCAGAAAGGCTTTTGAATGTTTTATAAATTCTTGTTTTGAAAAAAAAAAAAGGAGACAATAGCAAAGGATAAATGAAAGAAAAATTGTGATAGACTATTGAGAGAGAGAGAGAAGAAAACGCTTTTCGCTTCGATTTGTTGTAAGCAGCTTAAAAGAAGAAAGAAATAATTTTTAACAACTAGAACAGATTTTTAGTCAAATTTCATTAAAAGAACAAACAAAAAGGAAGACTCAACGGCCTTAGCAAAACGGTTGCTTAAAATTTCTTATCGCGAGAGCCTATGCAAAATAATATACGTAAATTTGTGTAATACTGAGAAAAACACTGTTAACACACAATGAACGCTTACACATGCAATTGGTTAACTAAAATGTGCTTATTATTGTTACTATTAAAATGATGGGAAAAAATGCTATTAATATATTGATCGTAACTAACAGCCACCTGGAATTCAAGAACTTAACTTTTCGTGAAACAGAGCAAAGACTCTGATAATTCAAAAAAAAAGAGAATAAATAAATAAACGAAAACAACAGAAAAAAAAGGCGTTTAAATGTTTTGTAACTTGATGCTGCGAGAACAGTCGTAATTGTAAAAGAAGCTTCTTATGTAAAAATCGAAGGAATCCAAGATGTTTGATGCCATGAATAGTGGAAGTACGAAAAATAAACCTAATGGGATGGACCCGTGCAGCTGCACAAAGAATTCATAAAAACCATTAAGACAAACTTATGGAGATTGGCCACCGCTTTTGTGTATATGGATACAGGGAATTGATTTCAAAAATTACCTGGCAAAAATTTATTCTTTACCATATACCCCACGAACGAGGAAGAGACGAAAGATTAGGCAGTTGGCGGAAGCGGGTAGCAAAACATACTACTGCCAGCAAAAAATCAGGTTATAGTTTTTCTTTCATTTTAATCTTTTTTTCCTCTTTATTCGCATGTATAATAAGATACATTAAAAGAAATAAAAGAAAAAATAAAATACAAGGAAAAAATAAATAGAAAAAAAAAGGAATAATGCATGGTTAAGCGGTATGCCCTACTGCTGAGGCGAGGTATGAGTGGGTGGGCATGCGCGTGAGTGAGGACAGGGGATAGAGAATATGCACTGACGGAATAGGAATGGACCCAACAACCAGCGAACAGTATAGGAAACGAGCCTTACAGACGAACTTAATTAGTGTGCCAAGTCGCACCGCGACTTTCTTATTCTTATTTATTTTCTTTAATTTTGTCATAACGCTCTACCGCGAGGGAGCTATGCCGTTGGCAATGTATAAATGAAAAAGTAAGGATAAGTAAAAGCAAAAGTCATCTCCCAATTTCAGAATATATAGAAATCAAAAAAGTCGTTCTAATTGCATTTTCCAATGTATACTTGGGGCATACAGTTGCATGCAATTAAAGGCTATTTGCTCAAATTTATTTGTGAAAGATCAATCTTTTGGAACATATATTTTGTACTTGTATGTTGATGTAGATGTAGAAAAAAATGGAATAATTTTTTAGAAGCAGCTGCTCTTGCAAGCATACCATTTTTTATAAGCCTTTCTTGGCGTATCATTATAGGCTAGTAAGAAATTTTCCAAATACTATTTAATATTACTTACAAATAGCAAAGGGTTTGGAAGTTTTTGAAAATAAACATTTAATGAATGATTTAAGAAAATGGTGGGCATTTTAGGTAAGGATTTGTTATTTTTCCGAAAACTGATCATAAATCAGTTACATAGTCGTGTAAACTGAATCAGTTAACAAAATCTTACGGCTACGTAAGGGAAATGTTTATCGAATCTGTTGAGAGTTGAGACCACATCAGCTAGGAAAACATTGTTTCGAGACGAATTCAATTAAAAAGTTTTGACTAATAGTAGGTAACGATTTCACTCAAAAATGCGTCGTATGGAGCCATACAACGAACGGAATATTTAGGGAATCATTAAAAAAACAAATAGGAAAAAAATTCACAAGATAGAATTGCCATCAAGGCGTTCATTGTTTCCTAATTAGATTATAACCGTGCAACCGGTGGATTTCATGTTCCTCCTTTTTCATATACTTTATAAGTTTTGTTGTAAGAACAGTGTCCGCTTTGATGATACACTTATGATAAGTTAACACGACTCAACTAGCGCTGAAAACATAACAATCCATATTAGTTGACAAGAATCAATAATTATAATAAAACGTTTCCACCGATAAAAATATTTATTTCGAAAATTATATATAGATCAAATCCGGTAAGAAAAAAATGAATTTAAACCGCGTTTTTTAAAATCCTCATTTTCTTTAATGTTCAAAAAAATTAGAATTTGCTTAAAACTTTAAAGTGATCAAAAATTAAAAAGTCTAAAAATTAAGGTCTAATTAAATTAATTTTTATAGTACCACAACGCGGTTATTATTTACCTTAAACTTATTGCACTTGTCTTTTAGTTGCTTCTTTATACTTACTGAAGCGTTGAGAGCGTGCATTTGAGCAAAACAAAAATACTTAGTTGAAGTGTAATGTCAACATGACAGACTATTTGCTTTACATATTGTATCCTAATATTCTTTTAATAAATATGGTAAATAGGAGAAAGGCACGAAATAAAAGAAAAAACTTTTCCTCTACTAAATTCAAATTAAAAATGTTTAAACAAAGAATAATAAATTACACTTTCTAATAGAAAAGAGAAAGAGAGTGAGAGAGAGATGGTCGAAAATCATTTATAAATCGATTTGTTTTATCATTTCTTAATTAACATTTGCTTCTACCATGAAATCCACTACATAACTTAACGTTTAATGAGTTTTTTTAAATAAGAAAAATCCACTTAAAACCAAACACGCAAAAAAAAAAAAATACGTAGCAGCGCACCTAAGAGCACGCTTTGCACATATTTAAGCTATGTATAAACGCAAACCTTTAAGCTATTAAATACTATGTCAAAACCAAACAGTTTTCCGTACTAGTTGTATACCTTTCTTTTGGTTTTCTTCTTCGTTTTCGTCTCCTTACTTCAAATAACCAGCAAAACCACGCAACTCACAAACACAAACTATGTAAAGGTGTATCATGTATACAGACGAGATAAATTACAAGCAACTGGTGTTTTATTTAATATTTAACAACAACTACAACAGCACGCCTATTACTTTAGTACGACTTTATATATAATATTCTCTCTATCGCTTTGATGTAACGTACGTACGTATGTATGCAAGTAAACGGGTTTATGCAATCTCATCTTCTGCTATCTTGTTTTAGAAAAGTTAAAACCGTAATGTAAGGAAGGATATTGCTTTCCCATATAGGCTATTAGGTAGTTTCAGTAAGAGACGGCACACAACGTAGACTGCTGCCCATATAATACATATAAATAGCGGTTGAGCGGTTTCGAAGTATAGCTTAACATAAAAGCGTTGGAGTTACTACTATCTATAAATAAAATGATTATGAAAGCATACAAAAATTACCCATAATACGGGATATTTTTTGAGAGAAAAAGAGAATTACGGGAAGAGAGCAACTTTCTAAATGAGAAATTTTCTTATAAGAAGAGAGGTTGGAATTTCGAAGGGGTCACTTACTTTTACCCCTTTTTACATGACGTCATAAAAACATTTTCCAAAGCAGGTTTTTGTATATCTCTAAAAAGGAAACTCTTATACTTAAAAAACTTTTTCAGACATTTATTTTTCTTAAAGGTAGACCAAATTTTTTTTTTATTATTACATATTTAAAATAATAAGCCAATGGCAAGGTGAGGACAAAAACAAAAGTTATTGCTCCCAATGGGAAGACTAAAATCTTAGAGCGGTAGCGTGTAAGGCTATCGGCTTTATTGAAAACTCTACAACACTTGAAATTTGAAGCCACGACCGTGGCTAAACAAATTTTATTTTTTTTCATCAATCAAAAATTACCTGCAAAGTCGCTACTCGCATTTCTATGCTGCGAATTTGTCGTAGTTTCTCATCAACATTTTTTATCAAATGGATAACATTTTGTTGATTGCTATTGTTGGAGGAATAAGTGATGGACGGTATTTGTTGATATGGATTTTGTTTTAAAGACATCATTATTTCAATATTATTGTTACTAATGTGGCTGTTTAACATAAAAGGCAGTTTTTGACTATTTAGATTGCGCACAGTTTTAGCATAGCCACCTTCCCAACTTTTCTGCTTTCCAAGTTGTGAGGCAGTTGGTAAAGGAAAAAGCTGTGTGTTTGTTGATGATGATCTGTATAATGGAACAATTTAGTGATTACCGAATTTTCCTGGAAATGATAAACACAAACAAATACTTACGTTTGGCATACATGTTTCATGATGATGAGGCGATGGACGGAGACGTATGGTTCTTTTTTAATCTAAAATAAATTAGAAATAAGTAAATAAATAATAATTATAGAAATATATGGTGGACACATAAAATAGCTTTTTCTGTGTTGCTATGTCTTTCTTTGTTCAACCATAAATAACCGATAAACGTCCGTTAGCCGGCAACCAACAACCAACAACCAACAACTGATAACTGAAGTTCTTTGATTCTCATTACTCACATAATTCCGTTTTTTGAGGCATGAATTGCGATATTCGGGATGCATTGCCTAGTCTGGCACTCATATGGACGACTTTTAAATAAATAAGAAGACACTAAATAAACTAAGAATAAGAAAATTCATTAAAACAACTTAATGAACAAAAATGGGAAATCCAGCGTATTGTGCCGTTTCTGTCTTCTTATATCATTGGACTTATATCAATTACCTCAACCACCCATATTATTGCAGACAGCTTCAATTGATAAAGTCCTTACTGCGTGTTAATCCTAGATATTTTTTTAAGTTTGTCAACTCCAAAAGAAAAATCTCCATTTATCCCTTGCATGTCGCTTTCAACGGCAACTGCTAATTCCGATTCAACTGTCAACTATCCGTATCCGATATCTAGCTCGGTTTTGATTCCTACTTTGGTCATTTCAGAACTTCATGTTTTAGATCGTTTACGGTTTCTAAAATATAGTTCAGCACCTGGGCCTGATGGAATTCCATCATGTATACTGCCAAGCTAAGTAGTGCTATTTCAATGATTTTTTAGCCAACCCTTGAAATCAGGTGTTTTCTCTTTGTACTGGAAGAGCAGTTTCCTTATCCCAATTCACAAATGTAGAAATAGACATCACGTTGCGAAGTACATAGGCATCGCCAAGTTGAGTGGCTTACCTAAATTTGTTGGGCGAACTGTTACTCATTCTTATATTTCTCCATCCTACTACGGCTTTCGGAAAGGAAGATCTACTGTCACGAATCTGTTACAGTTTACTTGCCATGTTGTCAACACTTTTTTTAGAGGCTCACGCACGGATGTCTGAGATACTGATTTTATCAAAGAGTTTGACTTACTTTCCATAATTTATTGATCTTCACACTCCATGCCTCTGGCTTCCCTTTCTACTTAGTGAAATGGATGAGTTCGTATCGGCATAACAGGTCATTCAGGGCTCTGTTTAACTCGGCTGCCACTTAGGACCCTTTTCTTTCATTTATACATTAATGATAATAATACAGCCAGATCTTACTCTGACGATGTTAAACCGTTTTGTTCCTTCTACGTTGAATCGCAATCGATAAATTTTATGAAATTAAATCTAAAAAACCGCAAGAAGCTTTCCTTCTCAAGTCATTCGGTACCGACTTTTTCATTGACCCACACAACTTGGAAAACGTTCATCCATCGATTCAGAGGGTCTATCCGACCAAAGATTACGTTTTAATTTGCACATTGAGCTTTCTTTAAGTAAAGCTAAGTCCGCGCTTAGTTTCATTAGGGCGTGGTCAAAAGAGCTTACATTACAAAAAAGCTAATCTGTGCTTAGTTAGGCCAATATTGAGTACGCCTCGGTTGTGTGGTCTCCCTCCTGTAGGTGTTATGTAGATTTAATTGAATCAGTTCAAAAGCAATTCGCGCTGTTTCAGGAATTTTGGTTGCGACTCGCTTGTCTCTTTGCCTCCTTATGAAAATAGACCGCTTTTGTTATCCTTACCATCACTTGAGAAACGTAGATTTATTCTTGGTGTTTCCTTCTTAATTAAGTTAATTAATGGTACTATCAATTCGTCCACATTACTTGGCGAGATAAACTTCAATGTACATAACAGCTTTTTCTAGGCACTTTATGTTCATTAAGCTGAGTCAATGTAAATATAATTATGAGCTATGTAACTCCTAAATCATATCTATCGCTTAATCTCAATTGGATTCTTTGAAGTCCACCAAGCCAACATCACTTAATACGCGCGATTTTTCTATTTCGTATTTAAATTAACTTTTCACCTTATTATTATTATTATAATGATATAAATTTAGCCAGAGAATAAATTCTAAGACTAAAGTCTTAAAGCTCTAGCATCTAAAGGCTTTCGGCTTTATTTTGATTATTTTTATTATTTTTATTGTTATTATTATTATTATTATTATTATTATTATTATTAAAAACTCTACCGCACTTGAGATTTGAACACGACCATTGAATTACTAGTCGAGACTCTTGCATACTTGGCCAGTCAGGCGGATAACTTTTCACCTTAATATCTCATTATGATTCGAAAATTACCAAGCTTGCGCATGTTTGCCATGGCTTAGGGGTTCATTCGCAATTTGGTTCTGTACTCGTTGTGGCTGTGCCTCTGTGCTAGTTGTGTACATGCTCTTTTTTCTTTTTTTTTCCTTCTTATTTATTTTTACATGAATTATTATTTAATAATTAATACATATATATATATATATTTTGGCTTATTTCTCCTTATATACTTTATATTAGTTTTTAGTATTAATTAATATAACATTTACTTCTAAGAGCCAATTGAACTCGACTGTTAATTCGTTTTAGTTGAGTTTCATGTGTAAGTAAATAAAATAAATGAATAAATAAATAAATATAAGAACCTTTCAAAAATAGTGAATGACAAGAAAGATTATTTCAGGTGAACATAATAAGCATGGACTTTTAAGCATTTATTTTAATATTCTATTTGCTCAGCCAAAGCGAAATTTTGTTGAGATGAATTCGGAGTTCGTAGGAAACATTCATGGGATCACTACATGAAAATGGGATTGCTGTGTCGCCTGTTTATGTCGCAACTACATTATTATCAGCGATCGGAATATCTGAGTTGAAAATTGTATAGAGTATTGGACTTAGAGTACTTTCCTGAGGCACGCCGGCTTTAATTATTTATACAAATAATTTTATAACAAAAATACGTCCGCTTTGCAAATAGGACTTAAGCAACAAATACATTGGAGTTGGAAGACGATTTTTAAGTTCGATTTACTGGCCATTCCACTTATGCAACCATACGAAGTAAATTTTTTACCGCTTGGTTTGCCGATCAGCTGGGCAATAGGTGTCTAGAAATTTCAATATATTTTCTAATCCCAGGAAGATTATTAGGCTGAAAGTTTTTTTTAGATAACGAGCAAATTTTTCCGCTTCTTGCACATCGTTTCTACACCAATTTCCGAACCTATCTTAAAAACCAATTCGCCAGGATGATCGTTGGTTGCTTGTATGTTTGATTTGAATAAATTTAAAAAACTAAAAATTTAATTACAATTTATTTTTCATTATTTTTAAAATTCATTAGTTAAACAAACAGATTGATAATCGAATTTTTTATGCATGTGCACGACAATCACACAAAAGTCAATATTACTATATCAATTTTACGTCCTTCTGCATCTGTAGATATGTAGATTAAAAGCAACTTTTTTTCATTTATTTTGCATTTAAAGTTACGTCGGTTCCTCTGCGCGCCGCAGAACCCCTTAAATTATGCATAAATATATGCTTAATAAGTTCCTTGAATAAATTAGAGTCCCTTTTTCCGTTAATGTATGAAAATTTAACACAAGAGCTCGTAAAATAAATCGCTGTTATACAAAGCAATTCTTAGACCAATTTGCACGTTTGGTGTACAACTTTGGGGTAATGAGAGCAACTCCAACATCGAAATTCTTCGGTGCTTCCAACGCTAAGATTAGCCACAAGATCTCCATGGTTTGTGATGAACAAACATATTTATAACACTTTGACACTTTGGGCATTCCCGCACTGAAAGAAGAATTTGTCAACTTTATGAAATGGATTCGAACGCACCATTTTTATGGCCGAAAAAGTCAGAGAATGCCAAAGCTAAAAGAAATTTTGCCGTTTTCCAGATTTATCGACAAAAAAGTAATATATTTGAAAAGTATTATGTTTGCATTCTATATGAACGTGGACGAACTCGAAAAATATTCCCGTCCCATACAGAAGAGGCAAGGAAGAAGAAGAAGCCTTTAGATAGCAACAAGGCTTAACTTTAAGAATTTAAAGATGAATTTTTTTTTGTAAAATTGCTTACTGTGGTAAATGGGAGGCACATAGGTCTACACTTCGAACATCTTAAAAAAATAATAAATAACAAATACTGCTTTCAGCTTTTAGACAAATAACTGAAATGTATAGAAAATAATAAAGTTGCCTGAACTGGCCTAAATATAAACATTCTAGCGGGGCACAGCTTTAATTCTTTAATACTTTATACCACTTCGCTTAATACAGTTGTTCATAAAGTGACGTTTCAAAACAATGCATGGGAACAGGGGAAGTTGTTGGAAAAGTGGTCCGATGGGATACTTTTTCAGTAGCGTCCGTCCTTGGACTAAAATACTTTAGTGTACCAAATTTCATCGAAATAACTCAAAAATTCCGACCTTTACATTGAACCAAAAAATATCAGCCGAACATGCAAACTTCAAAAAGTGATTCTGAATCGATGGATATATCTCAAGTCATTCTGGGTATGCATAGATCCGCACAAACTTCATGTATAACACGTGGCGGGGGCTACAACAAGATGTGAAAAGCCAAACTTGTTTTAAACTATCCAGACAGCTAGCAAAAGGCGGCAACGCGAATAATTTTCTGCTTTTATAAACACCTTCCAAAAGATCAAAGCTGACAGCAATTCTGGGAGATCTGTCAACAACATAGAGACGGAAGAGCAATAGATAAGCAAAGCCTACAAAAGCAATTAAAGTATTTAACAAAAATGCAGGCCAGAAGGAGTACAGAAATTACTTCTGCATTGCTCTCTGGAAGTATTTTACTTAATTCCCAGACGTTGTTAAATATTTAAACATAAATTGTTTTTTTTGCAAAAGAGAAGATTAACGTAAACTAATCCCCTTACGGAAATGCAGAAATTAAAATAAACTGTTGCCTAATGTTGTTCTAGCTGAACAGTTTGCATATTTTTTAGAACGAGTGACTAAGTTGTGAAAATTATATAAATAATTAATTTGATTTCAACAGCGCAATACTCATGAAAATACGCTTCATTTACTTTGTTTCACTATACCACACAACTCATTCCCCCCCCCCCTGATTTTTAATAACCTTGCTGGCTTTGTGACATTTGGCGTCTAGCATACGTATATCATGAGGAGTTAGTTAATTTACCATCACCTACAGACAAGACAGTGAGATTTACACTGGCCGGTCATCAACAATTCATTCATCCACTTTATGTTCCTGGCTGTGACAACAAACAATCACTCATCCGCCTACTTGCAAATATTGTATATATATATATATATCCATTTATATTTTAAAAAAACGCGCACACATACATATAACAAGAGAAAGTAAGAGACTGTCAAGCTTCATTTAGTCACCATCAGCTAAAATATCTGCAAACGAATAATATGCTTAAGCCGTAATACTCTTCTTTTAAATCATTCCACCGCGCCGAGATGATTGCACTTTATTTTATTTTTGTTGCGTTTATTGAAGCTGTATTTTTCCGACTGTCATTCGCTTATTTTGTTACTTTATGCTGAGTAAAATTTTTGCTATACCACCTACAATGCTTAACGTTCTATATGAGGTCTACCTGCATACCTCCAGCCAAATAAATTCCTTTGTTTCCCTTAATCCTTGGCAACCTTCTGTAATTCCCGTCCGCTTATATCACAATGTTTGTGCGCCTTGTATTTGTTTTTGTTTGTTGGTTACTTGTGCTGCTGCTGTTGCTCCTGATAGCCCAGTGTTGCCATGGCTTATCAGTTGCTTGGCATATTATATGTTTGTGTGTTTGTGAATGCACTTATTGCGATAAAACCGCTCATATACACACATACACATACATCCCCTTTCTAGATTTATGCATTCAATCATCTCTAGTATTTACTTGTATTTTTGGTTGAACAATTCGTTGTTGGTTATTTAATGCTGTTTATTTGTTGTCATGACAAAATGGTTTATTACTCAATCGCCTTTATTAAATCCATATGTAAAAATCTATTATTAGCGAAAATTACAAAGAGCTTAACTAACGTTTTTCTGAAAATTGTCTTCGGCTACGGTATAGAAACAAATATATATATGTATTAGCTTTAAAAGAAGAAGAATCCGCCTGATCGCAGACATGATTTGAAAAATGTAATATTGAAAACATTTTGCAAATGTTTGTTAAAATCTTTATACTTTTCGATAAAATGATATACATATTAATTCCACACGTCGAATATTATCAATGTAATCGCACATTATTTTCAAGCGGAAACAAAAAAAAATTCGTCAATATGTATGAAAAGGAAAAAATGGAATAACTCGTACCAAGCACGTATTGCGTTTAATAAGAAAAGTAAAAATGTTGCTTACTTTTAGAGCTCGAAACCGTTTAACTTGTAAAACCGGGACTTATGAAAACAAGAACTGAGAACTTTCCTTTAAGGGTTATGACGTAATATTTAATAGAAACAGTTTCAATTTTGTTTATTCAATTCTTACTAAGTAATAAAAGGAAGCAAAACAAACAATCGCAGAAAAAATACCATAAGGATATTTTCTAATACTGCGTTAAAATCCAATTCTTCTTATGTGTGTTCAGGCTTGAGTTCTAAAAGCTGAATATCACTGAAGACTTTACTTGGGTAATGTAATTGTACGGAGAACACACTTCAATAAAATGAATGTATTGATTGACTTGTCATGCATATTAGTTGTGATTAGAAATATATACTAAATTTGTGCCGGTGCGTACAACCCCCAAAAGGACTTGGGGCAGATACACTTTCGATTTATCTTGTTTGTTTCTTTTTACTTGTTTTTGAAAGTAAAATCTCAAATTAGGAGTCGTAGGCATAAAAAATTACAAAAAGTCCATACACTATCAATTCTTAATTATTATAAACTATCCTTACTCTCATTTCAGCAGTCTTAAGAATTCCAAAAAGGTGTAGAATACATTGTCAAGCCTTTTAAATTAATAAAACTTAAATTATTAAAACTGTGTCTACATTAAAGATGACTATTATGATATATATCTCTTCTCCTCCCTGTTAAGCTAATGGCTAAATATTGTTTCAGATCGCAAACTAATTTTATCATTCATCGTCGACAACGCATACGTGCTCATCCACCCGCCGCCTCCCTCTCCGCTATTAAGTTCAATTGCACTTCACGCCGCCAACGTCAACATCAAAGAAATCACAGTAGCAGTACACAACAATGTTATCAGTCGCCATAACAATTGGTTTCCTTTTAAATTCGATTAATTATACGCCAGTCATTGATTGAACCAGTATCAAGAGTAAACTCCCGCCAAAAATTATGCTATAAATTTTTACGATACGCCGCAGTTTGACTAAATATACCAGTAGGCAGGCGACGCATACACACACGGCGCGCAGTTAAATAGAGCGTAGTCAACAAATATCCAGCCAGTAGCTTTAAATAATACCAATTAATTAACACTAAACGGTCCAGAATAAACGCCTTTGAAAACGTTGTAGCGTTATACTACGCTTTCAGTTAACTTTAAACAAAATATATAACATTTTTTTAAAAAGTACTTTCAGATAAATTGTGGTGCTTTCTTGGTATCGAGATTTATTCGCCTTTAATAAAACATGAAGACTAATAGAAATTTTTAGGTTTAATCAAAAAACATCAACAACAACAGCAACAAATTTTGAAGTTGAAAGCCCGGAAATTATGTGCTACTTCGATATAGCCTCTTTGCACATTGGCAAGGCAGACAGAAAGCTAATGAAACGCACTGAAGCACATGATGTCTTCACTTAGTTAGATGGTTAAATGAATGGTTGGTAGGCTGGTGTAAAGTCTTTGTCGAAACATACCAAATGATCAAAATCAAACACTTTACGCCTGACAGCATCAATAGCTCAACTCACCACAGCTGTAACCGAGGAGAAGAATCTTTTTCAAAAAATGACATCACTTTAAAATCCCTTTTATATGAGACAAGGGCTATGAAAATGCCAAGAATACTTACTTTTATAACAGGTTCTTTCAAAAGGCAAACAAAAACAATAACAAAGACAGCAATAGCCAAATACAAGTGAATAACAAGAGATGTGTTGGGAGATTATGACGATGATTATGACGATGGTATCCAATGTGCACATAACCAAAAATGGTTGTCTTCTGTATTTTTTCATTTATGATGCCAGAAAGCCAAACAGATATTGTTCATTTCTAGTTGCTGTCAATATTTCGTCATTTTATGGAAAACTCATCCAAAATTGTCTTTTATGATTGCTCATATATATGTATACCTAATATATGGTAAGTAAAACACATTAACGTTTAGCTGGGGATTTTAACATTTTGATATCCTGTCAGTCTGTACTTCAAAACTTTATTTAGACATAACAAAACAACAAGCAAACAAAAATAAATTTAAAAAAAAATACTAACATAACTAGAGGCGGTTGTTAACGATCAAAATACATTGCCTACATTGCTGGGATTTTCATTTGTTATTTGAAATTATCCATCCAGGTGTAGTTTTAATTTCCGCTAAAGATCTTTTTTAGGTTCTTCCGTTAAAAAAAAACAAAAAAGTAAGCTTTAGCTTTAGTTAAAAATTGCACAAATTTAAAAAATCTATAAATTTTCTATGGCAAGAATTTTAAATAAATTATATTTATAAATTGTGCAATGGAATAATTGAAATTCAAATTTCTTACAGAACAGCGTGAAAATGCAATGATTATAAAAAGCAAAGCACTATCGAAGAACTATCAAGCACGCTTCATCACTATGAATTTATGAAAGATTCAGAGTAAAGATATTAGTAAAGTTTTTAAAAATATTTAATTAAATTTGAGCAGGTTCTGCCAAAAGCTGTGATCAATTGCTTTCAGTAACGGTTTTCTGTTCTGAAGAGAAATAAAGTGAAACCGAAACATTTTAGATGACTACTACGATCTGATTTGTAATCAATCTTTCAATAACTTACCTTTTAGATAACAACGCCTCGGTCCAGCTTTCGTATGAAAAGCAATCGATTATAAAAACGATCAGTATATAAACTTATTATATCCCACGGAATTAATTTATCCTTTGTCTCTACCGTCATACGATGTAATTATCTGGAGAATACAAGGAAATAGCAATTGTTGAAATTAACTGCGTTTCATAGACAAAAATGTCATTCCGCATAACTTAATTCATGTGTTTCATGGACGATGGAAAGTAATTAAATTCAAGCAAAATTAATTCAAACAGAAAATTGTCATCACTATTTATTTGGAATTTTTTTTTTCTGAATCGCTTGAATTCCCTCACTCACTCAAATTCATATAAATAACTAGCGTAGGAAACACCCGATTAAAGGCATTCTCTTGGTGCTAAAATTACTGTTCCGTTGAAATAAGCAAAATTTGAAGAAAGAAAAAAGAATTTTTAATATTTTTGCTATATGTGCTATTTTTAATTTTAAATATTTGCCTGTTTTATCTCCACATTATTTACATTAACGTACTTTCGGTTGTACGCCTGTAAGCAAGTTTTTAAACAATGTTGTTCATTACACATTCGCATAACATCCCTCACCTGTTTTGTATTTTTTAATCTGTATATACATTCATTTCGTTGCATTTTGCGACTATTTTCTCTTACTCAGAGTTTAATATATTTATCGTTGTTGTTTTAAAATATAATTTAAATAATTTTATACTTCGTATACCTGACTAAGGGTATATGTCTGGCTATTGATTTAATTATATTTATAACGTTTATCAGATAACAGTTTTTGTACCCAGCATTTTGCAAAAGTCTTCTATTAATTTTACCGTATCATTTGCAACGCATAAATAAGTGCTTCAAGCTACTTACAAGGTTCCCTCCATTCTCACCAAATTGTCTGCGCGACTGGTTATCAATCGACGTCGGATAGTTAAAATTGAATTCTAAATTTTGTGACAAGTGCTCTTCGCTATGAAATCTTATCTATAACAAGTAAAATATTAAGCTAAAGGAAACTAGCAGATCAGTTAAAATCACTTTTGCACTGAAGATTGAAATAGCTTTAGAAAATATTTCAACAAGCGTTTGAGTCAAATTACCCTTTTTACTCTATTCACGATGTATTCTTGGAGTTATCATGTTACTATATAAAATTGATGCATCGGATTCAACAAACATGCGAACGGATAGCTAGTAAGAAAGGACGATTAGCAGAGACTCAAAGGGATACGTAGGCAAACTCATAAACGGAAAAATCGACAGGTAAGCAGAGAAATCGAATGGAAAACTTGCGCTTGTTATTGCGCTAAATAATCAGAGCGGGTCAATTTCATTCATTAATGATTTTATTGCTTTATATTTGGAAAAACTAAAATAATTTTTGCAAAACCAGTGTTGATTTTTAAAAATTAATGAAGAACAACCAAACGTGTTGAGGACCTGGCGCAGACAGAGCAATCGATGAGCAAGTATTCTCAACTAAAGCCAGGTGTCCATTTACTCAATGTGTGCAAATTCGGCATCAAATCGGTTGAGTTGTCAAGTTCAAATATCAAGCAAAAGAAGTAGAAGTAAGGCCAGGTATAATGAAAACCATAATATAGATGTAAAAACTGTTTTTAATAAACTTTCTTTCAAATAAATTTTATCGTTTTCAAAATATCTAGTGTTAAAATAACACAAAGCACAAGCATATCTGCCCTACTAATACGTTACTATCCTATGCAAATGAGAAATTTTTACAAAAACCTGCACTGACGTTCAAAATCCAAAGAATTTTAAGTTGCTTTCGCCAATAATTTACCACTTGTAAGAGATATCAATTTAAACTTTTGAAATATTCAACAGGTACAAAAATTTGCATGAAAAAATAGCAACACATCGCATAGAAAGATAATACACATAGGAAACTAGTGAAATACGAAAAAAAAAATATCCTACGGTGCCTTAAATTCGCTTCATAACAACTACGGGTTTCTTATTTATTTTAACATCAGTTCCATTTCTCATAGGCATACAGGTTAAAGAGTATTTTAATCAATTGTATTGTTATTTAAATGAATGAATAATGGACTCCGAAGGGAGAAAATGCACTAACGTTATTTTAAGTACATGCACATATATATTTGCCTCGGAGTATAAACATATGTTTTCGAACCCGATGAGAGATAAAATGAAACAAATTAAGCAAGCAAAAGGTTATAAATTATAATTTAATTTTTATAATTGAAAAATCTACAAAGAGAGAACAATAAATCAATTACGCATATAAACAAATAAGACTTATCGAAAAAATTCTTCAATCAAGAAAAAATGAATTACATAATAAACAAACAAAAATTTTTAAAAAAAAACAAACACAAAAATCGGCAAATAGAAAACATGACACATACATATTCGCTTTAAAGTGAATTTTTAAAAATTACTTTTTTTATTGTTGACTATTTCTATTTTGCGTCTCACAAACAGGATACATTTGCACCAAAGGTGAGAGCAACTTCTACAATCTTGGGCTTATGAACCAAAGTGTATGTAATTAATTTGTTTGCTTGAGAATTATGCAAAATTTTATGCAAGTCAGGCATAACATAGCTTTTGCAATAATGCGGAATTTCATTTCAACTTCAAATTCTATGTTACAATATAGTTGGCTTTTGTTTAAGGAAAATAAGGAAGTCATACAACTTTGCTTGCATTCTTGGACAAAATAATTGTGTCGTAGAAAAACACCAAACAATGGGTCCAAGATAATTAACTACTTTGCCAGTTAGTCTTTTAGTTAGTTCTTTTTTTTTGCATTTGATGTTTTTTCTAGGCGTACTTTGTGTTCGAGTGTAAGAAATGACATAGCCTTTGGAGGAATATCCACCTAGGTTTTACAAAGAGCTTATTTGCCTTCATAAATGTAGGCCTGCCTTCTAGATGCATTTGCTTTAAGTTTTCATTTCTTCAATCATTTCTATAGTTTCTTCCTGGCAGGCTTTTGAGTTTATTTCGACCCAACCTCCTTTAGCATAAGCTATTTTACATAAACTCATATTCTTCGTTATGAATATAACCAAGTATCAATAAAATAGTTTATAACGATCACTTTCTTAAATTACGGACCGTCACGTTCCCCATAACAAGCGTTCTTACGTAATTTATTACGGGATTAATCAGTTTTCGATGAATAGCGCGTTTGCATTCAGTGATTTCGGGATTTCAAGTAAAGTCTCTCAAAAACTCACGATATGGTTATACAAAACTTATTAAAATTAATCGCTATTAAATCGTAATTTCATTGAAATCACTTTAAAATCCATGAATTCACCTCCCTATTATTGCACTAACTTAGTGTTCGCTTTACCAACGTATGGCTGCCCAAGCAAGCTAAAGTTTAATGTGCATGTAAATATGGAACCGGGATTCGTAGAAGCCCTAAGATTACGGATAGGGAACATACATATCTGAAGTTGTGTTTTCTTTACAGCTTGGATATCTGGCAATAATGAGGAGGTGTAATACTCCTCCGCTTCTAAGGACAATTAATCCATTTGAATCATTCGTTGTCCAAAAAAGAACGAAATATCAAAACAAACAATACAAGATCACTTTGCAGTGTACTCACTAAATTCGACTCCTCCTAATCTCCACTTGTTTGTGTCGAGGGGATACGTATTTGCTGCGCAGCGTTTTATGTCCTGCGAAAATGGATCGATGACTAGTTTGCCTCAAAAAAAGCAACAATTTTTTTGGCGTGATTTCCAACTAAATATTTTTTATCATTTTCATAAAAAAAAGCAGCTTTACATGTACGTACCTTGTATGTGTATACTGAGATTAACTACTTAATGCTTTCGAATGCAATGTAAATGCCTGCACTTTCAAGTGAAATAAATTGTGAAGGCACTGAAGTCAAGTTCACTATAAACGCCCTAAAAACGTACAAATTTTGTGAGCAAAGCAACTCAAATACCCTTTGATAGAATTAGAGTTTATTTTCCAATTTCTGGATTAAAGTTGCATTAGTTCGAATAGAGAACGTAACACATTTCTTTTGTTGCAAAGGTAATTGAAAGTTATTCCTTTAATTCGCATTTAATCTGTCATAATAGAACTATCATATAATTTTGATTTTTGAAAAGGATAAACAATTTTCCATGCTTCCATGTTGGTCTTTTTGGGTGGCTCTTTTAAGATTTACTTGTATTAAAGCTAAAGCTTCTTGTTAAATTATGTGTTAAGTTCGTAAAGTTTTTGCCAAACTCATGCCGCAATTGATTGCCAGCTGTGCAGAACTCTTCAACGGTCTGAACGCTTTTGGCTCCTACCGGAGATTAGTTTTTTCGATGTGAACGCTTTTCAAAGAGCAAAGCAGAAATAACCTTAATGATCTTTTGTTGATATTTATATCTTGAAATTAAAAACTTCAAACCAAGCACTTATCTAAACCATATTGAAAATGGATATTTTTGAGACGGTAGTTTTTTTTTTCTTTTGATTATTTTATTATTTGGCATATACTATAAAATATATGTACTATTGACTTCTAAATCTAAATTGACAAACAGGAATAAATGAAAATCAATTATACTCTTCATCGAGTTTCACATATAGAAATCGGAAAAAATAAATCTCTGCTGAATGACGATGAAAGTATCAAAAAAATCATTTTTTTCAGGTTTGATTCCAATGCTTGTGGTCATTTTATTACATTGTCATTTAATTTACAACTCGCAGAAAACTAGACAGAGGATAAGAAAAATGGAAGAAACACAAGACTTTAAATTTAATTAGATACGTATGTTTGGGAGTGTGCCTGTAACATTGCCATAACCTTAAGATACGAATATTGGCATAGAAAGATGTGGGTCGATATACGTAAGCTGGTAAAGGTCTGCTAAACGGTCTTATAGTCTCGATTTTCAATAAAATTCTGTTCTCATCATCCCATTTTTAATGTAAAACACAGCAACCAAAATCTCGTGCATGTCATTTTTGTACATTCGAATTCCGATGCTGCCTGACCAGGAAAGCAGCGTTCATAAGCAGAATTTCGAAACTGTACTGGTTAATAGCAGACGCATCTCTTATCGAGAACAAATTATCGCAAAAACCTCGCTATTTGGCGCAACATTTATCCAAAGCTCTTGCGAATCAAGTGGGATAAATGTAGACGTTCCGAAAAATCATTGTTTAGTTGCATAGCTTAGTTTCGCTGCGCGCGCCCCTGGAATTCAATTCGTAGAACTAGAAGGAATAATCTGTAATTTGTAGCACGCAGCTACATTAAAATTTCCTATGCATTCCTTAATACTTAAAACTTGATACGTCCACCTTTTGACGATGTCTCGTATGTCGATTTAAGGACAAAAGATCTCAAACATTAAAGAATAGCGCCATCTTCAAAACGGGAATTTTACAAAGACGTAACGAGGAGAAGACGAACTGTCGTGCAGACGAGTCCGGCTTATTTAATCAACATCAAATTCCCTTAACAATAAATATCCCATGAATATTACAAGAGAAGCAATAGAACTATTACATCTCTAAAATTTCTTGTACGATGTAATGACGTTTTTCAAAGTACAATGAGTTTTATTAATATTCTAACAATAGAAGAACATCTCAAAAAGTGTTAATTTAATTATCTCGTACTTTAACAAAGAATTTCATGCATGTAAAGTAATAATACAGAAAGTATGCCCAATCTTATCAAGGATAGGCAAAATGCACAACATTATCAAGTTCTAAGAAATTTAAACATAATACACAAAAATACCCCCTGCAATCAGATCTCTTTGTCATGTTAGTCACATTTGTAGACTTAAGTCTTCACTTTATCATAACTACAACGTAAGTAGAAGGCAATGTGCTTTTGATTTAAGCTAAAAGAAACCTTATACTTTCTTTTTCTTTTTCTTTTTCTTTTTTTTTTGCGCGTTTTATAATAAAATTCAATTTTCTTTTGATATCCACGTAACCATAGCAAAATGCACACAATATATATATGAAGCAACAGGTAACTAAGATATAATTTCATAAAGAACGACTTGTGCTTGTGTAAGTAAGAGGGCAGGCATATTTCAAGCGACACATTTTGTAAATTAAGCTTAAGGTTCTCGAATCAAAAGCTTTACAACCGCCGCACCTTGTGCGCAGTGCTCTTTATGCACCATCATAATGTTGGCAAACAATAAAAGCATATGAAAGTATCATAAATAATTAATAATAGTTATTATATTTCTCATCCTTTTCCTCATAAGTATCGATATATTTTCACAATGAAAACTTTCCTCAGTGCATAGATAACCAAGCAATAATATCGAGAACAGAGTAGTACAAAAATGTTTAAATATCATTTACCTTTAATGTGCAAGCTAAAAGGCAGAATTATTATGAAGCATTAAGCCTTAATACAGCAAGTGAATGAAACTTTATGCATAAAAAATAACGTCGAGACTGTCAGAAGTTGTGAACAAAGAAAACAAGACGGATAATTGATTTGAAAATGAGGTAAAATTTAGAAAAATTTAAATGCTTTCCTTTATAAAAATTTCTTATCATTTTGAATTTCCAAACAGAATTGAAAAGCGTTAATGGTAATGGTAATGATATTTAGAAAAAAAATATTAAAAATTTGAAAATTAACTTCACTTCAAATTAATTTCATTTAAATTTAATATTGTTTTGGAATAAAGTTTAAAAAAAAAATATTTAATAGTCCAAAAATCCACAATGGCAGGTTTTTCTTCATCAGCGCAGAAAGAAATTTATGACCAAACTGATAAACTGGGCCTTTGGGGCATATTTTTACAGTACAATGTATGCAACGAACAGCAACAATAACAACAGAAACATCAACAACGATAACAACTTATGCAATGCATCGTTTACAGTTCAAGTGCAACTAAAAATTGTAAACGACAGTGTACAAGAGACATTTCAAATTAATAGGTGTCTATATATTTTATATGCTTCCTGTGGTCTCTCTCTCTCTCTCGAAATCCTTATACTGCATGTCTGCATAAAATAGTAAATATTCGAAACATGTCTGTTACAAGTTTTAAAAAGCACTTAAAAGAAATAAATTTTTATGATTATTATTTTTTGTCTAAAAAGAGCGAATGTAGCGGAAAAAATGTAATTAGAAACGAAAGTTAAATAAATATCGCCCTCTGTCTAGTTAAAAGCTTGAATTATTATTTTTTTTTATCTATTTAAATAAAAGAATTTTAGTTGCTTAGTGAATTATTGTAAAAAAGAACTCAACCTATTGTAAAAAATATCATAGTATAAATTTTTTTCTTTTTGGAAAGTTATTTATCTAAATTATTGCATTTTTTTTTATGAAAAATTTGCAGTTTTTTGTAACTTCATTTTTTTTTTATTTTTTTTTTTGTTAATAAAACACTAGGAAACTTATCATGTCATGTAGATGTGTATCATACCATATATGATATCATGTATGATATAAAATAATGTCATTCTTACGTTCGCCGAGGCTTTTTATCCAAGCCTGCAAACATTTACATTTTCGGATGCTTTTACAACAATAATTGCTGTTCTATTTTAGATTAACGTTGGCTTTTAAGTAAATTGAAGTAGTGAGTTGTTTATGGCGTATTCGCATATGTTTTACTTTTAAAATTATCCTAAAAGAAAGTTATCCAAAGATGTCAATTTGGGCAATTTTTTCGGCTAATTGATGCGTTGCTTGGATTCCTTGAATTGTACGTTCGTCATATTTGAATGAATTGACGGGTCAAGACTTGCATAACGTATTGTACCACCTTGTTGAAAACAAAGGTGGTTTAAATTCATTTTATCTGATTTGGGCCGCAGAAGTTGTATTATACTGCGCCGACCGCGTTTGCTGTTCACCGTAACGTCTTCGTTATGACAATTTTCAGAGAAAAATTACCCGGCGATCTGGCTTTTATTAGTAACTACTACTAATGAAAAGATTTTTAATTTCTCAAAGATGGCAATTTGCCATCTTACTAACGTGTCCACTGAATAAAACATGAAGGCGGAGAAAGCGCAGCCATTTCTTTGGCAAATTAGTTACAAAAAAAGGTTCAGAAAAATATTATAGATATAAATTTTGATCGAATCATGACCCAATGTAACAAAAGTCAATCAAGATAAAGAAAATCGAACGTGTGCATTGAATATATGTATTTTATAACAAAAGGAAATAACTATTTTTAAATTTATTAATCAATAAAAGAAGTTAACAAATTACGATGAATAAATAAATGGGTTTTTAACTATTAATTATTCAATTGTTTTTCTTCTTTTTTTTTTGATTATAAACCTTTTTTGTGAGAATAATTGCTAAGCCAAAAATAGAAGAATACTAATCCGATAGGGTCCATCGACGAATGCGTATTCTCCTACAACCTTCATATAACAACATAGCATACATAACAATTAGGTTATATAAATATATACAGATTATATAATTTTATAATACACATTTTTCTGAATATTTCCGTGTGCACTCCAATAAACGGTCGTCAGGTAGTGGAGCAAAAAGTGAAGGAGAAGTTCAATTAACCGGAATCGGGTTTTTTTAGTATAGTCACGAGAAATTGTAACCTTAAGGACCTCCCGACGCAGTTCTTGGTGAAGTAAAAATTTGATGTTGATCTCGATAAACATAAAGGCGACACTTTTGGCACAAATACCCTTTCCCAAATTTTTCCAAGGTTTTTATTAATTTTTTTATAAGGTTCTTGGAATTCTTTTCTTTTTGTGCAACCAAAAATAAAACTTTTGTGCTTTTCTTCCCCTCGTTAAGCACAGTTAAAGCCAAAAAATAATTTCTTATAATACTTTTTTGATATTCTTTTTAATTCAATTTCTTCCAAAAAGTTATTTAAAAAAATTTTTTTTTATTTAAATCCGTTCAGTTTGAACGCTAATCCAATAATGAATTGATATTATAAAAAACGCATTTTTTAACCAATAAAAAGTAAAATAAAAAACTTTTTCCTAACCTTTTTCCATTAAATTGAAACCACGAATGCCGAAATCAAATTCTTTTCTTTTCCTCAAGTCACGGAAAATATAAAAAAAATCCACTTACAAGAACTCTCACGCCATCTATTAAATGAAACACCGTCAACCTTTTTTTTTTGCCTGGTTTAAAATGTGTTCATAAAATAAATGAAAGTTACTTGCGCTAGTATTTTATTACTTTTATTACTTATAAGAACACATCTCTTTAAGTTCTCTAATATGTTTTTTTTGCTCCTGTTAGCTTTTCTGCTCCAATGGTTTATAAAGCATAACTTAAACTTGTTGCATTTGAAATTTACTTTAAAAGAACGTATTCTTCGAGACTTGATTATAAGTTTATAAAATGTTATAAGGACGCGCAAAACAACTAAGAAAATTGTATTCATATTAAGGCGAACATTTGATTTGGCGGAAATACTTATCTTTAATCAAATGTTTTCAAAAATCAGTTAAATATTGATGTCTGCTCTAGTTTCAAAGTTTTTGACAAAAATATTTTTAATTTCAATTGTTTAGCTAATAAAGGCGTCTTTCAGGACAAACAAGATCCACTTCTACACTCCATACATGACGATGATGGGTGCAAAAAAATCAGTAAACGGCAACTTATGCTTATACTAGCAACGATCTGAATTTATCAAAATATAAAAAAAGACCAGATAAATAAATAAGTAAATAAATTGAAGAACTTGTAAACTTGTTCGGTGCATTAACTTATTGTGAGCTTGTCGATTACGGAGAGGAGAAAAAAGCTAGAATTTCCATAAAACTTTTTTATAAAAGGGAAGTAAACTTTTTCAAAAAGTTTGGTTCATTACATTAGGAACTCTACATATCATACATACATAAGTAGAAAAAAATGCTTAAGAATGGAAAAAAGGCTATATGGAATAGTAAAAATAAGTTTAAAAATGTATCTAACATTTATATATATTAATATTGTATCCAGTTTTTTACAACATATTTAAATATAAGTAAGGACGCCTTATTTACTTTAGGCCGAATTTTGATCAATTGATGGTGTGTGGAGAAATTTCCGCTGATTGTAAGGCTATAAGATCTTTTTCTAGTGACCAAGCGCATTTTCCAAGGCTACCTGATCTTTTAGCAAAATCTGCTTTTTCAGTTTCACACGCTATTAACTTACAGTTTGTTCGGCCCTCTGTCTAAGGGAGAGCGCACAGAGATGTCGGTGTACTTGCTAACAATCGGCTTTATGAGGGCTGGAAAGCATTTCTCTATTTTAATTTTTAATGCTTGAGAGTTTAAACAAGATTTGACGGCAAAATAACCGCCATAAATAACTGATTCTATTCAAAATGTTCCTTCCCATTAGGAAAAGTATCTGAAAGAACCTCAATAAGAAATGTTCTATTGCAACGAGTACTTATAAATTATGTGACTTTCAAGGTATTGAAATTAAATAATGAAACGAGTGAAATATCCTTTACCTTCACGAAACGTTAGGAGATACGGAACACATCCAGAGAGTACTTAGCGAATATTTGCGGAACCAGTGAATGGCACATGCTATAAAATAATTATATATATATTATATAATATGCTTTTACATATAATGCTTCCCCGCCTGGCAATTGCAATGCAGCCAATTTAAAACCACTTTTGCTTATTCCGCCAGCTTTTCCTACATTAGGACGATACTTTACAATAATTATAAAGTTCAGCGATAGTTATAAAAATTTTGCAAGTCAATTAATTACGTTTCAAATTTCTTGTTTGGATTTAATATTTACTTTAGATCGTGCCTATATTATCTATATGTTTACATACTACAATGTATGTAAAACAATGAATGAAATGTAGACGAAATTTACTAATTTATTTATATATAAATATTTACTTTATCGGAGATTTTTTTTGCTATCTCTCTATAAATCTTTCCGTACATTAATATGTCAGTTGTATTCTTTGTTGTTTGCTATAATTTACAATATTTTTGTTACATTTTCGTTAAAATGTATGTGATGCAGACGTATGAATAACATTCATTATATTTAACCAATAAAATAGAGGGAGAAACATGGAAAACACATTCATATGCACCTTTGTTGGTTTTGTTTATTTCTCGTTTCCTTTTCTAATTATTTATTTTTCTTTATTTATTTATTTTTGTTTTTTTTTTAATTAACGTAATGTTAAAGACTGTAAAAAATGGATAAATGAATGAAACCGTACTTTTTAAAAAAGTTGCTACTATAGACAATTAAATATATATCTAAGTGCAAAAATTCTTTTAATATTTCATATATCTTATTAAAATAGGCAATAAATTCTTTTAATAAGATATCTTCCCAAGTGCATTAACGGGTTGTCCTGGCCAAAGACTGTCGTAAAGCGTCCCAGTTATAACGAAGCCAAAAAACTGTGTACTATTATGTTTACAATTGAAGCAAAGCCACATACATGTACATGATAGGCTGATGTAAAAGGAAATGCGGGTTTTTGAAGGGAGCACGGTCCTCTTGCTACGAATAGTTCCAGCATTAAGAAGCTCACAAAGTTGAAAGTAATTGTTTTGTTCTCCTAAAACTGCGTCAACAAGTTAATTTCTTTTATTTTCAGATAAATCAAAAAAGTTTTTCAACAAGAGAAAGCACTAAAAGGACTGGAAACATAAACATTGCTACAGCTAAAATTAACATCAGTCAAATAATCGCAACGACCGACGCGCTTAATGTATTTTTCAAGCACTTTGTTCACTAAATCTGGCCTAATTTTGCTAATAACGAGCTCAATATTCACTTTTATTGCATAAGTGGAATTTAGTTCATTGGTGTAAATCGACGATTTCAGAGCAATTCCCCAAACAATATATTAAAGTATTATGTCATAATTCCTTCGAGGCGACTTGATACCGGAATTTCTTCACATCATCGCACGATCAACGATGTAAATCTGATAATAAAACGATTATTTGACGTGCTGTTTGACGTGCTTTGATGAGGCAAGATGTTGTTCAGGTCAACACCTTTCAAGCCATAAGAATTTCGTTACCATCGATGTGTAGCTCTCTCCATTCAAGATAGTGGCATTTCGTCATTTGCAAAAAAATAAGAACGGGTGATCCCACTAAACCAATCACATTAAACTGTCGCTTTTATAAAATATTAACATGATCGAAAGTAATTTATGGATTAGCTTTGCAATAAAAATGTGTGTATGTTTGTTTACTTACAGATTAAGGTGAAAATGAACCTCATATAAAAAGATTATTGTCTTAAAATCGTCCACTATATGTGGCGAAAGGGAAACAATTATTTCGATGAAAAGTTAGGATAATTTCCATACCTTGTGCCATTACTGAACACACCTAGTAAGCATGGAATAATTTTGGTAATTAAAGTAACAATTCAATATCGCAAAACTTTATGAAGAAAAACGCAACTGAAGGTCATTTATTGCTACACGAGCCGTCGTCACCCGTTTCCACTTGTAGGCGCTGATTAAGCATTCTTTATAAGAAGTGAAGGAGGGCTAAAAAAGTTTGAAAACGCATTACTGGAGCACTTCTGAACGAAAATATGTATTGATGTAAGTTAGGAAGAGCTTCATATTCCCCCCTTTACATCAGGTGGAATAACCTGTTTGTATGAGCTGCTAACAACAACTAAGGCCATTGTTGCTGAAACCCGAGAGTGATTTTACTCTACAGCAATTGTCGATCACATGAGCCGGCCAAAAATTGCTTGAAAAGAGGTTAAGCGTGGTGTCCTAACGCGCCTAATATATTCTGCAGGTATTGCCTTTTTCTTTACGAGGAATTTAAAAGCTAGATCGATTCTTGGATTGCTGGATCTAAAGATCAGTCGTCTTTTCAAAGCGGAACTCATTTATTATTAGAAACTTGAGCATTTCATACGGTAGCATGTTAACATTTTCACACAAAAAAATCGGGAAATTTCACAAAAAATATCTTAAAAATTACGTAACACAACTCTTGCAACGGAAGTAATGCACAGCCTTGATTGATGTCTTAGCTGTGTTAAAGGCTATGCACATAGCCTTACTAATACTAATTTTGCTCTATCCTTATATAAAAATAAGATACAGAGGTTTTATAAAGTACATGCGCACACTTGACAACTCTTGAATACCTGAATTTTAAGCCATTATCATTTACTAATGCGGCCCAAGATAAGTGTAGTCCGCCAGTACCGTACAGCTAACTTTAAGCAGCGGGCAACTGCAGAACAATAAGAAAGTTTATGAACTGAAATGAAGATGAGGATGAAAATTTCCCAAAACTATTATAAAATTGAAAATTCAACATTCGGCAGAAAGCATCTTTTTATTCTCTGTTAACAGATTCCAAAAAAATAGTTTAGCACCTTCCCCACCAGTATCGCAAGAACTTAATTTTCATTCCGCGATTTATTTTTCCAAAATTTACTTCATCTTCCTTCCCTTAAGTTATTAAGCTTAGTTTTTTCAAAATTAACTCGATGCTCGCATTGTTTGCAGCAATTTTATAAACTTTTCTCTAAATAATATAACAAAATTTACTTAAGCAAATCTTACAAGCAAATTACAATTTCTCACTTTATCCTAAATGTGCCATTACATGCGCCATTGTTACATCCTGCAGTTTTTAACACCTCCATCTCTATGCAGTTTCTGTTAGGTGGATATTCATAATGTCGATGCGTTGCTGAATGTTAAATTATTTACAAACTTGACGGACGTCACTACACAGCGTCAGTAAGCGGTAATAAATACTTTTGTCATCTGCTTTTGCTCTCAAAAGTCAAGATTAAAACTTTCTTTACATAGATTTCTATTTGAATATCTTTTGACAATCAATTTCGACATTTCAGCGAGCAAAGAATACAAAAAGTTTCATATTTGCTTTCTCAAAACTCGTATTAATAACCTTAAAAAGAGACAGTTTTTTGACTTTAAAAAAAAGTGCGTTGTGCTCTACAAAATTATACCGCAATCATCTCGATTTATTCGTGAGTTTTTTGTACCCTATTATTTATATTATATCTGCTTATATTGTTAGTATCATAGGTGAGGTAGGGTATATTAGTTTGCGCACACGTAAGTAACACGTAAGTAAAAGCGCTTAAGATAGACTCATCTCTTATTATGATCCTAACCTCGCCTGTCCGGGAGGCCTGATGGCTTTCCATGTATTTTTGTGTTCAACTTACACGTAGGAATTTGAGATATTTTGACGAAATTTAGTACACTGATGTACTTTAGTCCAAGGACGAACGCTGTTGAAAATGGTTTGAATAAGTACACTTTTTCGGCCAATCCAAATAGCGCCCTCTCTTGAAATGTCGGTAAAGGGAAGAAAATTTTAGTTTTCAAAATTTGTCGACAGAATTGTCTTTGTAATAGTATTTGGACATTCCAAATTGCTATAAAATATTTAGGTGGGGACATTTTTTGAACACTCTCTCATATAACCGGTCCTACGAAAACTAAATCTTTATGTACTAAAAAAGTATAATTTCTAATATTTCATGATGAAAGTTAGTTCGTAATAGCAAATTGACATAGAAATTATCCTTACCAAATTTGGGCCGCGTACGTCTGTTCTTTGGATACCGCCACATATAAGGATTCTTCCAGTATGCAGGCATTCATGTATTATGACCAAAATGAGTGTGTAACGATATTACGCGAAGCGATGTAATATAACATAACTATAGTCGGCCTCGGTCTACTATAATATTCTTACTTGTTCTTTATTTACGTTGTTGTTATCGCTGTCTCCAAGGAGGTCGGCAGACTATTAGAAAAGAGTCTAACGTACACCTATTTACGATGATCGTTTAATTCATGGTGTAATTGTCTCAGTTGCTGTTTCATATAAAATGCGAATTCTTTAATGATCATATGAAAGACATGTGCAGTCGTAGTTTTTTGGAATCTTTTGTTGTGGAAATTTACTTAATTTGAACGAAGATATACTGAAGAATAAACGGGTTTTTGTTCATTAATTCATTAATTCATGCTCCTTCTTTGTTGGGATATGAAGTTTCTGAATGATCTACTTTCCTTGTAAGGAATCTTCAATCAAAGGATAATATAACGTTTGAATAATTTTTGCGTTTTTTATATCCTACACTGCTTGGGGTATAGAGTATATATATTTAGTTTGAGCTGGCTTATGGAACCTGTAGAAGAATATACGAGAACCCATCCCTTGTTATACCAATTATATACTAATTATAAGCTTGCTTGTGCGGCTGGTTATCTGCCCATCTAATGCCTGTCCCTGCATTTTTGTGCTCAAACTACAATTTTTGAGCTATTTTGACGAATTTCGCTACACTGAGTTGCTGTGGTCAAAGGACGAACCATATTGAAAATGGCGTGGATCGCGCCGCTTTTACCCGGCAATTCCCATACAACGCTTTTTTTAAAAAAAAACATTGCAATTTTGAAAATTTCTCGACAGAACTTGCTCAATAATAGTAGCATTGATGCTAAAATTGGGGTCGGATGGCACAATATTTTTAGAACTCCTCCCATATAACCGTTCCTGCGAAGATGAAACTAAATTTTCGTATGGCGACGAGGTCTAATTTTCAATATATCGCGGCGAAGATTGGTCCACTATAGTAATTTCATGTAAAACTGAAGTACATCAAATTTGCATCTAGAAAATCTGTTTTTGAAACACAAACTTCATGAAAAGCAAACCCATGTATAATTTATGACGAAATCAAGTCCGTAATAATAATTTTGTTTTCTTATTCATTTAATTTACTTCCTGTCGGAAAAGATAATAAGCAAATGTTCCGACAAAGTGAGGAAAGAGGAGGAGGAAAAAGGGGTCATTGTACTCCAATGGGCACAATGTAGCAATACTCACATGATCTTTAAATAAATAAAAGAATGCTATTCAATCTTAGAAAATTCATTCAAATAATTTAAGGAACAAAAAGGGGATCCAGTATGTGAAGGCTTTTAAATCTTCTTATCCCATTAAATTCATCTAGAGGAAATAACGTATTTATGTAATTACTCTATGATAAGTCTATGACTCTCTAACAAGTTATTTTGAAGAAAGGCGTTGAACTAGATTTTTAACTTTTACAAAATCCCGATTATCACGACTATTTTTGTTACTGGCAAACTATGGAGCGTTAAGAATAAGACAAAATATCTACGATTAATATTTTTGAAATATTTCAATATTAGAGTTACTGCCTTTTTCCCACAATTATATATCATAGACTCAAAACGGTTGAATGGAACCCTTCCATGAAATGCATTTATTTCGTAGGTTAAGTTGAGATTCTAGTCAAATTGTCCAATAAGTGCGTTAAGTCAAATTACTGACATTTAGCTTTTCTATGATTTTTCACATTATAATTTAGAGTCTATTCTGTATATCCCTGTTCTTGTCAAAAGTGAGTTTTGTACAAGGCAACAAGCAGTTGCAGTTTTTTATAATAAAAAGAAGTGAAGAATGGCTTATGAACGAATAAGTGATGAATGACAAGAGTCGTTTTGATTTATAGTCTAGGTTCAAAAAAGCTTCGATTTATTGTTCTACAAGCAAATTGTAGCGATACGGCACAAAAAAGCCAATTCTTTCTTAAAAAATTCTTAAAAATTCTGCAAATTTCACATTTATCAAGAATTGTTCTTTCATATGTAAGGGCCGGCATATGACGCCAGCGATAATTCCTTATTACTCCCTAGTCCTGTTATCCCTCTGTTGAACCATTGTTAATCTTTCTATTATTAAATTAGGTATTTTTACTTTAAAAGTTCTTGAAAGTTTCGTTTCGGTTATTTTCCAGTTTTACTTATTTCGTTAAAACTGTATTCTCTTTACAATTTTTTCTGCCATGTAGTCATTTTCAATTATTTATTTCAAAGTTTATTTTGATATCCAGAAATTTTAAACAAATTCGTGACATAAATTTCTTATGTAATTAAAGAATGCAAAACTCTTGAGCTGGCAAATGAAAGCGAAAAGGAGTTAGAAAACAAAATATCTTCAAAAAAGAAACAAAGTCAAGTGTTTCCGAAAAAAATCCACTACTAAAGGTTATCTATTTCAGTTTTA
Organism: Glossina austeni; assembly: GCA_000688735.1. Taxonomy (NCBI): domain Eukaryota; kingdom Metazoa; phylum Arthropoda; class Insecta; order Diptera; family Glossinidae; genus Glossina; species Glossina austeni. The sequence continues at coordinate 377,290 of KK502433.1, read as the reverse complement.
TAGACAAATATCCCCCTCTATCTATTGTCAAAGAATCGTTTATATCGGTCCAACAAATAATTTTTATCGCTTTGCAATGCCTTTCATTTTAATTAAATGGTTTATCTCAATAAAAAGAAAAAAAAGTGTGCCAGTTTTGTTTATGCATGAAAGATGCGACGAACAATACACACTGCTGCTATACAGTTTTGGAATCCAAAACGATTTAAGTACATTCTTCTGTATGCCTTTCTATACATTGCTTAAAACTGTTGCAAGTCCATAAAACTGAGGAAGAAAACTTAAGTTAATCTAGTATATTAATAATTGAGCACCGGACGTCCCGTTTGAGCACTTGCAATAGAAAAAATTGTGCTTTTCAATTAACAGAAGATCTAAAGACTCACTTTAAAATTGGTGCCTCTTCAGTAAAGTGGCAAGACCCACAAAAACATTTAAAATTTCGTTACTTAGCGTTGCGTTTAGGCTAAAATATGTGGAAATTCAATTCTTGTAATAGTATATTAAAACTTTGAACTGTTCATAGCCTGAGAGAAAACAGTATCGAAAGAACCATTTACTAATGTTGCGCTAGTTTTTAGTAAGGTTTTTTGGAACTACCTAATCTAGTAACTATCGTACACAAGACAAACCTTCATACATATATATCTAACTTAGCCCTTTTAAAAGTTTGTCAAAAAGCTTAGGTGTTGCCATTCAATCATACATTCATTTTGGATATCTGGCAAATAAGTCAGCAGAGTATTCGCGAGTTCTTGTTGAATCGTGTTCTGCAGGGAAACTGAAAATGCGTCTATCGGTAGTTTTTCTCCCACTTAAGCAAAGATAAACTTGGCGCGAAATATGTTTTCTATAAAAAACGTTTACATAAGATACTATTTGTTTGGAGCGATATCGATGTTTTGAAATTGTAAGCCCAATGCACTTGGAACAAATGATATCGATAACGAATATCTTAGACAATGCTGTGTCACGTGCAGAAAGAATGACATTTCCAAGGCTGGGACAATTTGGTAAGGCAACGATAGGCGTTACTGATATATAATGCATTGCTTATGTCGTATCAGCTGAACGATTGCAACTATTTTTGAACCACATTTTTACTAGAAAGATGGAATTATGCATCCGTTCTATATTTTCATTTGTTGCACAGCAGTTTTTAATTATTCCGACTTTCCTTTGTGTTCCAATTTTTCTGAACCTAAGAATTTCAACAACGTCAACTAATAGACGAAAGCAATTAGGCAGACGTGCAGAATTTAATGTTAATTAGGAACTTTTGAGGTTTTTAAATGGACACGACGAATAAGTCTGCTGTCATCCTTCGATATTCGAACATAAATAATGCTATTCTTCAGTAGTAAATATAAAAACTCATCAGTTGTAATGTTTTAACATTTAGTTAAATATTACAGAAATGTTAAATAGCATATAATTACTTAACATACTTTCATTAACATAATTATTTATTTTGAAAACTATGGACTTATCCAAGTTCACATGCCTTTCCAATTGCAAATGAAAACTCAAAATTATAAACCCCGTATGCTATAAATAATAAATATAATTTCATTTTCCATTAAAAATTGGTTGTGGTCTTAGCAAGGATATTTCATTTTCAAAGTAAATTTATAGACAATCAACGAAGGGTTGAAAAAGTACCCCCTATTATTGTTAACCGTTTCGACACCGAAACCAATGTTATCCGCTTACTATAAATTTTGTTATAGCAAACGACATTACTGTGAATGATTTTTCACTTTCATCCCGAACTAAACAAGTTATAATTCAATTTCATATTAGAAAGCAAGGTGTTAAGCTTCGAATTAAAAAACAACAACAAAAAAACAAATAAAGCATTAGCAATAAATGGTTTTCGTTCCTAATGCTTTGCATAAAATACATGTAATGTAAAAGGTGTAAATACCGGAAGCATCTCCAGTTTAACATAAATGTGCACATATGATATATACAAACATGTAGCACACATATAGTATATGTAAAATTATAAATATATTCATATGGATTTTTGCTATGTTTATTTTATTTAATAATTTCATAAATCAAACAACATTTTCATGCTCATCACGTGCTATTAATTCCATTGTGGCCATGCTGTTATCCCCCAACACCAAGCAAGATAAATAAATTTCATTGAATTCCGTATGATATTGAAACTATAACGCATCGTAAGTAGTTTTGTAAACAATCGTACTTACGTAAACAAATATGAAAGGAAAAATATTAATAAGCATAAAAAATAAAAGAGTCGGGTACAATGACCGCCATTTGAGAGTGGACGAGAAGTACTTACTTGCCTACCTTTACGCATGTAAACCTGCAAATAAATGTAATACAAAAGACAAGATGTACAAATTGATGACAATTAATGTGAAATACTCTTAAGTAGAAAGAAGGAAATGAACTTAAGTGTTCTGTGTAAAAAATATTGGGAATTGTAAAAATATATTATTACCTATCGTTAATGGACTTACAAAGTAGTGATTAAGGTACAACCTTACGGCTCTTCAAGGACTCTTTCTTCATGTTTTCAATTGACTCAAAGCACTCTCCCCGAATTTCGAAGTTGTGCACTAAAAAACAAAAAAAAAAAAAACAAACAAATAACGGATGCTTGCTTAAATGGCTAAAATCCCTTGCACAACGATGGACGATCTTAGCATTCTTTTAACTCTAGCTCCACATGGTTCATTTTTAAAAACAAGTATGTGGGATTGTTATAAACGGAATTAAAAGTTGTTCTCACGCAAAATAATCTCAACCAAAAATCAGGCCCCTACCATGATTTTTGAGCACAGAAATCTTGATTGCATTCGATTTTGTATCGTTCAACCAGAGCAAAGTTGCCGGGAGCAACATAGATTCCCTAATATTTATTAAGTTTTTTGGAATGCCTACCTACGCACGATTTTCAGCGAGCAATTTATTTGCGCCACAGTCTTAAAAGAAAACTCTTCTATCTGCTAAATTTGTAAATTTCGAAAACTTTTAAAAATATTAAACTACGAATAAAGTGAATGTGCGCCCTTAAGCATTCAGTGAATGAAACTTAATGTAGTCTCAGTTATATGCTTTTTTTATATTATATATAAATTTATTATCAGATTTATTGTTTATTTTCCGTTAACTTTTTCGAAACCTATTATGAAATATAGCGAAGTTCATTATTTTTACATCATTTTTTTAGTTAACAAGGAATAATTATTTAAGGCGGGATAGTCTGACAACGGCAGATCTTAGATAATCAATTAATATTTTTTTTAGAATGAATTTATAATAATTTGAAACTTCGATAACCGATAAATATTATAACAAAAAGAGGTGATAACAAAAATTATTACTGTTATTATTATTATTATAATTTTAGACTAATGAAATAAATTCTTAAACTAAAAGAAGAAGACATTGATCGCTAACAATACAGGCTATCCGCTGTAATTTATAAAAGTACATTATGGAATGATGGAAGAAAAAAGGCTCTCACTAATTTTTTGTTGAAAAATAAGAATCTTCAATAAGTTACTTCGCTAATCGTAAGTGGACTATTCTAAAATCAATAAAAAAGACCATCTCGCCTCGCAAATTCCAGGGTTTATTTTCGTACTGCATTCGTACTTTTTTTTTGCACCAAATTTACTAATTTGAGAAATTCTCGCGGATTTACTATTAAGATGGGAAACCGTTCTTTTTGGACATGTGCACATGTCATAGAATAATCACAATCGAAGAAATTATTAAGCAAATATTTAATTATTAAAAAAGACATGTTTTTGGAGAATATTTAATAGGAGCAAGACCGACTCTGCGGTGTAGCTGGTGCAAATTTAAATCTAAAATCCGGAAAAAAGATCACATAATATGCATGTCTATGTCTAGTTAAAAAACGGGTGGAAATTGACATATTCACTTTCGTGCGCAGTTCAAACAGAGGGAAGCCGATCTTATTTAAAAATATTTAAATCAACTTATCAAAAATCCCCCACGTATCGTGAAAGATAGCATTATTTTAAAGATATTGTAAGGAATTCGAGATATGGTCCGACAAAATCGCGTTTAAGCATTTGAAAGATATTATAGACAGATTTCTCTGTCGCAGTGAATTTTTTATTAAGTTTTGTAATAACAAAACTTATTAACTACTTATCCAATGACCATAAAAACGCGTTGTCATATTCAAATGGCAGAGGAGCCGGTAAAAAATATATAATTCTATAGCCGATTAAACAATTAACATGAAAGTGTTCATCTCAAATATTTCATTTTTGGCAGAAGCATTGAAAGCTTTCGAATCGTCTCAGCCTCATTTCTACTCAAGCACCTTCTTAAGATAACGTATTTGTGTTTGGGTGCGCTTTTAAGGAAATGTCAATGTTTTTTGAAGGCATCTAGCTGCGAGTATTAATTTAACCCAGGCAGTCATTTTGGAGAAAAGCTCGAAGTATTTTAAAGAAATTTCTGTGAGGTAATGCATTTTCTTCATAGAAGATATGAAGCAATTGCATGTTAACCGAACGGAAAAATCCTGGAAAATTTACAGTAGTGTTATCTCTCAAGCCGAAATTTAAGACTAAACTAAAAATTCAAGGCAATACATTCTAAACTTACGAGTCATCATTACATCGAGTCCGCTATTCAGAAGAAATCAGGCATACTTTCTTGTCAGTAAATACTCTTTGGAATTTTTTCCAATCAAGCTTTTTTTGAACATTTTCGCAACAAAATATTGTTTGCCCATAAAATTTTACAAATTGATTTTTCATTTGCTTAATAAGAGTACGATTTTTTGTCAGATAATTTATTTAAACTTTTATTAGAAACTTAATTTCTGGAATTTTTTCTTAAACATAATTTACTAGCTAAAGTAGTCTTATGCAAAACTTATATAGGCAGTCATTTCGTTTTATTTAAACAATAGAAACTAAAGCGATTCGAAAAAGAATGTTACCTTCTTTTAAATCTTTCAAATACTCCTAGTAATATAAATACGTAATGTCTTTGTTGCATTTACAGTTTCATTTCATTTGATATAAGATTTCTATACGCTTTTGCTTTCATTCTCCCTCTTGGCTTTTGCCCTCTTCCTCTCTGTCCGTTCCACTCTCTCTTCCCAAATTTTCTTCTATTCTCTTACACATTTACTATATTGTTTTCTCTCCCTGTTCGTTAACTGTGTTCCGTTGCTTGTTTATTTTTCATCAAAGTCATTAATAACCTTTAATTTCGCGACATACGCCATAGCTGTCACGTCTTTTTCCGGGCGCACAGCGTTCTATACCATCACTGAGCAAGGATTTGGCATCAGTATCCATAAAACTGCCGCCATGCAGTACCAATTCCACATCATCTTCAAAATCAGCAGGCGGTACTATAATCTCCCCCATGGGCAATTCGGTATCCAGAGACTGACTACTTCCGCCACGTGCGTCTAAATCATCTGTCAGAGCTTTTAAGTCGAAATTACGAGAATTTGAATTCAAAGTCATATAATTAGTATAATGTGGCACAGGCACATCCAGGGGGGGATAGAGCTGAGCTGCACCTAATGACAAATCTGAGCGATATATTGGCAATTGGGTTCTTCTCATCAAATTACTCAACGGAGATAAACTATTGGTAGAGGAAACGCGATTTGCTTCTAAAAAGTTATTTTCACCCCTGATGGCACGAGCTAAACGAAAATAGCCGGGCTGCCCGCTTGTCACTGCATTTCCACTTGTAGCTGCTGAATGTATAAAGACAATTTTATTAGTATCGCTATTGCCAACGGTTTTAGGGGATACAATTTGATTAAAAGCCTCTAGATAATTACCCGGTGAATGTTTAGTTGACGACGGCAATTCGGGAGGTGGTAAAGCTTGTATAACGGTGGCTTCCGCTTCAAGATGATACGGTTTAATGAGTTGCTGGTAAGCCAAAGGATAAGGCGGCGGCAATACATCCACTTGGCGATCAGGCTGCATACGCGCTTGCGCTATTTCTTCATTTCCTGTGGAAGAAATGTCAACATGATACGGAGTTCGACCTTCAATGAATTCGTTTTCTATATTGGACGGCTTCTCGTTTGCAGGATCGGAAGATCTTGATAAAAAGTTAATGTTATGTATACCACTGCCACTAGCTTTTAAAGGTTGTCGTAACTTTCCGGGAAATTCCGGTTGTAGGGAAGCAGACGTTGTTATATAATGTTTCTTTTTACCCTGCTTGCTAGCTTGAGAAGTGCGACGATAACTAGCTTTTGTTAAAATATCCAACAAATTCATACCATCGGCGGGGCTGGGTGGTATCAAAATAATTAAGAAATTTTCTAAATCGGCTCTAATGTTATATTGACCCTCTTGTCGTTGATCATAAGTAACGACACGTCTTTTATCCAATTCTTGGAAGGGACCTGCTATAGATATGGGTAATTCCGACACGACTTCGGAAATCAATCCTGGATCTGTATTAGGGTCTTGAGTGGAAGATGATGGAGACGACGGGTATTGACCCGTCGTCGGGGTAGAATCTTGTTTCTCGGTGGTGGAAATTGGTTCACTGGCTGCGGTAGTGGAAGTGCTAGTGGATGAAGAAGTTTCTTTTAAGCCATAACTTGTGGTTTGATAACCGGCTACAGCGCTCAAAAACGCTGCATATAATATTAAACCACGCATTTAATTGCGTTATTTTTCAATATCAATAATTTGTTAGCGTTTATCAGATTTTACCGTACAAATTTTGCTAACGTTCTTAACTCGCGCTCCAGCACCACGCAACTGTTCATCTCCAGTGGTTCGCTGCTAACACAACACTTCGTTTTTCTACTCTTCTCACTTAGTCGCACACATGTATACTTAAAGTGCTTGCTTGCGGTTTGGATTACATGCGTTTCAGTTCTCAACCAACAACAACAAATCTCTTAACTTGACCATTTATAACCATCATCAGAATAATAACTACAGCATAAGGAACTAACAAACTAAAAAAAACGCTTCGCGAACACTAGTTACAAGTTCTGACACAACGTCAGTATACTTATTACAAAGTTTTGTTTTTTCTTGTTTTTTTATGACTTGTTGTAGTTGTTGTTTTTCTTGACTTTCGCCAATAAACTTTGGATCGCATTGCGCATACTCGGCTATCTTTGCTTACTCACATAGACGTTTGCTGGGCTTACATCACTTTAACCAAGCATTGTATAGCTTTCTTTACAATAACAATTTATTGAAATAATTCTGTTTTTTTTTTTTAATTTATTAAGCATTGTGTGCCCATTTCGTTTTTTGTTCAATTTCTTCTTTCTTCTTTTTTGTTTTAATAAAAAATGTAACGTCTACGTGATTTTTATAGCTTTCTGCAGATCTTTTCCCAATAATTATAATTCTTAATAAGGGAGTTGAAGGTATGTGAGTACGTTTTATAATATAACGATACACTCATCAAAGGCGCCATCAAATATACTTTTGGATTAACCTGAGCCTCTGAGCCGACTTGATCACACGCCTTCTCGTCCATCTACGATCTTGTCCGCTAATGAAAATCCCAAAACTTTCAAGAATTAAAATACAAACTTCGGAGCTCGAAAAGCATGCCTGGATGTTCGCATCTACAAAAATTCTAATTCAACATATATCACAAGCCATCCCATACAAAGTAAAGCTGTGACAACGTATTTGTACATATACAGGCGCGTGTTGTATAACGCGGTGCTTGTGAAACACGAGCCCAAATTTACTATTTTGATAAAACAAAATTCTATTGCTAATAAAACGAGTTTTAACCAACTTTTGGAAAAGCAAAAAAAAGGTTAACTGTAATTTTTGATGCAAATTAATTTTATTTATACATTGCCTTGATTTATATGATATCTAAGTTTAAATAATGTTATTCTATATTATATCTTAATTTAAACAAATAAATAAAAAAGTTTCTTATAACACGGCTGGACATACTGGACAATACAATTTAAGCGTGCTGTGCGAGATATGTGAAGAAATTTTTGCCTTATTTCAGTTAAATAAAAAGATTGAAAACGCATTATACGCTGTATCTTCCATTTGCAAATTAATTTATTTTTGGCCTTTATATTATTTGAACGAAATTTCCTTTTTACACCCATCACCGAAGGATAAGAGGTATAGTCGTTTTATCAAAACGTTCGCAACACCCAGAAGGAAGCATCAGAGACCCCATAAAGTATATGTATACCATAGTATACCATAGTATGTATCAAGATATGTATATCTTGATCAGCACCAAATTGCAAATCGATTTAACCATGTCCGTCTGTCCTGTTATCCGTCTGTGTAAGGTCTGTTGCAAACATTCTTCTGGCCGCAAAAATAAAGCTGTCGACTTGTAATTTTTCGAAAACATTGGAAATTATTTCTCGCAGCTTGAAACTCAAAATAGGTTAAATCGATTGATGAACACGCATGAAAACTGACAACACCTCTGCTTTTCAAAAGAAATAAAAAATTGTTTTTTTGCTCATCACTCATAAAGTATAGCAGACAAAGGTCCAAAAATGGAAAAAATAGACCACGCTTACCCAAAGCTATAGTTTATCAAAATTTATTCATTTGCAATACCTTTATAAAGCAAAAACCCCACAAAGTATATAAATTATTGGCCAATTTCAGATTTGAAACGCACCTAAACTAATTCCTCGGCCCATCTGCATATCTGCGCGACTGTATAGCATTTGTGATAAACATTCTCGTGTTAGCGAAAATGAAGGGACTCAAACTTTTCAAGGGACTTGCCTACAACGCCCATACGCATGTGCGCCAAAAACTATTATTATTATTTTGAAATTAGAAAAAATCAGCCGCCTCCACTCCATATTATTTATTTTTTTTCTTTATTTTATTTTATTTTATTTACCTACTTAAACATGAAATTCAACTAAATTTAACAGTCGAATTCAATTGCAATTTAAAGTAAATCTTATACTAATTGTTTTAAAATTAGTATACAATAAAAAGAAAGATGTGAAAAAAGAATAATAAAAACAAAGAAACTAAAAACAATTATCCATGTATAAATGATTAAAAAAGAAAATAAAAAAAGCATGTACACAGCTAGCACAGAAGCACGCCCGCAACAAGAACAGATCCTGGTTGCAAGTGAACCCCTAAACATTGCAAACATGCATAAGCTTGGCAACCGACACATTAACAACACCATATAATTTTCGAAAAAAAAAGTGAGATATTACGAACGCAAGTTAGTTTAAGTAAGACATAGGAAGGTCGCGCGTATTAAGCAAAGTTGCTTTAATGGACTTTAAAGAGTCCGATAATGAGAATAAGTGATAGGCATCATTTAGGTTTCTGCAAACAACTCTGAGCGGGTTAAACAGCTCATAATTGTATTTACAATGACGCAGCTTAATCAAGATGAAGTGCCTGGAAAAACGGTTAGGGACATTAAAGCTTATCTCACCAAGCAATGTGGGGGAGTCCACCATTTATTACTTTGATTAAGAAGGAAACGCCGAGAACAAATCTACGTTTCTCGAGAGACGGCAAGGATAACAGAAGCAACCTATTTTCATAAGGGGGAAAAGAAGCAATCGGGTCCCAACCCAAATTCTTAAGGGAAAGCAGGAAAAATTGCTCTTGAACAGATTGAATTAAATCTACCTAGCATCTATAGGAAGGACTCCACACAACAGAGGCATTCTTGAGTATAGGTCTAACCAAACTCATGTACAGCCTTTTCGTAGTCTAAGCATCATCAAGCTCTTTGCTTTATAGAGCATGAAAATGCAGTTCTTTTAGTTTTTTCGCCTTTTTTTAGGATAACGGTGATGGATATAAAAGACTCGATCGAAACCGAATATAATTTTTTTACTTGCTTTATTTTCTGTTCATTAATTTAATTTCATGCCCGTATTGGTATATAGTTTTCCTTGGGGAACATTTACTTATTATCCTTTTGGATGGATTGTAAATTGAATGTGGAATAAAGAAAAAAATCATATTTGTACGTATCAATATTTATAAATGAACTCAGATTGATGCGAGCAGATTTAGCCATATCCGTTCCTCCGTCTTTCTATTCTTGATATTCTGGAAACCGTAAATCCTGCGGAGCCTTCAAACAAATACTTTTTAGATTTTTTATATTTAAAACAAGTAAGAACATTGTACACGGGCAGCGCCGGTAATTACATACCCTACACCACGTCGCCGAGTGAAATTATTCGCTTTCGTTTTGATAATAATACACCAAAAGGTACACATCATTTTCACGAAAAGGGATACTTTTGATGAAAACCAATATGATAGACCAATGTGATCCAAGCATGTGTCTCTGCTAGATGTGTATCTTCATTACTTTCTCTCTCTCTTTTTTTTTAAAGGTTAAGTCCTTATGCTTAGCACCATAGCACCAAATAACAGTCTATTCGTTTATTGTGGCTAAATTTAAACTACAAAAAAAAACTGCCCTCTACTGTCAGCATTAAACGATGGGAGTGTGCTAAATTGCTGTATTTATTAGCTGATGAATGTAAAAAGATTCGCTCACAGTAAGAAAACTATAGCAGATACCTACCTAGGGCTTAACATGAGAAAAGTTAAATATAGCAAGTAAAAAAATTATATTCGGTCGTAAGCGGATCTTTTATACCCATCACCGTGGTGCTAAAAAAGGGGAAAAACCTAAATTTTTATACTCTATAATACTGGATGGACGCGGATGATTTTTTCCATTTTTAAAAGCGGAAATTTCTATGAGATATGTGGCGAACTTTATGAGTAATAAGCAAAAAGCACGAAAAGCAAAGGTGCTTACAGTTTTTGTTACATGGACGGGTGGGTGTTGTAGGGGTGTTCTTTCAAAAGCCTGCATTTTCAAATTCCTTGGCTAGTTTGTAATTGACATCTTCATTTTCGAAACGGGAGAATGCTTGTCACATATACTACACAGTTGCGCAGACGGATGGAGGAACAGAGGAGTGAACGGACATGCTGCGGTGTATACCGAACTTGCAAGTGGCCAAGAATTTATAAGCTTTATGAGGTTTTTGTAGTTTGCCTCTGTGCAAAAAGAATGAATTTATGACACACTATCAAATTTAGTAGACTTTGCTGGTGTTTTCTATTTTTGTAGAGATACTGCAGCAATTTGTAAAGATAATTAAAATATTATTGTTGTTATTATTATTATTACTATTATTTATATAATGTAGATGCTCAATCTAGTCGCTTTGTTTATCGAAGCGCTTCCAAAGCTATCCATAGGGTTAAGCGCTCCGAAAACGGCTCTTTGAATATTGGAAAGGTTGCAGAATTCATAAAGTATGTGTTAAGATTTAGTCCACAATTCCGAATTGGCGAAGTAGATTTTTTAAGTATCCATTCGAGGATTGCAATGGTATGACCGAGGCGAATGTTTGCAAATGTTTTAAAATTGCGAATAGTGTGGATGGTGCGACTGTCAATTTTTTTCTTTGAACTTGTCCTAATATACTTTTGAATGGGTAACTTTTCCGTTATGTGTTAATAACCGAAGGTGCAGATGTAGCTGCAAGGTCTACTTGCGCATTTCCCAAGAAACCAGTATAGAGGCATTTCATACTTTGCTAGTGGTGTTCAAGCTGTAATTTAAAAGTCGGCATTTATAACCGACAAACTTTGTGTATCAAACTATGATATAGTTTCTCCTAACTTGCGGAGTATATGGATTCCTTGTTCGCATATTTCCGACCATGCGCATATCGCTACGTGTCTTACTTGACGGGTCATCGGCAACGGAATGGATGCAGTTTTTGGATTTCGGTATTGGATTTCAATAAATTCTATTTGGTAATATTATCAATAATTTGTAATTTTTATTACTGACTTTTTGTATTTTAAGTTGTTGCGTAATTGCTCCGTTTAAACTTTCCAAGGAAATAGTTTAATAGACATAAACACTTTTATACCCACCACTGTAAGATGGGGTATACGCATTTTTTTTTTCTTCATAATGTATGTAACACATACATGTAAGCTTTAGAGACACTACAAAGTATATATATTCTCAATCAGCGTGAAATTCTGAGTTGACTTAGCTATATCTGTCCGTCTATGTGTCTGTATGGTGTTTGTTGCTGAAGTTTCCCCCTTTCTCTTCATAAAATACTCTAGTCTTTACGTCCAAAAATGCAAACAATCGGCCATGTGCACACGCAGTTACAAATGATGAAATTTTATCTTTTCACTTTTTTGAGTTTTATGGTTTTTTATTATAACGTTTATGGCTTTTTACTATTATACTTAAGACCAGTACAGTCCTCAAACGAAGATATATTATCAGCCTAGAAAGGGGTTAATTCTAAAATGAATATGGTAGAAACCACGATTACATTTTTATTAATAATACCAGCGATATGCGTATCAAATAAGAATACTTGGAGAATAGAATGCGAAAAGCATAATGGTGGGTATGCCGTATTCGGCCCCACCGAATATAACTTTCTTACTTGTTTTATTTCAAAAATTTTGTACAATCTTTTTATCTAGAGTAAGTTTAACATTTTTCAATTATATATCTTTGAAAGCTATTATAGGTCACATGTCCGTCGTTATTAAGATGAATAAAGAAATGTACATGCCTTGATAACCCGTCTATTATATATTCGAAAATTTGCATTAGTAGTTGAGAAAATAATAAAATATGAATTAGTAAAAGTAAAATCAATTTTAAAAACTGTAATGATTATTTATGAACATATAAGAAACTGATTAACGCATAACTGCAACTTAATAAATTATTGTATCGTCAATAAAGGAAATGACCAATAATCAAAGAATCACGACAGTGGGAAGAATAACAGAAGAAAAAGCAAGACAATTTCTCTCTCTGCTTGAATGCGTTAGAATTGGTCAATTAATGTTTGAAGTTAAACAAAAACCAGTTTTCATTCTAGTTCATATATGCGAATCGCTTACAAACAATTTCCGTGAGGAAACTTGGCTAAAATTATAAAAATTAATGTAAGAAGACTTTTCTTGGTAGTTAGTTTTTCCTGTCTTTTCGTTTCTTACCTCGTCTTATCTGGGATTGCAAAACCGCAGTACCAACAGTCAAGTCATTGAACTTATAGAAATGCAACCACATGTCAAAAAAACAAGTTAGTGATTGTTGTTGATTGGTTCAATTGTCAGGCCGATGGACCTCACATAATTGCGTAATAACTATGCATGAGATTTATTATTCTTTAAACTTTTTTCTAATTGTGGAAAACAAGCTTTCTTCTTAACTTCCGTTTTCATCAAATGAAAATATTTATGAAAACATTTTTTATTAAAAACAAAAATTTCAAAATTTGAAAGACCAAATGCATGGTGCACCGTCTAAACCATTTTTTTTTTTTTTTTTTTTGTTTACTTTTGGAAACTATAATTAAGAGTGAAATTGTTATAAAAAAAAAGAAAGAAACATAAAATTCAACAATTGTCGAATATGCAAATTACCGTTTATTTGCAGCAATTAAAATAAACAAAAAAGTTTCATTAGAAATAAAAGAATAGAAAACAGTTAAACTTATATCGATGTTGATATGAGAAAAGGTGTCATATAACCGGAACTCCATGGCACTCTTATCTTCCTTTACTTGCTTTATTTTGTCTTATCCAGTGTTATCTTGTATTGTTTTTTTGCGCTTTATCTTATCTTGCGTTATCTTAGGTTACCTTATGCTATCTTATTTTATTGGGTTGTCTCGTCTTTTCTTTCTACTTTGTTGTTCCTTCCTCTTCACTCTCTTTCTTATTTTTGGTACAATCCGTTTCTTTTTCACTATTCGTTCAGAGCGTCCAACATAAAAATTCTCTTCTCTTCTCTTCTGTTACCCTTATTCTTATCTTTTTTATATTCTTTGCTTTTCTCTGCTACTTTTTACCTTTTGACTCCTTGTTTTTTCTTGCTTGTTAGTTCCAATATTCCAAAATAAAAACCATAGCAAAAATCTATTGGTACTTGCTTCCTTTAAGTCGATCGCCGAACCCAAGTGCAAACTTCTATATCTCTTCTCTCCCTCTCTCTCTCTGTCTGTCTCTCTCTGTCTCTGTCTCTCTCTGTCTCTGTCTCTCTCTGTCTCTGTCTCTCTCTGTCTCTGTCTCTCTTTTCACCTCACCAACCTTTATTCTGCTAAAATTACTTTCGTTCACAACTCTGCAGCTGCAAACATGATGCCCTTTTCAGACTTCACTTAACTTGGAAAAACTGATTATCAAGAGCCTTATGCTTTTTTCATGAGAGGAAATTGCATTATTGTTGCTTCTGTTACAGTAAAATTGCAAAGATTTGAAATACATCTTTGCTGCAAATATGTTAATCCAATCACTCCGTCATACAAATTATCCATTTTCATATGTATTTCATACATAAAATCCACAATTTATATAAACTTCTTTTCAACATACGAAATAAAACAAATTATTTATTTGAACCTTTGATTTACGTAAAGTACAATTAAACTTTAACAACCGTAAAGGTCAATTAAATTTTTAACCGCTTTTCATGATGGTTATCTGTAGTTTCAATAAAACCTTATATAAAAAAGCGAAGAAAATCTTTAACTGCTTATAAAGCGATTTGTCTGCAGTAAGCAAAAATATGACTGACAAAAAATGTGCAAAATTCTTAAGCATTCAGCAACGCAACTTGGCCGTCTTGGGCTTTGACTTGAACGCTGCTCAACGTCGATACCTAGTGGAGAAACCGCTAAAGCTACTCTTTGTGCTAAGCTGTAACTTTTATTGGACTTACGGTCTAATGAATTTTGCCATCCATAATATAGAAAATTTTGATGAAATCACCGGTTCATTGTCAGTGTTTAATCAGGATATCTTGCTTTTCTTTAAAATGTTCATATTTTTTGCTAAGGCGAATAAGTACTTAAATTTAATAAAAAAGATGAATAAATTGGCAGATAAAGGTAAATTAGGTAAAAAAAAGATGTTCTTTTTTTGCTAATAAAACATTAAAATTACAGCAAAAAATCAGGAGTACGATGAATGGATGTCAGAAAATCGTTTAGCAGAACTGATAGCCAAGGTTTACTCGTATACTTGCCGCGTAGCAGTTGCCTTTTCTGCCACCGTTCCTCTAATATATAGCTTTTATGTAACTTACAAGGCAGGAGAACTTAAATTAAAATTACCTGTAAAAGCCCGGTAACTTACTTTTTAAAAATTCCAAAATTCAATAACGAAATTACTTCTTTGTTGGTGCAGTTTTGCTTTGGATGGAAAATTAAGTTACTTTGCGTTTAACTATATCACTTTTGTGATACATCTCAACTCAATGGCAAGTCTGACAGTTGGATTGGATAGTTTGTACTTTTGGTTTATTTACAATATATCAGCTCATTTTCGCATTTTACGTAAAAAATTGGAAATCTTGGCAGTAAACTTAAAGACGAACCTACAATACTCTATCCAAGACGATCTCGGTGGGATTGTTTGGTATCACTTAGAAGTTATACGGTTCATTAAATCAATGAATGAAATATTTGGTGAAATATTATGGGCTGAAGTTACAATGAGCTGCCTGCAGATGTGTTTTGCCACACACGCTCTAATGAGTGATGTGGACGTATCAAATGCCCCATTTAATATTGTGGTCGTATGTGCGGTCATCATACAATTGGCGATTTACTGTTTCGGAGGCGAGAAAATACGGGAGGAGGTAACAGTATCTTGCTAAATAATATAAAACGTTATAAATAATAATCAAATTTATTGTTATCTTATAGAGCATATCGTTGTGCAACGACGTCTACTTATTATTCCCTTGGCATAAGATGTCAATGCAGCAGAGACGTTTGATGCTTTTACCTTTATTACGTGCGCAAAAGGAAGCCTATCTAAAAGGTTTATTTTTTCAAGTTGATCGAAATCTTTTTGTTTTTGTAAGTAACAGAATTCGTATCGTAACTTAGGTCTCCGAGGAATTTGCATAATTTTATTAATTTTTACATTTTATTTTCAGATTTTGAAAACAGCATTTTCCCTCAGAACTTTATTTTCAACCTTGTAAAAAACTGAGCGACAGATAAACAGTAGCGTTGGATAGCATGTTTGGCAGACTATTTGGAAAGTTCGAAAGAGACCAACAGGGATTTCATAAAATTTATATAAATTCCGGAAAAGCATTGTTTGTTATTATTATTACAATTCATGTAGAGCAAAGAAATAAGTTCTAGGACTAATAAAAGTAGGATGAGCACTAGCAACCAAGACTATAGGCTCTTCTTTTTTAAAGGTACACTAGATGGCCAGTGTATTCACTTTAATAAAGTGAAATATTGTATTTTATTGCTGTTATGTTTTCTAGGTATTTTCAAGATCTTTTGCGTGCTTCGCGAGCGCATCTTCGAATATTGGGAAGTTAACAAAGTACATGTTTAATTGTACGATTTTGTCCACAACTGCAATTCGGGAAGGTAAACTTTTAATTAGTGTGTTGCAATGGTATGGCCAAGGCGTATTCTTGCAAAAACTTATTATTATTATCATACTCCGCTCTATTTATGCCCACAGTGCCAATTGTGTGCCAATCGTCCGCAGAATGTAATAAACTAAAATATCCTTTAATGGCAGGAAAAACATTTTAAAATGTTCGCAAAGAATGCGACTTACTAAAGACAAAGAAAATAAGGGCAAATGCAGTATAATGCAAATAACCAGCATGATACCAGTTCGTTGAAAATCCGATCGTTGAGAAATGAAGCCTAACAATGAAGTATACTGGGCCACGGCTCAGCTTTAAATGCCCTATCCAACGACTTTTTTAGAACTTTGCTAACTGCCATTTTAAACATCAACTATAGTTTGGCTTGGCAAGATTAGCATCAGTAAAGTCGCGCGACTCTAAAAGCATCTATCAGAAGCAACACCACAAGCTTTTCGCTTAATCCAATACAAACATATTCGTAAATGCGTAGGGACCATTTTTTAATCTTCGTCCTGATAACCTTGGCAGAAATCCGTACCGCACTGTTCCGCAATATTAGCCGTATATAGTAAGATATTAACAACACATTGTCAATTTTTTTTAAATGTTTAGCTGTTAGAAGCGGTTAGTGTCAATTTTCAAACTTCATCTGCTGGAATAAAGTACAAATATCTGTTTTGAGTTTCAGCTCTGCCAGCGACTTAGGTTTCCAATAACAACTTCTATGAATACGTACGTAAAGCAACTTTAGAAATACTATATACTTGTATCGGATTCTCCTTTGAAACGAAAACAACTTAAATAGAAGCTTAAAGTAATATAGAAAAAATGACTTTTTCATTTCTTTTCCACTAACCGAAAGTGCATAAAGTCCTCCGCATCCAACGCAGTTTCCAGTTTCAATATTCCTGCTGCGGCCGCCTTGAATGAAAGAAGTGAGACGATCCCTAAGAATCATTGTGAAGTTCGTAATTGGTAGTCGCTTTACATTGGCCGCATAGAAATGTTTAATTTTGGAAAACAGTTCTCTAAAGCAGTTCGCCAAGCGAAGTCGCCCGCATTGTCTACGCTGTGTTACGAAAAATATTGAAAAAAATAATGGATGAAAGAAGACTATTATTTCTTTCTAGTCTGGTTGCGCATAGGGCATGGATAAAGGGGAATTGGGCCGCAAGATAATAAACTCTAATTCATAGTACAAAAGAAAATTGTATGTTTTCCGATTTTATTTTATTTACAATTGTGTGGTACAGTTCAAACGTCACCACCGCCGCCTTCAAATACCCCAACTTTATCGAATGCATCGTGATGCTCGTCTTATAGTATGCCGTGAATTGCCCGCTTATTCATTATTATTCATTATATTCATTATTTCATAGCAATAAAGCAATATTGGATTATAAACAATTCGATTTGCTTATGAAAAATATGGACAAGAAAATATGGACCTGATGATTCGTCTGGAGTCGATAAATATACATTGGCAGCTGCTAAGCATTCTATGTTTATTACAAGTTCCTGTTATGAGTTTCTTTAAGTAGGTCGGTGCCTTACTAAGTTGTGCCCCAAGCACAATTATCATTGTGCGAAAGGTTTTTTAATCAGCTTTGCACATTAGGTTTAAGATATGAATAAATGCTTGTAGATTTGTATTAATATTAGAGATTTATACCAACATGAGGGCCAAACAAGTAAAGTAAGTTCAATATATTTTCTAATAAAATGTTTTCAATACTCTCAAAAATAATCATAAATGACACCCACAATGTAGGAGCGTTGCAAAACTTTTGCAACATTTATATGTATAAGTTTTGTTTTTTCCGAATCGATCTAGGTGTCTTTGTCTGTTCGTTTGTCCGTGTAATGTCTCTAACAAACTGTCTTAAGAATGAATTAGATTTTAATTAAAAATTATCATAAATTTAATCAGCAAAAACACTCGAAGCTCTTATACGCAGTTTACAATTGAAAAGATATCAAAACGGTCAAAGGACACGCCGACGGTACAAAACCTTCACCTAAACTAGAGCTTGTACAACGATAGCAGTTTCATCGCTTGCTTTATTGGTGATCCTACAGTACCTGCACGAAAATAAGAAACACCAGCCATGCCTATTTAATATTAGAGAGTATTGAAATTTGGATTTTTTTTTACTTTTAATCCCCACATCACTTCCGGTATATTAAATTTGTACGGATGCATGTAATATACGCAAGCACTTAACGCAGACTCTGTTACGCCGATCCATTGCAAATAATTTTCTCCATGCATTTTTGTATTCAATTTACAAGTTGAAATGGCTACACTGAATTTGGAAGCAATGAGAAAATTAAATGTGCGAGTCTGAATTTGCAGTTATTGCGTCTGCCATCGATTCAGCGCTTTTTCTCTCTAATGCAATTGCAAAAATATTTTTTTTAAGTTACACTGAACGGTTAAACTACTCGCTTTGATGAAGTTAAATATTCTATTAAGTATTAAAATATTTCAAGCTGCATCTAGAGAAAATCTGTGCAGTCAATGGGATTACATTAGTTTCGAAAGCGGTGCGAAGTTTGTGTACTTTTTTCTTAAAGTAGAATTACTCATTCAAAGTTTTATGAACACGAAAGAGCAATATTTACATAATATATTAAAAAATTCTCATTCATCGGTTGAGACCTGCTTCTTGACCCCTAATAAAAAAGTATCCAGGCGGTTGACAGGATAACCCGTGATAACCTTATTTGAACTCAAAATAGCGAATGCATGTAGAAATGTAGAAGTGTTCAAAATTTCAAAAAATTGGTGTTTCACCTTACGAAAAGTCGTGTTGGATAGTAATCAAGTTTTTTTTGTATTTTTACATAGCGGGTTTTAGAAAAAAAAGTTACATGGACGCGTAGGTAGAAAAAAACGTGATCGATATGTGCAATGTCAAGTTTAAAATAAATATAAATTAAATAAGGAAAAAAAATTTTTGGGCAAAATATTTCTACGTAATACAAGAACAGAAATTTGACGTTCATTTCTGAAAGCGAACAATTTCTTTTTAAATTTTTTTATTTAACTTTGCAACTATACCTCTAGCTATCTTTATAAAGTCATCAGTTTGCAAAGTCTTGGAAAACAATGCGGAAGACTTTTCTAAGACAACTTCAAATTCGCCACATCTTATCATGTTGAACATTACAAGAGGCATAAAAAAAATAGAGAAAGAAAACCTGATTTTTTTTAGCCTAGACCTTAAGACAGCATCACAAGAACTTGTTAGAAAAGTATAGGAAATTAATATAAAAGAAAAAAGAAATCATCAAGAATGGTATTAGAAAACCTGTATGCAATTAAACCTTTACCAACTCTTTGGTGAACGCAAAAATAAACAAAAAATTAAACAGATTTCAGTCTTAGAAGACAAACTAGTCGCACAAAGAATGTTTCTTGTTGACTGATCAAACAAATTTCCAATCATTGCTTTCTAAGCTAGCCAACATAACACAGCCTAACAGTTTAGGGCTACGGAATCGTCTACCGCAAGAGGCAAAATGTGTAAATTTCATAATCATTTATTCGTATTCGTTGTGTACTGCTTTTTAGTTGTAGTCGCAAGCAAACCATTTGAGCCCAGTTTAAAAGGCCCAAACGATCACTTGAATGAACTATTGGCTTTAAGTCTTCTAACACCTAAGGATGATTATGACTTGCACTACGACCAGAGACAGAAAGGGAATGAGAATTATCGTTTAAAGTTAGACGGATTCTTTTTGGCCTTACCACAAGAAGATGACTCGTCTTTATTGCTGCTAACCGAAGAATTGCTCGAAAATTTAGGTAAAATAGATTTCTTATAATATTGTAAGATTACTCACTCATTCCGTGCGCATTTTCTTTGTTCACAGATGAAGACATATCATTTGATAAACAAAAATTTCCTATAATGTCTACAAAAGCCAACGGGTCAATGACTGATTTAAATTTGAATACACGTTCCGTTTCGAAGCCGGAAGTAGTCTTTGTGGAAATGCCAGATAAAAAAATGGAGGACAAGGCCCGAAATAATATAGACCCGTTAAGTAACGATGAAGACGTTACAAGGTAAAGGATCATTTTCTTTATTATAATATTATTCTCTAATAACATCGTACGAATTTTTTAGGCCTAAGTCTTATCTATATCGTTTTTTAAATATGCTGAAGCGTAATCGTAAAGTTTAAAACCGTGTATTTAAAAAATTACATAAATTGTTGCAATATATTAATTGAATTTTAAAAGACTGAGAAACACTTTTAAATAGGTTTACAATTATGCTATAGGTTCAAGAAAGTTAATAAAAATAGGAAAACTATAATATTATAAATTAAAAATTACATTTACAAACCAACTAAAGGGAATATTTATTTAATGGCATTGCCATTTCAGCGATCATGCATCAATAGGCAGTTATAAGCATAACTTCAATTGAATGCAATTCGATTGTGTCTCAACTTCATGATATTTCTCTCTTTCGTTGCTTGTCTTTAAGATAGTCACCGTATCGCACGTGTAGAGGACATCTCCAGTGATTGCTTACACTAAAATAAAACAAAAAAAAATGTCGAAGCTTTTATCGTCGCAGACATTTTTGGTCTTGAAACCATAAATTTTTACAAAAAGAAAAGTTATACTTCTCTCATATGGAGACATATTTTGCTTTATGAATTTGTAGCAATTAGGATTAGAATTAACGAAGGTTTCTTTGAGCCTTTTGTCTTTCCTTCGTCCTGACCGAGAGGAACGGCTTCCCGAGATGTTTTGTTGTAGTTGCGGTTATCTCATAACCGCGCAGCATTAAAAATTGTGCTATTAGATAAAGCACGTTTTGATCAGAGAAAAGGACATGCTACATACTCATAGTATGGATTGACTACTTTATGCTTTTCATTTAATCAATGGTAAGCGATTTCAATAAACCAATTGTTCTTTTCACACGGTTAACTAACGTAAAAAGATTGTAGCATGAACTCCGCTGAGTATATTGGATGACCCAGATGCCTGTCATGTTGTCAAGAATCTTCTTTGCTTTAACAATGTTATTTTAAGGCTCCTTCAAAAAACTTATTCAATTTCATTGAGTTCGATTTCATTCGTGATATCTTATTGCACTCATAGATCACATAGATCATATCGATGAGATGATTAGTTCACCAGATGTAAATGTCTCCTTTTCCCGCCTAAACTTTTAAAAGTTTGTGGGCGAAGAGCTACTTCAAATAAGAAGACAGGACGACTTTTTGATGTACCTGTTTGAAAAAATTAATTCAACCATATCCAAATTTATTCAAAGAAGACGAACTTGTCTTAAATGGAATTCAAGCAATTGGCTATGAATTCTTCAGCCAGTAGTACTTAATATTCAATTATCATTTATAGTTAAATTTAATAATTTATCTTTATTAAGAACAATAAATATACATTTTAATTCAATTTTAAATTATTATATAGTTAATGTCAAATAATCGCTTATATAATTATTTAAATTAACTTTAAAAATATTGCAATCATTTTTGGTTAGTCATTCTCTATGTGAATGCACTTATAATAAATAGAGAAATGGCAACTGTAAGTTGAAGTTATTTTAAAAATAAATGAGGTCGTAATGGTTCAAAATAATTATTAAAAGATATATGGAAATATGTGGAAGGGAAGTGTAAAAATATAAATAAATAAAACTTTAAACAATTTCATTTAAGTAGTTTTTAAGTTTAAAACGAGTCCTACATATTTGAGCTAAATAGTTCCGTTAGCAGAAGGTAAGATAAAGGTAAGTTCTTGTTGTATGTAGTTAGCATTAAGATTTTTAATATATTGATTTCCTTTCTTTTCTATCACGTTATATTAACATATGTTAAAATCAAAAGCTAAATAAATGCCATAAAATATTTAATTTTAATTGTCTTTTTAGTCAAACGTACAAAGTTTGCATTGTGCTATAAATAAAGTCTTTTAATTTCGAATAAAAGTAGCAAGGAAATCTAACATAAAAAATAAAAGAGAAATTAAACTTTAAAACGAGAATACTCTACTTATAAAATAGCTATCTTTGTTCTCAATAACCATAAGAAAATAATCTCTTATTTTTTTAATAATCAGCCTCAAAAAATTAATTTAATTGTTCTTTGTGTTTTGTAATTATTTCTTTTCTTCGCTTTGAATAATCGTTTTTCTTTTCGGGGGCTCTTTGGTTTTTTGTATATATTTATTCGATTAGAAACTATTCTTCTTTGACCCCTAATTAATTTGACGGCGATTTAGCACCATTGTGTGCTACATTTTTGGTTTTCATTTGTACTTCGTTACGCTTTTTAACACTAAAGCAAATACGGTTAAAATGATCGCACATTTGATTAACGACGCTGGCACCGTAATGCCAATGAGCCAGAGTAGTAACCAGAAGTAGAAAATATAACAAAAAGCGTTCAAATAGTGGCCACCATAAGCCAAAAGCTATGCATAGAACATAAAGCGGTGTCATCCAATGGAAACATTCGCATCGTGTGTTAGACATTTGAGCAACAATTAAACGGCACTGAAATTTTAAAAAATATGCACTAAAATTCAATAACATTAAAATTTTTAATTTATACATAAAGAATTATAATTAAATTAAGGCAGCGATTTTCCAACTTTTTTCATGTACCCACCATCGGTTACGAATCAATCGCATATTGCAGTATTAATAAAAATTTCCCTAAGAAGTATTTCATTCACTCCTATCATTATCATTCTGAGGAGCTGTGTGCGGTACCAATGATGGAGTACAACAGCTTGAAAAGATGAATCACTTTGTTATCAATTTACCTAGCATTTATTTGGTTTAAATGTTAGCCAGTCTCCTCTATTTATTGTAAATGTCTACAACTGATAACACTTACACTAATATTCGAGAATATTGTGCCACTTAGCATATACAACGCACGAGGATCTTTTTCGATTATATTACTGGGCGATAGAATTGGCCATGATAACAATAACAACATAAACACCAATACTGGCCATAAAGGACGTACAGCTTCTGTAAAATTACGCATTTTCCCGGTACGATGAGCGTAGGCGCTAAAATACGGAAATAAAATAAAAGCAATTTCCATTATACCTCCTTCACTTACTTATACACATTGATCACCACCATTGGTAAGTTGGCAAAGGCGCTAAAGTGTAACAAAGCTTCGATGGCAATGCCGAATGGTATGCCGAAAGGTAGATCACGTTTCCAAAACTCAAAACCAAACCACCAAGTGGTGAGGTACATAGCTGTGGAGCCCCACATGCTCAAATCGTAACCCCATGGTAAAAACAATACGCCCGTATTGTATTTCTCCCAGTGCGAAAGAAAAAAATTAAAAAATACCATCCAACACACATAGTACATACGCATGGGTGGCACCGAATATTGTATACAACGTCCGAAAATACTATACAAACACGTGGGTATCAACACAGCTGTGTATGAGTCCAAACCGTGATCGAAGAGCTCACCCAACGGTCCCGAAAGTCCAATCCGACGCGCCTGCTTGCCATCTATACCATCCAGCGTGTAGGCTAAAAAGATATTAATCGCGGTACATAGCCAAACCCAAGCGGGTACAGGAGTTGTGTTCGGCAATTTGGAACTAGCATAGAAGTTCCAATCATAATAAGAGAGCAATATAAAATTTAAAGCTGTACATAAGAACCCAAGAAAGGTCATCAGATTTGGCGCCAGCCAGCGGGGAAAAAACTGTAAGGAAAAGATTATTATTACTAGGACATTATTATTACGACTTTGAATGTAATCAAACAAAAAATTATTTACGTAGTTCAAAAGCAAAAAAAACGACGTCCTTCACGTTCTTCTTCATTCTCACCATTCTACAATTCTATTCTTAACTATGCACTTCGCTCCTGTTTTATTAATTTTTGGAACGAAATATTTATTTACACAGACTCTGATTGCTCTTTCGTAATAGCCTAGAAATGAGAATCTAAGTAGATTATGGATTATTTGAATGTACATTTCCAAAGAAATTACTAGAAAAATTTAGAAATTAAACTATTCACAAAATAAAGCGGACCTTTCCATACCCACCACATGGATATTGTTTTAAATATGCTTACTTCAAAATTGACCAATTTAAATTTAGAAGATCCAACCTAACCTACGGATTAATCCTTCGTCATTATTGTAGTTTTTCGATGATTTATTATTTTAAAATTTTTGAAAGTATAAATATGAAAGTATATAATATAAATATGAAAGTATAAATGAAAGTTTAAAATATTGAAAGAAGTCCTCAAATATATTCAACAGTATTTATTTAACATAAACACTCCACCACTACAATCAAAGGAGTAACAACGTAGTGAAATTTATCCAACTTTCTGATTTTCATTAACTGTGAGCGACGTTATGGATGCACAGGGTTTTTCGTACTAATCTTACGAGAACAAAATTAAAAATATTTGAAAATAAATTCGTTTTCCTTAAAAAATATAATCGCAAGCTCAATGAACAGATGGCCGAATATGGATTGTCAACCGTATATACATTTTATAGGGGTTTTTAAAATCACGATTGAGTCAAACATTTGCTTTTTTTGGACATGTGGGCCCAGAAAAAGACAGCTAGCGCATTTCAAGTTTTGCATCGATTAAGAGCATCAAGCACCAAGAGCACCAAGATCGCATATTTCGGGCAAAGTGTTATATTTCTTCGGCACCATTTTAAAAAGGATATACTGGTACTCTGGCGAATGGCTGGAAGATTTGCAATGTGTCAACGCGTTTTAGTACTTATATGTAAATGAAAATTTACCATGTCTGCACGGTGTCGCATCTGTAGCTAAGAGATAAAAAGTCATATATTTTGTAAGGCGACTTTATAAACAGATAGTATAATACCTCTCCAAAACGTGAAACATGGGCTTTTTGATTCACTCCTTTCAGGGATTATTACATGTAAATATAAAATAGAACGTATCGTTTCCATTATTGAGCAGATTACTTGAGAACTCGACAAGTCAGCCATTTTGTAGATAAAAATTATGTTAAATTGCTGCAAATAAAAGTTTTAATATTTTTCGTACTAATCGTTGAGAATCCTTTCCTAAACCAATCATGAATATACGACCATATTCATATTCTTACTCAGCGTTCACTTCCGACTCAATTTAACGATGCACCGTGCCCGACTGTACGTTTATATGCGAAGCTAAAAGTCGACACTTACGCAAAATTTGTATAATGCTACGGAATCAAAATTGTTACCAACATTGCAATCGATGAACAGAACTGCGTTGTTTTTATTTTAAACCTACCGCAGTGAATATGTAAGATTTATCAAATATTTGCAAGGCAATACATATGCATTATGGACCTTATTAAATTTTAGTCGTCTCTGTACGTCTGTCAGTCTGTTGGGTGTTGCAATTAAGACGGCATGTTTCTTTGCCTAGAAACTTAAACTTAATATCAAATTCTTATCTTCTCTGTAACCTACTTTAATTGTATTAATTGCTTACGTTATAATTCTAGTAATAACCTACTTTAATTGTATTAATTGCTTAAGTTAGCATTAAATTATTTATTATATAAGATACTGACCCTACCTCAATTTGGTCAGAAGTAACTCAGAAGTAACTTAGAATTACATGAATAAATAAAGATTTGATTTTAAACAAAAGACTTTTTAATTTTGTCCGGATTCACTACATGGCGACCGTGACAGGATGCCAGTGGAACTTTTTTTTTTCACTAGCGTCCAAAATTTTTTTTGACAAAAGTGGAACAAATATGTTCTTTCGGACAATTATCAAAGAAAAAGGAAAGAAAATGTTTAAAAGAATACATCGGAGCATAGCTATGCTGTTCGATACCTACAGTATACAGTTATTTGTATAGTTGAAAATTAATTTTTTTTGATGTGAAACAACTTAATGACGACAAATATGCCAAGAATCCATAATGCAATTTTAAGAACCAACTTATAATAAAGGACATGTTTTATCACTAAAATACCCCAGCCCTCGATCTTGACTAAAAACAAAAAAAAGAGAAAAAAAATCTACATATATTGTGAAAATTGCAAAGACTTTAAAAAAAAAAAATAAATATAATATATATCCTAAACTAAAATAGAGGTGCAAGTGAGAAAAATGCAACTGATCAACTCAGCATTGAAGAAAGAAACGAAGACAGTTAAAACTGCCAAAAATAACCAAGAGGAATCAACTTTACACCAACCGCAAGTATAATCCAGCAGAGTGGAGGTACCTTACAATTAATTATGTTATTATTTAAATTATTACACTTAAATGCTTTTAAAATATCTTTCTTATATATATATAAACTCTAATTTAAGAAAAATTTCTAAAGCCAGAATAGAATTTTATAAAAATTCCTACATAGAAACGTCATTAAGCAGATTTATTTCCGTGTATTGAGAGAAAGGATAAAAAGAAGTTTTTTTTTAAAAAAAAATTTCACTACATTATGGGGGCTAGGCAGGCAAAATTTTATGATACCAACGCTAATATTGTTAATAATGTAGAAATGACTAATTACACGACACAATTAGAATTTATACAATATTTAATCACAATTGCAATAATTATAAGCGCTATTCATCTTCTAATGACTGTACATCTGCTACACAAAAAGCAGTTAAAAAAAAATATTCCAAGGAGGCCAATGAGACACTAAATGTCTAAAGCTACCCCTCCAAATAAACATACACTAGCCACATGATCCCTCCCCCGCAAGAAACTGATATCCCAGAACCCGGCAACGGGCAATCATCCTTCACGCCTATATATTATGAACCTGCCGTAGAGTACCTCAAGGGGAAGGATAATCACGTAGCCCGCATAACAATCAAAGAACTCAAGGATGTAAACAACAACATATATAAAGTAGTAACAAAATCTGCAACGAGGCAGAAAGATAATTGCGCAGAAAAGCGACAATTAAGCAAATATACGAATACGGAGCCCAAAGTCAATGAAGTCATTAGTAATAATGACGTAAGAAAATTTGTGCAAATAAAATTTGACTCCGACAAATGTTGTATGAAACATGGGAGGAAAATAATTGCCAAATTCGTAACAAAGGACATTTATACCAATGAAAAACTCGACTTAGGCCGGTTTTTCCAACGGCTTGAAACAGAAGCCGGTATATTAAAAATGTCAAAATTCAAAGTGTCGCCAAGCGAGAAGTTTCTCGAATCCGTATCGCTAAGCCAATTCAAAATAATGGACAATCAGACATTTAAAAATATGAGAGTAGCGCTACTGCAAAAGGTGACAGTTATAAACAAGAGCAATAAACCCGAAATTAAAAACATTCTACAAAAATACCACAATGACCCTATAGAAGGGGGTCGCACTGGAATTACACGTACCTTGTCGAAAATACGAAGGTACTATTACTAGCCGCAAATGACAAAAACAATAGCCAAGTATGTCAAGGAATGTTCGCGATGCCAAAAGGCTAAAATCACAACCCATACCAAAACTCCTATGACTCTAACCCCAACACCAGCAACTGCTTTCGACACAGTTATAGTCGACACCATCGGCCCATTGCCAAGGACAGAAAAAGGCAACGAATACGCGATAACACTAATCTGCGGCCTCACCAAACATTTAGTAACAATTCCGATCACGGATAAAAGTGCTAAAACCGTAGGAAAGGCAATCTTTGAGAACTTCATACTAAACTACGGACCCATGAAAACACTTGTAACGGATCAAGGAACCGAATACAAAAGTACACTAATGAACGATCTATGTAAGTACCTTAAAATTGACAATGTAACATCAACAGCCCACCACCATCAGACACTCGGCACGGTGGAACGCAACCACCGAACGTTAAATGAATACATCCGTTCATATATATCGCCTGAATTGAATGATTGGGATATTTGGATAAAATATTTCCAATATTGTTTCAACACAACACTTTCCATAACACACAATTACGGTCCTTATGAACTAGTATTTGCAAGGCCACCAACACAATTAACAAACCACAACAAAAATATTGAGCCACTATATAACATAGACAATTATGATAAAGAGACTAAATATAGGTTAGACATAGCATACGCGCGCGCTAAGTTACTATTAGATAAGGAAAAAGAAAAACAAAAAATAAATTATGACAGAAAAACTAACAATTTCCCACTAGAAGTGGGCAACCTATTATTACTAAGAAATCAAATAGGGCATAGGTTACAGAATAAGTATTTAGGACCGTATAAAGTTATAGAAATTAAAGATAATAACAATATTAAAGTCAAAGACAATAAAAATAAAAACCAAATAGTACACAAAAATAGATTAAAACTATATCACGAAGCTTCATAAATCATCTAAGAGTAAGGGCCCACACACACACACAAAATATAAATATATGTACACTATAAGATTACGGTAGAGGCAATAACATCGATAATTGATGAGCCCAAGAATGATCATCCGTTGTTAAAGATCATTCTTCCCAAGAGGGAAGGTGTAGCATTATCGATCTGTCGCACTCTACCGTGATTTACAATTTACGCTAAGTTTACATTTCAACATAATGTGACACCTAACCTAGCCTAATTTAGTTGTAACCCACATAGTCGTAATTCTAGTAATAACCTCTTTAAATGTATTAATTGCTTACGTTATAATTCTAGTAATAACCTACTTTAATTGTATTAATTGCTTAAGTTAGCATTAAATTATTTATTATATAAGACACTGACCCTACCTCAATTTGGTCAAAAGTAAATCAGAAGTAACTCAGAAGTAACTTAGAATTACATGAATAAATAAAGATTTGATTTTAAACAAAATACTTTTTAATTTTGTGCGGATTCACTACAGCATATTTCTTTACCTAGAAACTTAAACTTAATATCAAATTCTTTCTTTATACTCTCCTCGGATTAAGTTTAACAATTATCTAAAACGATTTGCTGCAAATTCGCAGAAAATCGATAATTTGTTTTTCCAAGCGCTTCAACAAAATTTTTTTGAGCACTTAGAAATCGATTTTAAAATCTGTATACTTCAGTAGAGGATTTCTCCTAGATAGAGATATATACATACATGGAGATGCATATCAGAGACCTAACAGAACATATATATATATATATATATATTGCTAATCAGTGTAAGATTTTGAGACGATTTAATCTTGCTTGTTCCCCACCAACGTCATTTGTTCTTGAAAGGTAGAACTTGAGAGAGAAAAGTTGGTATGTGCACTTGAAATCGCAGGCCAATTTGAAAATGAATGTGGTCCGATCAGAAAAAAAGTAAAAGTTAAACATTGTCGCAGATATCGAAGTGAAACTTGTTAAGGAGAACAAAGTACTAAGCAATCATGTTACATTGGTTTGAGGTGGTGAAAGTCGAAGATGAGACCGTGGCGCTTATAATTTTCTTACTTTTTTCTTATTAAAATATTCTTGTTAGATGATTCGAAGCCGTACAATTTGTGTACAATTCGTAAGGAAAAACACATAACTATACGTATATATTAGATGCACTAATAAATTGGCTGGCTTTTTTAGAAATATTGAACCTTGCTTAAAATAATTTATTAAAAAGTTTAATAATCGAAAAATCCACCACCATTATTTATGGCCTTTTGCCTCTTATCGGGTAGAGCAAACACGAAACACTTCGTGGTTTCGAGGCGTAGTGGTCATCGACCAATTTTCGCAGATCTTCAACTATGCAAAGCCCTTGATCTGCTAAACGTGACTGCACTGAAAAACTGCTAGCCAGACAGATCAAAGCTAACATTTATTACACTAAACCTCATAAACGATTTTCTAATTGTTTTACAGTTTGCTATGGTCTTGCCTTCAACCAACTTGGACATTTCCATAGCTTGAACAGTATTTTTTGCAAGCTTAACCTAAATAAAAACAGAAAAGAAGCAGTGTCATAAACGGCGTCGACCTCTTTGCCCATTGACGTATGCTGACGGATCGGTTGTAATCAACTGAAATTTATGCCGTACAACCAATTTCAATACAGAAAGTTTATTACTACACCTAATAATAGTAACAATATACATAAATATATTTTTAGCATCGTTCTATGCTTTTGTTGATTGAACGAACAATGATTTTATTTAATTATAATTTTGATGTTCTTAAAGACCATATTGCAGTATAATCAAATGTAATGTGTCCCTACAAACACTGCATTTAGTGCAAACAACTTCAAACAAGTTCGGAAAGTTCGCCAGTAAAAGTATTATTTTTAATCTAATAAAGCAGTTTTCTTATCTAAATTACTAGTCTCTCTTATCGGTTCTTTATTCACTTGCGGCAAATCTTAAAAAAATTTGGTGTCAATTATCTTATTGACAGATAAACAATAAAATTTATGGATACGAAGTTTACTTATGGATGAGTGTGTATATATTAAAAAGTAAGTAAAAAGTAAAATATAAAGGCTACTACTACTGCAACACAACACCAGTAATCAGCTTAAATAATGCCTTCCATTTGAACTCCTTTCTTGTAAAAATTTGCCACAATGCGAGTGTATGCTTTTTAGATATTCTTTTTAAAAGAAGTATGCAATCTGAAAAGGAAATCTGATACATTAATATGCAGATCTAGCAAAAATTGCCGAATCATTTTCATAAGTTTTATTTTTATTTTTGTATTTTTACAGAGCGTTACAGAAAACGGTTTGTTCTTTTTTTTAGGTTTTGCATACGGCCTCACCGATTTTCATGGGTTAATCGATGCTAATGCTTTATAAAACTTAACTTTATTTTAACATGCTTTTGCGAACTTGGCGTGTAAAATATCCAATGCAGCAAAGTATTGATTTTTCTTTCACTTTCTTATGCCAACGAAGGACACAAGCCTTATAACAAATAAAAAAGAAACAGAACTTTGAGGACAATGAGAACCAAGCGACGGCCACATTAGCTCTACAAACAAAGGCAAAAAAAATCTTTATAGTAACTTCCTTCGGCATCCAATTCAACGAGCTCTTAAAAGTCTTTACACTAAACTATAAGACAACTTAATTTTATATTTAATCACAATCATTAGGCAATCAACTAAGTGGAAATGCTTCGTTTGGGTTAATATTGCAGGATAAAGTATTTAAATTTCGCTGTTCACTTACAATAGTGGCTGTGTTTCTTGTTTATTGCTTTGCTTTCCTCAAATGTACGCAAATTTGTGTGACGTTCACGCTTCTTAACATAATACGCATGAATTTGAATGCACAGATATAAGCCTCGAGTGATTACTGGCATTTGTCTTACATAATGCACTTTTCATTTCATATGCGCATAATAAAACTACTTTCATAATATTTACCTTAACAATCCAATTCCAAAAAGGATGCATAATGTAAACACTAAGCGGTGAGGTATCACGTGCACTGTACTGTAAGAAAAAAAATTGTGTATTTGTAATTTAACGAAATTATTTAGAGAAATAATTGATTGAACAATATTTAAATAATAATTAATATTGTGTTTTGTCGCCGCGACATGAACATGACACCTTGTTAATTTTAAATGTACATTGTCTTATATATATATTATATGCCAATTTTTATCAAAAGGCGGTTTGTCTGCTTTTTTGCGAATTGGCCACAAATTCGCCACAAATAATACGCAATTGGCCAAACGAGCGGACGGTAGCGTTTAGGCGCATTTTAAATTTGGCGCTGATCAAGAGTATAAATATTTTATAAAATTTTCGACGATTCATTGTGACCATTAAATATGTTTTGACAAAAAAATAAAATCTTGATAGACAAAATAATATTGGTTAGAAGTGGCCGTTTTATTCAATTTTTGCACATCTATGGTCGCACCGCCCGTACTTTGCGAGTACTGAGCAAAAACACATTTTTTTACTTTTAGAAAGTATAGATGGTTCCGTGGATGTATCATTCGCCCGATTTGGCCCATTTTCAATGCCACGCTGCGTGGAAGCACTTCCAATGTTTCTGCCAAATTTGAGGTCGACAGCTTCATTTTTGCGGCCAGGAGAATGTTTGCAACAGGCATTACGCAGACGGATAGTCGATCATGCTTAAATCGATTCAGAATTTGATAATGATCAAAAATGTATATATATTACGGAGTCTCTGAAGTTTGCTTCTGCGTATTGCAAGCGATTTAACAGAATGAATATAACCACTATCCTTCAATGGCGGATATAAGAAAAGGGGAAAGCGCGCATCTAAATCAAAAATATGTGGTTTTGATACTATGACAGTAAAAATATTTCTGAATATTGCAAACAGAGTCGTGCAGTTAGTGGTGAAAGTTGCTCTTCCGTGAATATATAACAAATGCGCAGCAAAGCTTCTTTGTACGGACTTCACGCAACTATTATCACTAATATATCCGAAGATGAACATGTACATAAGGGATGAATTTTTTTTCTAAAATTAGCCTAGTAGACTAACCGTTAGATTTTGATAGAAGATGTGTCTCTTAAATCTATTTATAATTTACCTTATAGTGATCGAATCCATCCAAGTGCTCCTTCGTCAAATATTTATAACTTAAAATTTCTTCAATCACAGACATGATAATTGCAATTGTGTATTTGTGTATATGTAGAGCGGTACAATGAAAATTTGTTGTATGTTGGTTTAAAAGAATCTGCCTAAACACAATTTCAAGATATGTAAGGATTTAAACCAAGGAGATCAATGTGAAGTTGCATAGAACCATTATAATATTCGCCATTCGAAGTGGATGAAGAAAAGGTTGTGTACCCCAAAAAGTAGAAAGGCACGCACACAAATTGCCTTTAAAGTAATTTGAGGGGACAGAATTAGATGCAAACTGCGTAGATATTCATTTACGCACGAATCAATATTATCAATATTATGTGCGGACGATTGTCCACATTCAGCACCCATAGACTGCTAATAACTTAGTTTTTGTTTTATTCCAATTTCATTTTTTTATATTCTTTAAAACTTAATATTATTATTTAGAGTTCACAGCCTCATTTACTGGCATTTAATATTATTGTAAGGAAATTGCTTTTTGTTCATGCACAAAAATATTCGTCACCGTGTCATAGAGTTGGCGAAAAGTTGTGTTTTCGATTTTTTTTTTTTTTTTTTTTTTTCAATCAATAACAGCCAACAACAATAACATTTGTTTTGGTTTTATACAAAATTTCGAATGCTTTGGAACTAAAAATTTTATTCTCATACACAACTTATTGAGGTTTTAATACGATGAAATTTTCATTAAATTGCTTATATTTAGATTTCTTAATATTTATTTTTAAACTGTCTTAAATTATTTTAATTTTTTTCTAACCACCACGCAAATCCGCTGGCTGGCGTTTTGCCGCAAAAAGTTTTTCATTGCTAATGTGCACTCTTGCGACACGCTCTTGTACTCTCCTCCTCTCGTTATTTATTATTTATTAAAGTATTGCCAATTGCTCGAAAGAATTTATATTCAGCGTATATTTTACGGTGCCTAGGAATATATTTTTTCTAAAGTGCAATGCACAGTCATCTACGCTTAGTAGGTACTACTATATCGAGCGCAATTATAAAGATCGCAATGGGTAGCTTGTACTTAGATTAGACATATTAGTTTCTCGCTTTTCTTCTTCGTATCATTTTTTATGTTCTTACTTCGCTAGAAAGCGCTTAAACTTAAAGCATGGGTAGTGTATAACTATGATTGAAAAACCTGTGAGAAAATGCTTAGTCACCTCCCGTCATAGACGTACTCACTCTTTGTATATTTCTACATATAAATTCGGCGCCAAAAAATCTTGTCATGTTAGTAACCTACCATATTGTTAAGAATGAACTGCTGTAATTTATTTAAGGCGACTTTGTACAATGACTCTTGAAAAGCCACAAGAATTTCGCGTTAGATTTCTTATACAACAGAAACGCCTACTTTTGACTATGCTCATGGTAATTCCCTGTCTATGTTATTAATTCATAGCTGTCTAAGTGAAGCCGGTACAGCCTTTGGAAAATGGTTTGTTTCTGTTAATTTGTAAGCAGGACTGATAATTAAAGTAAAAATAAGATCTTTTATATTAGTCACGTTTCTCGTTATATTAGAGTATGTTGGGATTGGAATAGTAACGAAAAACAATCGAATTCAGTTCGGGCTCTTCCTGCTATAATTTTTTTGAACATTGTTTATTAAAAACATTAGTTGATTAATAGTTTATTCATTAGTTTTGTAAAAACTATTATTAATAATTATAAAATCATACTAATAATAATCAACACTTAAAATTTTGCCAGTAAAACGAAGGTATCTCTGTCAGCACAATTATTTAGGTAACAAAACTATGAATAAGAATAATTTAAATAAATTATACATATAATTCTGCGTTACCAAATGAACATGCATTATGGTATATAAGCATGTGTGTATATGTACAAAAAAGATATCAAAAGTGAATTAACCAGTGTAATTTTTTTTGTTTCCATCGGTATGCTCTTTTTGCTTCAGAGAGCGTATAAAGTGTCAGCGTGAAATTCTGAGTTGATTAAGCTAAGCCTGCATTTCTGTGGACCTGTTTGTCTGTGTTGTAGACACTCTCTTGGTCGTAACCACAAAGATATCGACTTCAAGTTTAGTCGAGACATTGATTGATATTGAAAAGTTTCCAAATTAGTCATAGCACACGCCCGCAGTAAGGGATGAACTGAACGCAACCCTGTTTCTGTAAACAAAAATTTGTGGGCCATGCCCACACAAAATTATATGTGATTAAATTTTCTTTTTTTTTTGCTTATTAATCATAGGGTAAACAGGTTTTTTTTTATAATACCATCGATATGGATATCAAATAACTGGACTTGGAGAATACGACAAGCCAAAGATTTTAATGGTGGTGACTATGAGAGATTCGGCCACGACCTTCTTACTTGTTTTAAGTGGAAGAACTTTAAAAGTTAAGTTCGCCAAATGCTTTAATAAGTTTCAGTAAGAACACTCTATCAAGAAATCCTTTATAATTAAAAAAGCAGCACTAATTTATTTTTATTTTATGTATATTATATTTGCATATACGTATATTTATTATATATTCTGCAAATTTCACATCCCAAATGAGGCGTGGTACGTGCTTGTTACACATGATTGGTTCTTCAGAATATATTCCGTGCTTTATATTCCATAATTTTTGAAATTTAGATATGATGTTGCACCTAAAATAATTATAACTGCGACAGATAACATAAATACTTAAAATGCTAATGATCCATCTTTAAACCTAGTTTACGCAATTTAAGTTCCTTTTTATAATCAACATCATGCTGTTTATTTTATGTACAATGAGATTTTTCCTTAAGTTCAATATCTGCCGTCTGCGTACCAAAGACTTAATTTATTCTTGCGTAAAACGCCTACGTCGCCACGGAATAATCGCCAGATACGTTGTCTCTTTTACTTTATGACGTTGGCTGGTAGAGCATCACAAATCTGTACTTGGTTTTTCCATTTTAACAATTTTGTTTGCTAGAAAATCATGTTTTACCAAATGTGTGATTTTTGTAACAGTGCAGCCCACTAAATCTTGTTCATTCTGAGCAAGGCTATTTTCATAAACTCTGTACGATCCTTTCCAATCAGCTAGCGGATTTGGTCATAATATCTCACCACATGACGGACTACACAGCTTCACTAGATCTCCTTCAGCAAAGTATACCAAACTCTTGTTCTTATCATTTGCGGTCAACAGCTGCCACAAGTACAGAAACATTAAAGGTCCCTGAGATTTTACAACCTCGACAAACTTGTTGGCATATCTTATTATTAAGTTGTCTGTGTTATAAAATACTATTTGTGCCATGTACATGGTGCCTTGTACATTCCCTTACGAAAACGAAAAACGTGTAAGCGCTTGAAGTCGAAAACAAACTAAATATACGTATTCTTCTGTACTGTGTAATGTTTTTATATATATTTATTTTTGTACTGAAACGAAAAATATGTAAAACTATTTTAGTTGGACAAGACCGTTTATTAACCCCCTTAATACAATTATTCATTCATTTACGTGATAAAACCGCAAAATTTACAAGCTATTTTCGCGGAAAGGCACACTTTTTATGAAAGTCCTTATATTGAATGATGTCCAAAGCGTGAACTAACATGCTCCAAACTTAGCAAATTTAATTTTCTTGGTTTGGATTTTATAATTGTTCACTTATTCTGGTCATAAAAAATATACTTTTTCGTCATATAAAAGCTTATTATACCCTACACCACTTGTGGTACAGGGTATATTAAATTAGTGCGGTCGTATGTAACACGCAGAAGGGTTTAAGATAGTCCCACCGTTTATTATAGCGATCTATTCAGAAACCTAATCTGAATTGATCTAAGCTTGGCTGTCCGTGCGTCTGCTCATGTAAACTTTTATTCAAGCTACAAGTCGCAATTTTTGAGATATTCGATGAAATTTGGTACAGCGACGTGTTTTGACGCAAGAACGATCGCTTTTGACAATGGTTCGGATCGCTTCACTTTTTCGACCATTCCTCATATAACGCCCTATTCTGAAAAGCCGTTATAGGGAAAAAAATTGCAATTTTCAAAATTTCTCAGCAAAAGTGGCTAAGTAGTAGCATTTCGGTATCCTAAATTGGCGTGGAAACTTTGGACCGGCTGGGGCTATTTTTGAAACCCTTCATATAGCGAGAACAGAAGTTCACCCGAAAAAAGGTATAATTTTCCAATCTTCATGAAGAAAATTATATTATAATAATAATTTAACATAAAAAAATTAACTGTACCAAATTTGGAACTTCTCGGGCTATTTTTTGGATCGTATCCTAATAAGGATTTTTACGAAAAATAGCCCTGTCTAGAGCAGAAAAGTGTAAATTTTAATATGTGGTGATAAGAATTATAATATATATTATAGTTATTTCGTACAAAGATGAACTCTACAAAATTTGGACCATCTACGCCTATTTTTGCAACAAAATATAATTATTGTGTTCTATAATAAAAAAAGGACTTGTGTTAGATTATGTGGTGTAGGGTATTTAATGGTCGCTCTTGTCCGACTATAATGTTCTTACTAGTTTTTCTTGAGGATCTTTATTTGCGATGGGGTCCAAAAATAGGTCCATTTAGGTGGCCATTTCTTGAAGAAGGCGATGTGTAACTTTCTTAAAAGAAAGCGATGTGTAAGGAATGTTCGCACAATTTATCCGAGCAAGTTCATTTCCAACAAGACGTCCTTGAGCCAAAGCACGTCCATATAACGAATTTCGTCGAAGCATCTAAAGAATGGAAACCTGTAGGTTCATAAAGGGCACATTAGGCGGGCAGGCGTATAGATAATGATTCTGAATCGATCAGTTTAATAAGGTGTTGGTCTGCCTTGAGCATTTGTCAGTGCTACCTATACCCGCTCAAACTTAATATACCCCACACCACAAGGTGGGGTCGAGTTTGTAGCAAGCAATACTAAAAGTACAAAATTATTTTGTTTAGTGCATTTTCCTCATCGTGTCATGTATAATGTTTTTTTTACCTACTTAAACCAACGAGTGCGAACTCTCTTGTTATTCATTTTATTTCTCAACTCGCTATTTATTTTGATAAGAAAAAATTTAAAGACGATTGAAATGTTGTAAAGAGTTGTGGAGAGTGCATTACTGATTATGAAACACAATTTCTTAAAAAATGTGTTGTATTTAATTGGTTTTAAGTCGGCTACGAACTTTTGCGCTCACATTACAATAAACCCGAGATTTCCGAACTTATAATCAAGAGGTTAATAATGTAGAATACTCTTTGATCAGCGGCTTATCTTTCTACAAGAGTAATGCTTAACTGTAACTGTGATGCTATTCAATTCCAGCGATAAGTCGTTTAGTTTTGAACCAAACTATTTTTATTAAATGTGGAATTTCTTTCAATAATTCACGATATTAACGCAATGTGAAAAAATGTATAATAGCCAAAGACCAGCATGTGCTAGAAGCTCTGCAAGTCTATGTTCAAAATATCCTAAACGGTGTTAAACGTTCCAACGTTCGCTGCTTAAATTTAATCTAACTCAGAAACAATAACAGGATTGTCATTTATTGCAGGTACTAGATATCACAATAGACAGAGGACTATACTGTCGAAAGTTGTGACTTATGCTAACAACATGAAATCGCATACCAACGCGGCTTGAATATTACAACAACATACCCATATCAGCTTTGACTCTCAGTCCGCTTAACAATTATTAATATTAATATATAAACAAGTAACAACATTATAGTCTGGCAAGGCCGTTTATTAAATACTTTACATCACATTGTCTAACGCAATTCTTATTTTTATTCTAGAAAACAAAAATTATATTTTGTTTCTATATAAAGGCAAATTTTTCAAGTGCGTATTTATGGGGAAGCGGGCTTAATATGCAACCTAATGTAGTACAAGTTTAATCCTTACATAGGGCAGAACCCAAAAATAGGCCTAGATGATCCAAATATTGCAGAGTTCATTTTTATGTATATTTAATATTATATATAACTATATTATGGGTCAATTTTCATCACCACATCTTAGAACTTAGACTTAGAAAAGAGCCAATTTTCGTGAATATCCTTATTAGGGCAGGATCCAAAAATAGGCCGAGAAGATGCAAATTTGGTACATTTAATTTCTTTATGTTAAGTTATGATATAATTTTCTTCTTGAGTTATTGAAAATTATACGTTTTTATTTATTTATTTATTTTATTTACTTACTTACACATGAAATTCAATTCGGCAATTTAACAGTCGAATTCAAGTAAATCTTAATAGTAAATCTTATACTAATTATTTTAAAAACTAGTATACAATATATAGGAAGATTTGAAAAAAGAATAATAAAAACAAAGTAACTTACAATAACAATTCATATATAAATAAATAAGCAAGAGAAAAAAAAGAAAAAAAAGCATGTACACAGAGAACAGATCAAGAGGTTACAAGGAACCCCTAAACCATCGCAAACATGCATAATACTGGCAACCGACAACGTTAACAACACCATTTAGATTTCGAAATAAAAAAAAAAGAAATTTTAAGAATGCAAGTTAGTTTTGAGTACTACACAGGTATGTATTAAGCAAAGTTTAATAGACTTTAAAGAGTCCGATAATGAGAATAAGTGATAGACATCATTTAGATTTCTGCAAACAACTCTGAGCGGGCTAAAAAGCTCGTAATTATGTATACATTGACTGAGCTTAATAAAGACAAAGTGCCTAAAGAAGCGACTAGAGACATTAAAGCTTATCTCACCAAGCAATGCGGGGGAGTCCGTGGTACCATTTATTACTTTGATTACGAACGAAACGCCATGAATAAATCTACGTTTCTCAAGTGGCGGTAAGGATAACAGAAACAAGTAGTTTTCATAGGGGGGAAGAGAAGCAATCGGGCCACAACCTAAATTCCATAGGGTAAACAGCAAGAATTGCTTTTGAACAGATTCAATTGAATCTACATAGCACCTATAGGAAGGAGACCACACAACAGAGGCATACTCAAGTATTGATCTAACCAAGCACATGTACAGCCTTTTCGTAATGTAGGAATCATCAAACTCTTTGTACTACGTCTTTATAAAAACAAGCGCACACCTAGGTTTGCTTAACGAGAGCTCTATATGCAAATTAAAACGTAAGCTATGGTCAAATAGAACGCCTAAATCTGTAAACGAATCAACGTCGTCCAACTTGTGCGAATCAATAAAATACTGAATAATGAATGACTTCCTTCTTGAGAAAGAAAGCTTCTTACATTTATTTAGATTTAGTTTCAGAAGATTTATCGAGCACAATGCAACCAATTATTCAAGTCACTTTGAAGCTGATGCGATTGCGATTGTACGAAGAAGGAAGGAAACAGTTTCACATCATCAGCGTAAATTAAGATCTGGCTGGAATTAATCATCGATGGGAGATCATTAATGTATAAACTAAACAAAATGGAATCTAGTGGCTCCCTTAAGTTACGCCAGACGTCACGAGGAATTCATCCGATGAAGTTAAACAAAACCCTGAATGATCTGTTGTGCAGATAAGAGCTCATTCATTTTTCTAAATAGACAGGGAAGCCAGAGGCTTGGAGTTTAAAGATAAGTAAGTTATGGTTAACCAAATCAAACGCTTTGCTTAAATTAGTGCGAGAGCCACTATAAAAAGCCTTGAGAACATGACAATTAATCTCTAACAAATTGGTGACCGTAGATCCTCCTTTCCGAAAGCCATGCTGGTGTGGAGAAATATACGAATTAATGGCAAAGGCCAAATGCTGAGTCACAATTCGCTCGAACAGCTTAGGCAAGACACTGAACTTGGCTATGCCTCTGTAGTTCTCAACAAGTTATCTACTTCCACTTTTGTGAATAGGAGTAAGGGAACTACTCTTCCAACACGAAGGGAAAACAGCTAAATTCAAGGACTGATTGAAAATTTTTGAAATGGCTCAACCGCCCTAAAACGTCATTTTCTGAAATGACCAAATTAGGAAATGAAACCGAATTAGTTATCGGATATGGGTAGTTTACAGTTAGATCGGAGTTAATAGTCAAAAAATGTCGTCGAAATTATTCACCAAAGGGATAGAGGTTTCAATACCGAGTTAACAAACTTCAAGAAGTATTTAGAATGAGCAAACAATGAACTGAAGGTATTTGCAATAATATTGGTAGTTGAAGAAATTAAATCTATGCCTTGCAGCTGGATAAGTAAAATAGTCGCAAGCAGAGTCACTTTTCGAAAATTTTTTGAAAAGCCTGTTTTTTCTCTTCTTGTAATATTTAATAGTCTTCCGGGTCACTTCCGGGACTGCTTGATCGGAACGAACGCAGAAACAGCCAGATTTAATATATTCTAAAACAATGACAGTAAGCTATTAATGCTTTCAACTGAGAAATCAAGGTTAATATGTGACAGTTCAACGAACAATTATGCTTGTGATGAAAGAAATACACATTGCTGGATGATAGGGATCCGCAGGTAAACTAGAAGGTGGACAACGATTAACACTAATCTCAGGAAAATTGACGAAACAAAGATCAAGCAGTCTACCATTGCAATTAGAGGTACGGTTGTATTGAACTAAATTATGATCAAATAATTCATTAAAGAACACAACAGCTTTGTCAGATGTTGAAGTAGGAATCAAACAGCCAGAATTATCATTGTAATACCAAGTGACTTGAGGCAAATTGAAGTCACCCAACGCTATGACTATATTGGAATTAAAACATCATCACCAATGCGATTCAATCGGTCCTTTCGGATAACCTGCAACGAATTATGGAAAAGTTTCCTCGAATGCAGATCAGGCTTTAACAAAATTTCAGTGAACGCTAAACTCCGTGCTCACTGAATTTAGGAAAGTAGAACGAATTTTTGAATTTAGGTCCCTAACATTTTGATAAATGGCCATTTTGATAATGGACATTTTGATAATGGGCCTGAAGAAACGTTTAGTTTTTTGAGGGAGAAGGGGCTACTGCAATAATATTACGTGGTCGATCTCGGAGGATAATTTATCCTTAATTAAGGATCCAACTGGCCACAATGGTGTATTTAACAAAATTTCAATGTTTTCAGTCGGAACAAGCACTTTAAAAGACGAGATTGCTCTAGATTGAGAAGGTGCCAATTTGAAAATGCTAACACGCTTTAAATTTGCTGTTGAGACTTTCACCGCCACATAACTTTTTATGCTATCCACAGATGTACCAGGTTCCAGTCTTGACACAAATATAGTCGTTCTGGGAGGAACTGC
The DNA here is from genome assembly GCA_000688735.1 of Glossina austeni. Taxonomy (NCBI): domain Eukaryota; kingdom Metazoa; phylum Arthropoda; class Insecta; order Diptera; family Glossinidae; genus Glossina; species Glossina austeni. The sequence continues at coordinate 335,047 of KK502433.1, read as the reverse complement.
CGTCAAACAAATGTCATCTCTACAGCGAACAGAAGGGATGACAGGTGGGGAGTTTTGAGTTGGGGAGAATATAGAAAAAGAGAATTCGGAGGTGACGTACCGCACGCCACGCTACGAGTTGTAAATTTACCAGCTGGGGAAGAAGATGAGTGCTCAATATAACGACACTCATCAAACGTAGTCTTAATTTTTTCAAACTTATCACACAAAGAGACAAGTTGTTTGCTCAAATCTGAGAAACTATTTCTCGTCTCCGTGAAGAATTTATAGAAATTAATGTCTCGCTTCCTACAGTGAAGACATGACCATCGTAATCCTTTTGAGGGATCCAGGACAGCATCTTCAGCACGGCCATTAAGACCTGCACAATTTGCATGGCACAAAAAACGTTCGCAGGGCCAGCACGAGATGAACCGTTCAGATTCTGGGCCTGTTTTCACACGACATGGTGTGAATAAACAATCCATGTCCAATGAAACACGACAGAAGGAGATTATGAAGAAAAAATAACAAAAACTAAAAGATTTCACGACAAACAATTGCCAGCAAATTAAACTTGTCACTTTCGGTGACGCTGTAAATGTAGAGCGAAAGCAAAACAAACTGTAAACACAGGTTAACAGAAAAAAGAGATACTTTTGCCAAGAGCTCAAATTGTTGATTGCACAAAACCAAATTGAATTTTAATTAATTATTAAGATTAAGGTTAATATATTTCATATAAATTAAGTTACACATATAAATTAAGTTAGCAAAAAAGCTAAGAGATACCCTAAGAAATTGAAATATTTCTTGCAAACAACTAAAACGCCACTGCAACGCGCGCGCAAGATTGCAAAATTGTTGTCGTGTAAACTTCAGTTTTCTTTATATGAGGGGGTTCGAAAATAGCCCCAGTCGGTCCAACGTTTTCACGCCAATTTAGAATGCCGAAATGCTACTACTTAGCCACTTTTGCTGAGGAATTTTGAAAATTACCTTTTTTCCATATAATGACTTTGCAGAGTATTGCGTTATATGGGGAGCGATCGAAAAAGTGGACCAATCCGAACAATTTTCAATAGTGTTCGTCCTTGGGCCAAAACACGTCACCAAATTTCATCGAAATATCTCAAAAATTGCTATCCGTAGCTTGAACATAAATTTACATGGACACACATCAGACGGGCAGACGGAGAGACAGGCTTAGATAAATCAGATAATGATTCTGAATTGATCGGTATAATAAAACGTGGATACATTTTAAGCCCTTCTGCGTGTTAATATACCCTGTATCATAAGTGGGGTATGGTATAAAAAGGGATATAAATTGTTGGGTTGCTTGGGGGGTTAGTTACATGTAATTATTCGTTATATCTGTCTAAAGCAAATAACAATCATCATACATAAATACACAATTATCGCAAAGCTTAAAAGCTTTACCGAATCATTTATAAAAAAAAAATTTGAACGAATATTATGAACACTTGTTAATTGGGTTTTTAAGTGAAAATCATAGTGTTGATTGTTTGCTTTTGCTAAATTTCGTATAAATATATTCTTTTTATACACCCGCTACCGAAAGTTATAAGCAGACATACCCTGTTATGTATATTTCTCGTGTCAAAATAAGCTTGCGATATGATTTGGTCTATAAAAAGTATCCACTGTGCGTCGGCTGCTGTTGGAAAAATTCAACGCTCTAAAAGATGCAAGAAGAATTTCCGATAGGTAATTGGTGGGTATGAATGATCCGCACAGTATAATCACGAAACTAAGTATTTTATAAAGTTCGCTAATACCTGCTATAGTTGTTTAGTGGATACACTACACAACAAAGACAATTCAGTTTAAGGCGTTCTTTATTTCTCGTGTTTAAAACATATACCGGAAGAGGAAATAGTTCGCGAAATGAGCAATCAACGTGTAACTGAAGCTTATAAATTCACTAAATTAAACGATGACAAAAAAACTCGCTCTCTTGCAGGAAGAATAACTATGAGTCCTCTGTTACTCTGGCAAACATGCCGAATCATTTTCTGCATTCAAAGCCTTTGAACGGAAAATGTAACCACGATGCTGCTAAGGCTATTCGCACAGCTGCTCGTCTGGCATTTCAAATTCGAATAAAATTTTTGCCATCTGCATTCCCAATGGACCTTTAATTGACGCTGACGACATTTTTAAATATTTTGGAAAACTGAGCTACGATTACTCCTCTGACAACAACCCCTCCAGTGCCTTCATCGAAATAAAAGAAGTCCAATTTAACTTTGGAATGCTGTAGATAGATGTGCCATGTTCCTGGAAAATTGTATATCTGTCTTAGAACTTGAAAGATGCCTCTTCAAATACAATACCAAATTATCAGTGCTCTGTCTAATTCAAATAAAAAGAAATTACAGGACCTATATAAGACGGTGTTGTTGACTGGTCACATTCCCTACATGTGGAAGCAGGTGGCATTTGCTTCAATTTCAAAGTCTAAAAATGTCTCCATCGCGTCGGACTATCGCCCAATCTCTCTTTTATCTTGCCTCTCAAAAGTATTGGAAAAGATTATGGCGTCTAGGTTATCTTGGTTTCTTGAGTCCAAAAAGATTTCAAGCGGGGTACAGGCTGCATCGAAGCTCTTTTATATATTGATTATTTTACAACCAAAGAAATTTCTGAACGGAATCATGTACCAATTCTCTCAGTTGATTTCCAAAAAGCCTTTGACAGAGTTGGTTTTCATGTTATTAGGCCTCATGAAATTGTGGAATGTTCTTCAAGTACATCAAATAATTCACGTCGCATCGGCGGTTTAAAGTTAGAGTTAACAATCATCTCTTTGATTCTTTTCCACTAATGAATGGTATTCCACAAGGATCTCCCCTTTCTGTCACGCTTTCTCAGACCACTTTCAAGGAAACCAGTAAAATTCTTTGCTGTATACCGACAATTGAACATTGTTTCTACGTGGACGACGTATACGTTTTAGCAAAAGAAATGATGGACACGAAGGCAATCAACATCCGGGAAACTGTTGTGTGGGAGATCTCTACATTGGCAAATTCGTCAGGCGCTAAAGCTTTAATAAAAAAATCAAGAAAAAAAAACCTTTGCCGAAAGCAGATATGTGATGCAGGAAATCGACTGATGCACATTAATGACTTACCGGTACAAAATGTGCAGACGCTCACTGTTCTCGGGCTCACGTTCTCCAACAAATATCGTTGGAAAAATTCCATTTTAACAAGGGTGAATTTCATACAATACTTTGCATGCAAAAGCCACACGCATATTAACACTATTGCTTATTTTACCAAAATGCTTAATTTAAGCAAGATTGACTATAATTTGATAATTTATAGTAATAGCTGCAAATCTAATATCAACATCCTCAAAGTGGTCTATCACCAAGCTCTTAGAGCAAGTTGCTATGCTGTTCGAACGACGCCCACCCACAACATCATAATTGAAACTGATCTGGCAGCTTTAGAAAATGAGTTAAACGCTAAAATCGTCCCCAAGCTTCTTAATTCAAACAAATCTATTCTCGATGAAGATGTGAAAAGATTATTATTGCCAAGAAAATTAGAAAGTCATCATACGCAATTGACTATTGTTTGTATGTCGCAAAGGAAGTGAACATTCCCTTGAAAATTTTCCGCTATTTTGGTATTAAACCTGCATGGATTTTAAAAGACTTCTCTTTTGGCATTTCGCTGTCTTTGTACAAGAAAGAAGCCACTTGAAATTACGTCTTCAGGACTCGAATTGCTGAAAAAACCCAAATACTGGGGGGTAACGGTTGGAATCTTTTATATACAGACGGCTCTAAATCCTTCGGTCTTCCACCTGCTTGTGCCGTGGTACATGCTTCAGGACAGGTTCTTCTTAATCACATATTTTACGAAAGTGCTTTAACTTTCACAACCGAACCCAGAGCTTTAATTTACGCTTCGAAACTTTCTCATAAAGATAAACTCAAAACATTCATTGTTACTGATAGTTTTTCTGTATTAAAAGCTATTTGGAATCCTTCGACTTGGACATGGAGCACCACCAACAAATTAAGGAATATCTTTACAACATGCAAGTCATATCGGTTTATTGAGAAATGAGCGAGCTGATCGGGCGGCAAAGTACGCTGCTTGTGTACATCTAATTAAGGATGATGTCATGGACAAGCTGAACTTTCAATGATACATTGGAAGAAAAGTTAAACAGAAAATTATGGAAGGAAATCTACAATACTATCATCAGCAACTCTTCTATTAACCTTCATTTAACTCCATCTTTATATCCAGCAAATATTGAGAAAATGAAGATCAAAACATTTTCGAGAATTTGCGTTGGTTGTACAATTGCAACTCACCAATGGATCTTGAAGAAGGCATCTTCCACCATCTGCTATTGTGGACAAATTCTCACTATAAAGCACATTCTTTGTGACTGCCTTCACTTTTCCTTTGCTAGAAGTATTACATTTGGAGCAACTAATTCTATGAACATCTTGAAATCAGTCGCTAACCTGCATTGCTAGTGCTCAATGTTTTTTTTCTTTTCAGTCTAAGAATTTTTTTCATTAGTCTAAAAATTATAATAATAATAATAATAAATATTTTTTAAGTTTGTCAACTCCAAAAAAAAATCTTCACATATCCCTCGCATGTTTCTTTCAATAGCTACGAATCCTAGCAAAGCTAGGTCCGCGCTTAGATTTATAAAGACATGCTCCGAAGAGCTGAAGAATTTTTACATTACAAAAAAGCTGCACATGTGCTTAGTTAGGCCAATACTTGAGTATACCTGTGTTAAGTGGTCGCCTTCCTATAACTGTTATGTAGATGCAACTGAATCAGTTCAAAAACATTTCTTGCTGTTTGCCCTTTGAAATTCGGGGTAGGACACGCTGTCTCTTTGCTTTCTTATGACAATAGATTGCTTTTGTTGGCCTTGTCGTCACTTGAGAAACGTAGATTTATTCCTGGTGTTTCCTTCTTAGTTAAGTTAACTATCGATTTTCCCACATTACCTGGTGAGATAAGCTTTAATGTCCATAACAGCTTCTCTGAGCACTTTACGTTCATTAAGCTGAGTCAGTGTAAATATATTATAAATGATGCTTATCACTTAATCTCAATATCGAATTCTTAAAAGTCCCTCAAAAAACTATGCTTAATACGCGCGATTTACCTATGTCGTATTTAAACTAACTTGTAATCTTAACATATCGCTATGGTTCGAAAATTAACTAGTGTTGTTTGCTGCTATCGTGTACCAAGCTTTTGCTTGTTTGCAATGATTTGCCGGTTCACTTGCAATTTGGGTCTGCACTAGTGTAAAAAACCGACTGAGGGAAATATATTTATGGTCTTTCGCACCCAACAGCTCATAGTCATTCAGAGCACATGCATGCATGGATAGTGAACTCTACTTTAAAGTTAACAATAGCAACAATAAGTAACGGTTTGCATGTTAATGTTATGTTCGTAAGCATATGTTTGTCCGTTACCGCAAAAGTGCTAATCCAAGAAATTTCACACGCCGCTTGCTTCGCAATTGCAAAAACGGGAAATTACAACAAAACGCACACAAAAGCACTGAAAGACGCATACGATGCTTGGAATGAGCACACAACACACAAACTGGAATCCATAATAGGTTTTTTGTTCGCTTGTATGTCGACAACAATTCAACGCTTTTGGAAAAATGAAGAAATCTCCTTAAATGGCCTTTTCTTCTTTCCAAGCCATAAATGCTTTACATGTTTAAAAAAGAAAAACGAACTTAACGAATGTAAATTTTCATATATTGTTGCTTAACCATTACCATAACTTTAACGTGTGCCCCGCGTGAAAGTCAACTTGAAACTGTTCACAATTTTTGAGGAAAACTCTGTGTGCGATGTGCGATTGGGTTTTTACCATCAACCACCGCAAGGAAGACGAGCTTCGTTCATAGAATATAGCGAACGAAGCTTACTTGCTCGCTTCTTTGCTTGCTGAATAGAAGAGTGATAGTTATACGATGTGTAATGCAGTTTAACGTTAGCTTTCACAGTTTTTGAACAGGTTATCGCTGCCTACGCATCTTAAAGTCGGACAATGGAAAGCGGTGCGTTTTCAAATTGTGTTTTAGTGCGTATACGCAATTAATATTTACTAATTGCATCTATATATACGGTTTATACAATTTTTAGCGTTAAATATGTTTAACATTTAAACACCCTACACTACAACTGGTTGCAGAGTATCTTAAATTGAGCGGATCTATGTAATCTCCCGAAGGATTTACGGACTAGGAAGCAAGACATTTATTACAACGATCAGTACGACATCATTTTCTAAGTCAATATAAGTTTGTCTGTCCCTGCGTCCGTGTAATGTATGTCGATGTAGATATCCGGCCGATCTATAAGCTCCCAAAAGAAATCGCTGAGTAATAGGAGTTCAATATGCTCAATTGATATGAAAATCTTGATGGCCGCTGCAGTGGGTTATTTTTAATTCCCTTATATTTAGACTTTGTGGCTCACTGAAGCTCAAATAACAAGAACTACGTGCCATAAGTTATCACTTACACTACAGGCGGGAGCTGGAGTTGCAGACAAGTTCCATATTCCTTGTGGGCGCTCTACGTTGGTTTTTATAAATTAATTGAAAGATTTCTTCTTAGAAAAAAGTCGTTACAAAGAAGTTCTCTCGTTATCCATAAAAAGCATGAGAAAAATTTTTTCTTTGCCTCAAAATGTGCTGTAATTTTCCAAGACATAGTGCAATTTTCAGAAAATCGAAAGGAAATTTGATCGTTCGGTCGTTAAGTAGCTTAGTTTTTGTTTGCTTACCACTCGGATTTGTAGTAACACCTTATTTTCGTAGTGTATCAAAATATAGCTCGGCATTTTGAAGCAGTTTGTATTTATTTTTTTATAACCTATATTGTATGTGAGGTTTGTGCGGATATATATAACACCCAGAAAGACTTGCGACAGATTCTTCTTTTATTATACCAATCTAAGCTTGCTTTTCCGTCTGTCCGTCTTGTGTGCCTGTGTTCAAACTACAGGTTGGAATCTTTAACATATATTTGACCAAATTTGGTACACCGGCGTGTCTTAGCCCAAGGACGAAGGCTACTGAAAATGGTTCAGATCGTCCCACTTTCTCGACCACTTTCCACATAACGCCGTATTTTAAATAGTCGACAACTGTATTAAGCGAACTAATGTAGCGTATTTAAAGATGCGCTGCTGCTCACTACAGTGCGTCTATTTGTTTTTTTTTTTTTGGTTATTAAATTACTATCAAAATTCAAGCTTTATTTAAATGCAACGGTTTTTTTTTTTTTGTTTTTGAATCATGTCTTTACACTCATTTGTCATCAAAGAAATCTAGCAATCTTCGGTTGGGTTTATTGGTTATTAAGAAGACTTTAAAGCAGGATTTGAGAAAACCCATGTAGGTTGTTGGCTTTTGTTTTTCAAAAGTAAGAAAAAAATACGCATTTAATGTAAGCGTTTTACGCTCATCATCGATCCCTTCACTTTGCCACTTTCGATTATACCAATAAAACTTACGACAACCGATTATTATTTACGTTTTCCATAATACTTTACTTGCTATATGTCGATTGCAGTCAAAGACAGTTAGTTAAGTAGTTTAAAAAACTTAAGCTTTCATTAGATGTAAATTCATTCATATATCTGTTGCGTTCATTCAAATCTTGTTTATATAAGTTGATGTTTGAAATCGACTTTCGTTTATTCTCTTCTTAACTTCAATATTTATTAAGCCTTTTACATATTACCATAAACACTGTTTCATGTTAAACGTAAGCCTTCAGGTATTTAATATTTTCTTCGATAATGTTATAAAATGACTTTTAACCAATTCTCAAGATATGAATTCGCTCGATAGATACTCAAGTGATATCTTTGCAAACAATTGCGTTGTTTAACAAGTACATTATCACATGTGTAAGAAAAAGTTCATGGCGCTTCCTATGCCAATAGACAGCTTTATGCGGGTAACATGAGCAAACCTAACATTGTCAAGCTGCACTGTGGAGTAAGTGAATAGTGGCAGGAAAAAAAATTATACCCTACATCGTCTCTCCAAATCTCCTTTCATTTTCTTAACCAAATTAAACCTTGCTTCCGTTTAAAGGCCTACTTTCCGTGCGTCCACTTATATTGAAGGAGATCCAAAATGTAAGACAAAATCTTTCTTTCTTGATTTTGTTGCCATAGCAAGGCTTACATTTCGTGAGAACCCCTATATGGGATGGGATCTAAATAATAGATTTGTGTGATCCAATATTGCAGACAGAGTGCAGTTTTATACCGATTTTCATCATAAAATGATAAAATTTGATTTTTTGTCACATAAACGTTTACTTTTCATGAGAATCCTTATATGCTGGTTGGTTTCTTCCTATAGAATTTAAATTTCGTACAGTTACTTTTTATATCACATTATTGTCGTAGAGCAATTTTCATTAAAAAAGTGCTAATAATTAAGCATTTTTGTAAAAGCTTGCTTCTTGCAGGAATTATTATATGCAGCGAGAGACAAAGGTCTGCAAAAGGTCGTTAGATTTTAGAACATCACGTCGATTAACTCAATAACGCTTCGCAAGTTGCGTTTATAGTGAATCATCAATATCGGCCGGTTTGTATTCTGAAAATGTCGACGTCGAAGATGTGACATGCCTTGATAAAATCCCTCTAAAAATTTAGAAGACCGGTACGTTTTCTGTTATCGCAACGTTGTCAAACTGAACTTTGATTGTTACTTAATAAAATTCTTTTAAAACATGGAGCGCCACGGAGTTTTTCCCTGATATAAAAATCGTTGACTATAAAGCTGACGCCAAGTGCCAGTAAAGTAATAACGATTGTAATAACAATGATGAACGGTAGTACACAGAACAGCTATTTTTTAACAGAAGTGTGCTGTTGTAAATCAAAAAGCGTACATCTTTCTACAAACAGTATCTACGAGTAAACATGGTCTTCACTTATTACTATTAAAAGCAGAAAAAAGCACATAATTGAACAAAGAGTTTTATCTAGTTTTTATATGAAACTTGGATACTTAACGTTCCGTACCCTATACGCTCTTAAGTAAACAAAGTAATTATTGTTTGCAGTAAACTTTTATACAAATTGGAATGTTAGCCATATTTGAAGAGTTCGCAAACATGTTGGCCTTAAGCGGAATATTTTTCCTCACATATGAGCCCGTCAGCAATTTGACCGAAAGCCACATCATTTTGAAATTTTCATTGATGAAAATTTAGAATAAATCCCTGATTACTCTACACCGAGAGCCTTGGTCTTTGGTGAAAATATACATTTTAAGCATTTAGCTATTTCTCCTTTTTTGTTTGTTTAAAACGTTGCAACACCATTGTGAACATTGTGTCTTCTACGCCACTTATGAAAAAGGGTATATTAAGTTGGTGCGGACGTATGTAACCCCTAGAACTGCTTGAGATAGACACACGTTTTATTATACTGGTCGATTCAGAGTGACTCTCTGAAGAGAGAGAGTGAACATTATGTCTTCTACGCAACTTATGAAAAAGGGTATATTAAGTTGGTGCGGACGTATGTAACCCCTAGAATTGCTTGAGATAGACACACATTTTATTATACTGGTCGATTCAGAGTGACTCTCTGAATCGATTTAAGCGTGTACGTCGGTCTGTCCATCTTGTTCTCTTGTATTCAACGCACGTGTATTAAAAGTAGGCCATAAGCTGAGCTTAGCCAACATATGCTTTGCACATAGACGATAGGCATCCATTAGTCGTTCTAAACTGAGCGTAGCCATCCCACATATTTAGAATTAATTTGAAGCTGGAAAGGTTGAGCGTACATTAAACTACACACAAAATGTTACTTACATAAAAGCGAATTTGTGTCACAAGCATAAACATCCAGGACAACCGCTTGATTACAAAATTGTATGAATGGTGCTATAAGGAATGGAATGCACGGTATTTAGTTCAAGTGTTATAATTACGATTTTCGTTTTATTCCATTATTGGAAAAAATAAAAAAACGGAAAATTTTTTCTAAATAAATGAATAGATGAAAGGAATCTATTTCATACCCAAAGAGAGATGTTTTACAACCATTTTCTTTTAATTGCAGGACATTAATATTAGCAGAACGAATCCGCAGCGAAATGGATAATAATTGAAAAATTTTTCACTGAATTTTAAAACGTTTCGAAAAATTATTAAATTTTGCAAATCCTAAATTAAATAAAAGAAACACTGATTAAGAAAAAAAAACAGAAGAGGAAAGCTTAGCTTAGAATAGCAAAAAATATTGGTTCTCAAGACACTTTTTTGAAAACAAATTTTCAAAATTAGTTTGTGGGAATTACTTGCTCAATAGTTGCCGCTTCGGCCAAATTAATTCAATGAAAGCGAACATATAAAAACACTATTCCATTTTCAATTAGTACAGTTGTAAGAAGTTTGCAAAATAAGACCTTATGCGGGAAGTGGGCCTTGGGCCAAAACACTAGGTGTACCAAATTTCATCAAAATATTCTAAGTATTGCGCCCTGTAAGTTGAACTCAACAATACAAGACGGACAGACGGACAGACCAGCTCAGATCGATTTGGAAAGTGAGAAAAAGATGATTGTATCTCAAGCCCATCTGGACGTTGTACACATATACACCACACCACAAGTGGTGTAGATGAGATGGGTATAAGAACTATAAATTTTGCAATAAAACATATCAGTATTTAATGAAGACGTAACTGACTTTCAGGGCCAGACGTATGAATTGATCCCATTCCCTGTATTAACGCATTTCGAGAATTTGATAAGGAATATACATTGTGTGAAGAGTCATTGATTACTGGCAAACAGACTAACATTATTAATAATTAACATAAAGTTCCAAATCTCTATCTAAACCAAGTTAAGCGAATCACAAAAAAAAATGTTTTTTTAGATATAAGGTAAACCAAAGAGATATCGCCCACTGGAAGCCCGATCAAAAAGCATAACAAGCCAATGCACGAATTTCCGCCTGCCGCTTGCAAACCCTTCTTTCTAACATTTTTTTTTTTTTCTGTCAGGGTGCTCAGAGCAAATGCCTAAGGAAAAGATGATGACAAAATCAAAAGAAAAATCAACCAACTCCTAGCTTACCATAGGCAAGAAAAACAAGTTTACGCATTGTTAAAACAAATACACAACAGCTCGGAAGATGAAGGCATCCACAGTTCCTACATATCTTCAATAAGTTCATTTCTCAGGCAGAAAGGTATCCAGAATGACAATTCTTGCCCTTTCTTTTTTTTTTTTAAATTTTGGAGAAATTTTATGGCAAGCGTTTTTGTTAGCCATATTCTTCGTATTTAACTGGCCTTCTGAACTTTGCCCTACGTGATTCACTGTGAAACCATTTAAGGACTCTTCTTCACTTTGTTCCATTCGAGGGTATTCACTTGTTTTCTAATATCTTTCGTTTAATTATTTTACTCACAATACAATTTTTCTTCATCTTACTTTAGTTGGATTGAATGACGTCATTCTAATTCTTGCAATTACTTGTAATTATTTAAAATTTTTATCTGGCTTTTTGTTTTTGACAAACTCGTGAACTATACGACAGGTATGGCAATTTGGGAGAAATACAGCTCGAGAAAGTTTACAAATCAATGGGTGGTATGTGAACTTGAGAATGACTCAATGGGTGGTATGTGAATTTGAGAGAAAAACAGCTGCAGAATGCACATGATGTAAGTGTGCCTCAGTACCAGCTGTGTAAATGATTTTTTTCTTTTGATTCTTAATTACTTATACATGAATTATTATTTACTTATTTGTTTAGTTTTGTTTTATCTTATTTGCTTATATACTTTATTTATTTATTCTAGTTTTAATATTAATTAGCATAAGATTTACTTCTAAGAGTCAATTGAATTCAGCTGTTAATTTATTTTAGTTGAGTTTCATGTGTAAGTAAATAAATAAATAATGCGAAGCTTACGTTTTGATACAATTTTAAACTTCATTCTTTTTATCTTTACTAATTAAATAAAAATTAATTTAAATTAAATTAATTGAATAATTTGTTTTATGTTTAAGTGGATTTCTGCCATTTGTGCTAATGAATTCATTTGCATATGCACATATAAACATAAACATATATACATATAAACATACATACATATATATATATATATATATACATATATTCATACATACATATAAACATATACATATATATATATGTACATACATACATACATACATATACATATATATATATATATATATATATATATATATATATATATTCATATATACACATATACAAGTACATGTATACATACATATTAGGGGGACCAATAACTAATCAATTATTTTCGCAAGATACCATTTCTCATTAGTCCTGCGGCAACCAGACGAGTGTAAGCATACTTTTTTTGGTGTTATTCTTCAACCAGTTTGTTAGTAATTTATTCCCAACAATATAAATTTTTTTTGTAGCCCTGTAATAAAATGGCGGACTTTGTACCTTCTGAGAGACATATTCGTCATCGTGTACCTTTCCATTTCTACGCCGGTTTAAGTGCCACGGAAACAACAAGCAAAATTTGCGACATATATGGAGATGTGTCGAAGGTCAACAAGTGCCAACGTTGGTTCAGGAGATTTGCTGCAAGTGATTATTACCTGTCAGATAAGCATCGAACTGGACGCCCAGGTCAATTCGATAACGACGCCCTAAAATCTCTAATGGAGTCCGATCGAACGGTAACTATACAGGAACTGTCAAGAAGCCTTGGGTCTACCTGGTCCACCGTACAAAGGCATTTAAAAAAAATTGGCAAGATACATACACAAGGTAAATGGATTCCACACCTGTTGTCTGAGGCCAATAAATATCTTCGAGAATTTGTAATTTTATGCTCACCAGACTAAGCAGAGATCCATTTTTGTCTAGGATCGTAACTGGAGATGAAAAATGGATCCTTTATGATAACATAAAACGATCGAAACAATGGTTGTCTACAAACGGGAGACCTCTTCCAACCTCTAAACGAACCCTATCTCTGAGGAAGGTGTTATCGTGTATTTGGTGGGATTGCTCCGGTATAGTGCATTACGAATTATTGAAACCTGGGGAACCAGTTACTGCTGACCTGTATTGTCAACAATTACAACGGTTACAGTCCGTACTCATAGAAAAACGACCAGCTTTAGTGAACAGAAAAGGTGTGATACTCCAACAAGATAATCCCCGTCCTCATGCAGCGAAGATTGCTCAAGAGAAAATTAAGCAGTTAGGCTGGGAACTTCTACCGCACCCTCCATACTCTCCAGACCTAGCACCGTCGGACTGCCATCTGTTCAGGTCACTGGAGCATTCCAACGAAATAAAAATTTTAATTTCTTATCCGATGTCCAAACGCACCTTGAGTTATATTTTAAGTCACGCCCACCCCATTTTTTCAAGAGGGTGGTTGAACTTTTGCAGGAACGATGGCAACAAGTCATCGCAAGCGACGGTGATTACATAAACGACTAAAAACTAAAAATGTCATTTCAAAAAAACGTTTTGTCTATGAATGCAAAATAATTGATTTGTTATGGGTCCCCCTAATACATACACACAACATACATTTAATCATGCATTGAATAGAATACTATTGTAAACACACAACTGTATAAACAATATAAGCTAGTTAAGTGCATGAAACATACCTAACGGGTAATCTTGTACAAGCGTACGCTATTGTAAACCCAACTATATAGACTGTATAATTGTAAATATCATACATAAGCATATGAAGGCATAGATCCCATAAAATGTATTCGTAAAGGCAAAAAAAACATACTCGACCAGACAAGTGTGACCGAACCTAAGCTGGCAGATGTAAGAATAAGTAGATAAGAATAACATTGTAATAACGGGATAGTTTGGTGGCCATCACTGTAAAACAGCGTGTCGCAATACGCTCAGCCTTTAATTGTGTCATAGCCGCCGTCGAGGTAAGTAAAGCACAAACTATCCTACAAGTTGACTTTGACTATTACGGTTTCTTTACTTGACTTCACGGATAGGGGATGAGCTGGTTCAGCTTTAACCGCCATCCCTGAAGGACTAAAAGGACTACTGACTCTACGGATAGAGGATGAGCTGGTTCAGCTTTAATCGCCAGGACAGATGAAAACTCTTTTTGTTTTGACGAGGATCAGTTAGGAACGGACCCGCGGCTGCTATGACTCTTGCGACATATTCGTCTCTTTGTAGTAACCCGCGAAATCGAAAGTGAACGAGAACAAACGCGCGCGGAAAGAATTATATCATAGCCGCCGCCGAGTAACCCGCGAAATCGAAAGTGAAGAAGAACAAACGCGTGCGAAAAGAACTTAATCAGCAAGGAAGGTCGGGCCACCAAGCTGGTCCTACCGCTCTGAAAAAGATCACATCGGAAGTGCCTCAAAAGTAAACATGAAGAACAAACCCGAAGGTCCAATTCAACTTTTAATTACAAATTGTCTTGGAAAGGACTCTGGAGTGGCTGAGTTATACCCTGCCTAAGAAAACCCGTGACAACATATATATACTTGTATATATACACATATATATACATTCATGAGCACAACTGGCAGAAGTCGACTTTACTTTTATTAAATAAAATGTGAAAGAATTGATGTAGTGTTGATGAAAGTATTGATTGAAGGGCTTATCGTAATTTCTCACATTTTCTTTCACTATAAATCAAAAGTTGGAATATATATGTATAATTTTATAAAACACATATTTAGATTAATTAGATTAATTTTATTTGCATCCATTGATTCCAATAATGTTTCTATCTCAACAAAATTTTGCTTTGGCTTGATCAAAGAAATGCCAAAATGAAATGCTGAAAAATTCACGGCGGATAACGGTTCCTGTCCTTCACTTATTTGTAATGATAATAGCCTCCCTAACAATGAATCTGCACAATATTTCGTTTTATTTATACGAAATAGTAAGACCGTATAAAAAGTACAAAACCAGGACCCTCTATGTTCTAATCATTCCAGAATACCAGTAAATTCGAATAAATAATAATACAATTAATTGTGTTTAGATGGTCTCGATTTCAAATTGAGAAATAAAAAAGCGAACACACACATTGGCAGAGAATATACAAATAAACTATCATTTTTTTAAAAAGGATATCATAGAGAAGATCCACAATTTCTTTTAAAATCTACGGGAATATTATTTGGTGTTTGTATGATTACAATCGAGGTTTTGGTGGCTTGTACATTACTTCCATTTATTATTCGGATCGGTTCGAACGTTATTTGGTTTACAGCACAACGACGTTTACCTTTGTATGACGTTATTCACAACACCAAGCTATCATGTTATGGTTTCGCAACAACATCCCGCGGAGTTAACAATAGCTAGAAATCGAATCTTCATGGAAAATCTTTTCTTGCGCTGTTAAAGCTTAGAAATATAGAGGCACTTTCTGTAAACTTTCTGTAAACTGTAAAATTATTCACTTTATATAGTTTTCTTATCGTTTAAATATCCGCTAATCTTAGCAAACCAATCATTTCACCAAGTTATTTATCTAAAGTAAACGGTTTTCGGTAGTACAAAAAATTAATTTCGATAAATAAATAGCGCATGCACGCACATCTTCATAATAATAATAAAAAAGAAAACGGCATTATAGGAAATTGCACGACATTGGTGCCACTACTCATGCAAGTGGAGCTTTCTTAAGTTTCACGATTTCGATTGCAACAATAAGTACATATAAATCTACTCACGTTTATTTTTTTACCAAACAATTTAAATTTTTTTATTTTTCTGCTTTTCCCAATTTTTTTTCAGAAATTTTTGATTTTGCACTTTTTTACAGAATTATATTATTTTGCCAATTTGCGCTCACAAAAGTTTTTTTATATTTACATCAGAAAAGCCGTTAGGTGTTTTTTTTTGTAAATAACCACCAAGCGCCCAAAAAACTATGAGTTTTGTCATCCAAGTAAAATAAATAAAGAGGAAACGCATTCCTTGAAATCATATGTTGATTGGACATTTTCTTATAAGACGACCAATCTGTTAAAAAAACTCCAAAATTGTCAAAGTAAAGAAGTAAACAAAAAGAAGAGGAACACGAAAATAGTAATGAAGTAAAAAAAGCACAGTGTAAATCAAATTCTATTTATATTATTCACACAAATTTAAAGGGTCGGTGGGGTTTTTAAAGAAAGCATTCCAACAATCATATCATATCCAATAATCTAAACTTTAATAAATCATTGAGAAAATAAACTTTCTGTTAATACAAACGAAGTTTATTATTACTCTCTCGTCTTTTTGTTGCTTGTCGCAAATTCCATTGACCTGATTCGTCTCTGTCCAGAGTCGAAAAGTTAAATTAGTTTCAAAAGTGTTTTGGGATAATCACGCGTCACTACTTTTTGAATAGAAACCATAAAACTTTTACAGTGACGTCATAGCATGATTACCAAAAAATTATTCAAGTTTATAAAATAAAATAGCATACACACTTTGTGTTAGCGTATAAAAGCATCGTTTCCCTACTACCTACTTTAATGTTTGATGTATCTATAATTATCTGTACGTTGCTTTTCATATAGCGTATATAAACCGATCTTTAAACAAAACACCAATTTCCATTACCTTCCAGTTTCGTTTAAAGTTATTACTACAATCAAAAGCTTTAGTATATATGCAAAGCTAAGTTATTCTCTAAGTTATAACACACTTAAACCGCCCAAAGTTAGAAAACAGCATATAGTTACGCTACTTCTTAAACTATACTTAAAGTTACATCTAAAGTCTTAGTATTTACCACACTGCGCAGAGTTAATGCCAAGTGGTGAGACGTACCATAAAAAACAAAAAACGAGCATTTTCCTTTTAGTTAAGTAGCAGGAGTTAAGTACACACTATCTGTCAAATCATCTTATGAACGGACTTCCTGAAGTAACAGCGTTCATTGAGGAATCCTTACTGACTCCGTAAGGTGATAACGTGCTCTGGCATCCTTTCGTTACGGAGATCCAGTCGAATATTGCATCACGGCTTGGATAGACAATAGGAAACATGCTTGTCTGCTGAGTCCGTTAAAAATACTGTTATAGATTGAAGGCGATAATTAGGAGTCAAGAAACACGAAGTATTCAAATGCCAGCATCGGCGAATCACTAAAATACCTGCCCTGAAAACCGAGAATTGTCGTATTCTTTCATATATACTTACTTATTTTTGATTTCACATAATACTTTTATTGAATTGAACTACAATTTATAGTTGTATTCTTATTTTAACGTATGATAATTGGATGTGTGTGATTAATTAACGGACGTTTTAAATGTACATTGTTTAGCTAAAGAAACATAAATTAAATTATAATCACTTTCATTTTTTTTTTCTTCAAAAAATTAAATTTTTTTTTAAATAATTAATTGCACTCTGTATAACTTAGGAATATATTTAAAAATTAAGGAACATAAAGGGCTATTTGTTCTTTTGATTTTATGCTTTTATGATTTTTTCTCGTTTTTGTATGTATATGCGCAGACGAAGGAAACTTAAGTTTATAATTGTAAAAACATATAAAATAACTCTTTAGTTTAGCAAAAGTTTTTGTATATACTTATAATCAGTTATTATTTGTTGTTGCAATTATTTTAAGCTCTAAATATGTCCAAAAAAGAGGAATTTCACAATATTTTATGTATATTATAACATATGATAGGATCTTGTTTATCGAGTTCTGTGTTTATTCCTAAAAATTGTTTTAAAATGAGGTTAACATTAATAATCTATAGTCACTGTTGTTAAAGGGTTTTTGTTAATGTGGATTTTGATTAACGTGTAACTTTGTGGTTGTGATTTTAACAAGAAAAGGCCTTTTAGGTTTTGGTATACAAATGTTCACGAGATCAAGCCGTCCATTCGCGGACTATTTACGAAATTCTTTGCATCTCATGAAATGAGTGTTAAGAAAAAGTGATTTCAGCAAAAACTTTCGTTCTTGTTATTGCCAGACTTTAAGTTGATTTTTTCAAACGTCTCCGTATATTTCCGGGGCAACCAATAGCACTGAGTAGATGTAATTTCCAACCACCATCTAAAGGAAGATGAACGTCATCGTGACAAAGAGGGCAGCGAGCAGCACCAGTCTTCAGTTCTATAAAAATTAACTCCGTCATATGAAATGGATTTGCATGGATTTGTATCGAATTAGGAAACAGAAGAGTATTCTTGCTAATCAACTAGAATTGTCAATAGTTGCCACTCAAACTCACCCCTACAATAGTCTTCCATTTGATGCAAATCATAAAGCTGCTTATGCACCGATTCCGTACAGCGCTCACACATTATATAGTTGTCCTTGGCTTCACATTCTTCTAAAAAAGTAAGGCAGCTTAAAAGATTTCAAATTCACTGTGCAATTTTACTTACTTGTCAAATGATAATTTAAAGCCGCTACTTCCAAGACTTGACTGCATTGCGGGCATTTCGTTAGAAAAGGGCAAGTCTTCCAATAGTGTCGATCCAATTGTGATTGATCTCCATTTTGGCAGGACCAATCACAAAATGGACAACGTCTGTTTGGAAAGCAGAATTAAAATCTTATATTAACGTTTCTTCTTTCTTATTTGCATTTCCATTTTCTTACATAATATCAGAAGCTTCATCAAAAGATTCCGAATTTGAATTCGAATTAGAACCCTTTCTAGAACTGCTAGCTGATATCATAGAACGTTTAACTTGTTCATTATACTGTTGTTTGCCATTGTGTTTACTGTGCATATCACGAGCAGTAGAGGTAAAACCATTACTGCAGTGAGGATTCACATTGCCTGTTAACGATTGTCCACTTTTGCTTTTTAATATTCGAGTCTCAGAGCGCCTCATCGGACTTGATTGCGAATCAGGAGACTTTGAGCCATAAGGAATACTACGACTACATATACCGCCTCCAGAATCGCCACTCGATGTTCCGACTAGTTGCAGCTCTCCAGTTGTTCCACTACAGGAAAAATAAATAAATGGCTTGAATTGAATACCGCTTGTCTTGTTTACATTCTTAATACTTATTAGCTTCCAGCATCATTTCCTGCTTACGTTCCAAATCCAATTTATCAAACTCCGTAAACAGCTGACGATATAATAAATTACGGCGCGTTATATCATCATCTGGCGGCAATTGTTTGCGCACCAAGCGTGGGTTCACTTTATATACTAGCAAAAGTATACGTTCAGCTACTTTACGAACCGGTTCCGCTGGGTGGTGCAAACCTGAACAACCGCATTCCGAAAGCACACGACATGTTAACCCGCTGTGTTTATCAGTACTAATACCTTGACTTAAAATCAGTTGTTCCAACATTTGCATACGACTTAAAGCTAAACGCGGATGTGTACCCGAACTAACGGTTCTAGATAAAGCCGGTGCAACCAAATGTTGTTCGGCCACATCAGAACACGAAGCTATACTCAAAATAGTATGTTGTGCGAGGGTGTGAATTCGAGCCGAAGGGTCTCCCGATTTTGCTAACAACTCTGGCAGTAAACGATCCACACAACGCGCCACTTCACTTGGAGAAACTCTAGTGGGCACGTATTCCAAAAATAATACACGTACAGTCTCTGTGGCTTGGTTGAATACTGAATAAACAGCATCTCGTACCGCTCGATGTAATAGAAAGGCAGCGCTTCTCGCAACCTTGTTTGGACCAGCCGTATTTTCATTATTCGAATTCGGTTGATTTGCTATTTCCGTCTCATGACCCTTTAAGAAATTTCGCAAACGTATCAAACCATCTTCACGATCTTGAAATTGTCTTGAGTAATATTGTTCAACCTGTTAAAACGGACACGTTATTAAGAGTTAAGGTAAATTGAAAAATAATTAAGGCATTGGTTTCTTGCATAATAATCAACTAAAAGTTAAGTAGGAACTCATACACGCTCTCGTAATATGCTCTTATATTTCAACGATGTCGTTTTACGCCAATAGTAAGGATACTGAAGCATAAAAATTGTGTTATTTCTTACATTGAAATGTTTAACATTTTCATCTGACTTCCAGTCAGTTCACTAATCTTTCGTCACTTTTAACTTCACCCGTTGCACACATGTAATTATTTTCATTATATTACTCGGTTACTAAACGCTGTCCACAATAATTTTGATTAACCCGACTTCATTACATTTCTTTTAATCAGAAGCACACGTATTACGTGCCACTAACATGTTGCATTCCCTCTTATAAAATAGAAAGAAACAAATAGAAACCACTTCCTTATGCACAGATCCATTATTCTTACTTACCAAATCGTTACCGAAAACTATTATAGGTAAAGCCGCTTGACGACGTTCACGATCATTAAGACGTGAACGGCCACGATTAGGATCGGCTTCCAGCAGAGCTGTACCTTGACACTCTCTTAAAAATTCATTAGTATTGGAACTGCACATAGTTTTTTTTTTGTTTTTATTTTACAGATATTTTTTGTTTATTTTTTATATATTTAAACATCAAATTGTTGATAGTGAGTGAGTACGTGAGTGGAAGTGAAAAACAACCGAAAAACAATAAGAAAACTAAAGTTAACATAACTGAATCTATTACGATTTGTCATGCATTAAAAAATATAATATGCGTTTATAACATATATAGATATCCAAAGGTAAATATATGCATAGTGTTGATTTTTCTTTCGAGTATCCGGAGAAATCTAAACATCAGACTATATATGATTTAGAGAATTGTCAGAAAAAACATTAACACACACTAAACTCTAGACGTAAAAAGCACTGCAAAGCAGTAATACTTACTGCCTTAAGGTGGGTATAGCACGATCTTCATACTCTTCGTAGGAATTTCGAGGAGCACTTTTATTTCGTCTCCTCAATGAACCTTGGTGACTGGACATAGGAGAACTATGACGGCTGGGACTACGACGCACATTCGGTTTAGGAGACATGGGTATATCATCATGCGATTTCCGTAAAGCGGCTACGGATAGAGTGCACATTTGGTCGCTTAGACTACGCGAATGATTAGCAGCCAAATAAGAAATATTACCGGCTCCCGTAGAACTGCCACCATCTGTTGAGGATTTATCATCATATAGACTTTTGGGACTCATGGTGGCGGATAAATGGGCCTCTGACAAGGCTTGAGCTACTTCTTGCAAACTGGGCGCTGACGGTAAATTTAGCTTTGAGGCGTATACTTCACAGGTCATATCATTTGAGGACAATGGTTCGCAATTTTTCTCCAGTAAATCTTCGACCATAAGATATTTAAAAACGGCAGCTTTGTACATTTCGATTTGTTCCTTACGCAATTTAGCGGTAGTGAAATCTTCTTGTTGCACCGCCTGCCTTTTTGCCAAAGCGTAACGGCCTAATCGTTCACCAGCTGTGCGTAAAGCACTCATACACAATTTCAACTTGCGAGCGTATTCAAAACGCTCCGCTATTACAGCCTTTGCTTTGCGTTCCTCCATTTCACGTATTATGTCTGCAATGGACTCTTCTACATACATTGAAAACAATAAATCGTCACACATCGACAATAGAATTGGTTCAGAAACAGCAGAACTACTATCCCCACCATCAGCATCTGCTATACTTTGCTCTTCCTCATTTTCTCGGCTATTACTCGAAGATACCAAATCTTCACCCAAAACGTTGACGGCTATTAAAGCTATCTGTCCTTCAGTATTATGGATATTAACATGAGGGCCACTCAGTCGAAGCTTCAAATGGGTACCCTTGCGAGGATTAACTGCAACACTTTGCAGTTCGCGGGATTTATAATTAGTGGCCGCATTATCGGCTAAAGCAACAAAGCCCAAAAAATCAAAACATTGCGATGATGGAGTACTGGGTATGCTTTTCGGTGAATAATGTAGCCATAATTCGACTTTTTCAGCTTGGGAATTTAAAAACAAATTAAGTTAAAATCGCAAATTTTGCTCGCTGTTTTGCAACGCTTACGTATTAAATATTGATGGGCTAACAGTTGTATACGGCATACTTTGGCTGGCGTCTGAAATCTTAAAATTATATCGTGTGGTATCAACGAACTGCCGAGAGCGCTACGCCAACCCTGCACTGTAGGTCCATGGGTATTTAACTCACTAGCCGGAAAACTGGAATCCTCATCTGAAAAAAAAATGTTTTTTCTTATTATTATGTAACCCAAAGCATTTAATTTTTGATTGCAGCAATATAACGAGTATAAACTTTAATTATAGATTTAACGAAAAAAGGCAACAAAGTTTAGAAAAAACCATTTGTTTCTTCACATAAACAAAAGGACAGGAAAGGTCGAAATCATCTACTTTAGACCAAATAGTAATCAGTAACCATGTTTCTGTAGCATTCTCCATTGCCGTTAATTGTAATGGCATTTTTTCTGCGCTACCGTTCGACCCAAATTTTTCAATTACACGAGCTGTGCGGGTCGACTATATTCATTACAAATTTCAGGTAATGCGCGAAATGCGCTATACGGTTGTGTATCTTTCCATCACAACACAAACATCAATTTAGATGAGAATCTGAAAAAAAATGAACGACGTAACTTTTAAAAAATATACATACGGATTGTGGAAAAATAGCTGTCGACGAGGTATTGGTTGGTGAACCTTCCTCTCCAAAAGCAACTAAATACATTTGGTCAAAAGTGGCATCTGTTATAATTTGTAAAACATTTTTGCCAGCAAAAGAGATTCTAACTTCCAGCTTTGGTAACTCGACAACGTCTATTTTGAAATTTCATATTTTATAATTCATTTAAGTAGTTAGGCTACACCAATTGCCTGCTGCTTATTTCACTTTTTGCAGCTTTGAAAGTTTCTATAGGGAAGTTTGGGTGCAAGATTCGCAATAATAAAGTTAACCAGAATATACAATTTCGTCAAATAATGTAATTTGAACACAATTGCATTATAGATTAGCAAAAAGCTTTTTATAAAATCCAAATTAATTATATTTTTCACTTTTAACGTTTCATTAACAATAAAATTTTGTATGGAGAAAGAAAAAAAAAAGAAAAGAAATCAAGATTTTTTTATCATAGTTTCATACATAAACGTATGACAAACTCTGTCCCACTATAGTGTCTTCACTTGTTATACCCGTGAACAGAAGATGGACATAAACTAATTTAGCAACTTCATCCATAGTTATAATAATAATAATAGATACGTAATAGATACGTAAAATAAGCTCCATTATCGTTGACCAGTTTCAGATTTTAAGTTGGCTTGACTATTTTTGTCTCTCATGTTTAAACCCAACAATCAAAGCCGCTTATTAGATCCACTATATGTGGGATTTTTATGCAAGCAATTAAATACGTACTATTTTACGTCAGAAATGAATATTTTTTTTGCCCCGTTTTATTCGCATTCTTTGAATGCATTGCAGGGCTCAAGTTCATAAATTTCAATGCCTTTTGACTGACTAATTTATAAATGAAATATTAGGCAATCATCAAAGGCAGTAGACTCAAACGTGACGCACGCCTCTTTTATAACAGGAACAGTCGTAGTCCTAAGCACGAGCTCTCTTAATGAACAATTCTTTCTTTCTTATTTTCTTAGTGAACAATTAATTTCCACGTTTTTATTTCGTTTCAAGGCTTAGCTCCACTGGTGCTAAGAGAAATCTGTTTATGTGCTGTATGTAAGACCCAGCTTGGAAAGCTGAAGAAGTGGCTTCAGGCGCAGACAGGCAATTCTTATTTCTTATAAAAAAGGAAAGGTTTGACAAGTTCAAAGCAACTGGCGCACAAGTGAATGGTGTCAGAAATAAGAAACGTTTTGATCTTTTTCTTGCACGTCTTTCGTGCCATATGGCAAACTTTTGAAATATCGAGGAAAAAGATCTGAACAATATTCTTTCGATTCGAAGGCTTTTGTTTTTTAGAAG
The DNA here is from genome assembly GCA_000688735.1 of Glossina austeni. Taxonomy (NCBI): domain Eukaryota; kingdom Metazoa; phylum Arthropoda; class Insecta; order Diptera; family Glossinidae; genus Glossina; species Glossina austeni. Next base: position 311,092 of record KK502433.1, on the reverse strand, counting down.
TGGCAATGCGGTGGACTTCTTCAATTGTGCTGTGGCATTGTCTAAATCTAAATTAACATCGTGGTGAGAGTTCCTTCAGATTACCAAAGTTTAGGTGTCCGTAACGATTGTGCCATTTCATCGCTTCATCAACATAGGCGCTTGCAAAAAGTTTATTTTTACATTGTTTATTGTTTACATTGGCGCTTAATTTAATACTCGAAAGTTACATTTTTGTTTTTAATACCCGTTGCTTTCGTTTCTTGCACAGTATTTGTTTTTGTAACGCTTATCTTGAACCATGAACACTTTATTGCTGCTTGACTCACTTGGCCTGAATGTGCATGTTTTTCTACGTCCTTCTTCTTCAACTAACTTAGTTTTTATGGTGTTCAAACTAGCTAAATTGTCACATGATTTTACTTCAATTACCAGATAGAGGCTAGCAAAGGAGCCTAGTTTATTCTTGGATATAGTTACGTAACTCTTCTTCGTATGCTTGCTTCATTAGGTTGTTTCTTAGAATTTATCACTCTGTAAATTTTTTCCACGCTTTTGTTGGCAATGGAACGGCAATATTCCAATGCCGTAATGGATAATGTATAATCTGCATTTATTGCTGAATATTGTGGATATAAAGAACAGATAAACGTGTTGTAAATTTCTCAATTGTAAACAAATACAGGCTCGCTCCTTCAATTATTCTCAAATTTTTCATATGTTTTCTTTTAAATTCTCTATACATCTCTTTGATTTGTAAACAATTTCATATGTTTTTTTTTTTTTTGATTTCGCTGTATCTCCCTGATTTCGCTGTACCTCCTTTTGAATTTGCTATACAACACTGTCAATCAGAAATTAAGGGAGAACGGACTAAAGTGAACTTTCTCTTTTACGTTTCTCTTAAATGGCAATGCTTCGGGCAAACCTATGATTTCACATATCTGACGTAGGTATATATTTTTGCACTCAATGAAAATTTAATTTAGTGATTGCTTTGAAATTATAACGTAGAGGAGTTTACGCTAAATTCTCTTTCATCTAATTTTCAATTAAACCTTAAAAACCTTCCCGTTGATTTGAAATGGAAACCGCGATTGCCAATAATTCCAACACAAAGATAATCTGGCAACAAATTCAATCTTTGTTGAATACAATAAATCACGTTTTAATTGGTTTAGTTGGCATTTATACAACATTGCTCGCAAAGAGTTTAAATTTTCAAGATACTGCTTTACATATGTTTCTGACTATTATTGGAGTATGTATATATTTATAAAATCTCAACATATATATATGTGTGTATGTGTTTTAAAAATAAAAATCCCCCAAAAAACGCTTATCTGATTAAATGATTTGAAAAAGCTTGTCTCGTTTTTTTTCTATACAAGCTCAATTTATACTTTGAAAAAAACGGGAGAATCATAGGTTCTTTTACTCTCTAAACTAAACAAAGTGGCCGTTAAAGTAAAAAATGTATTGTGACCTCAGAGGAAACAGTACAAAATATGAATTTGTTACATTAATCAAAGAAAATCAAGTGAATTATAAACAATGTGGCATGACCAGCAGATAGTTTAGAAAAAAAATTTTTCTTAAACACAAACATATATTTTAACGACCTTTGTGCAAATAGGGCACATAAAGCTGTCATGATTAAAGAGTTTTGTGAACTAAAGTTAATCGGGTGAAATCGGTAGAATGTTAAATGACAGCCTAACTCTTCGTGGACATTATGAGAAAACCTTCAAAGATTGTCAATCTGATCGTAATATTATCAAACATATAACTAAAAATCAATCAGGTTCGCCTCCCCTGCTTTGACAGTGTACAAAACTTTAGTTAGATCTCAGATTGAATTTTCACATTCTACATCTTGTATTTTTCCAAAATGTATTGAGAAACGTATAAAACATTCGAAAGTAGAATGTTAAAATGTTATACTCAATGTCATTTCTGGTCTGGCCCTTTTCCGAAAGAGCTGTTTTTTGTACTGCTAAGGACTTAATTAATGTCAAGATAATGAATTCTTTCTTTATCCAGAAAGTTACATTTCTCAGTGATACGAACACATCTACACATTTTGTTATCAAAAACTCCCCGATATTTTTGACAAGATAAATTCAATCTGTCTCTAGAATTTTGTTACCTAGAGTCTTAATGAACATCCTTGGATCGATCTCTACCTCGAAGCAAAATGTCAATCTCTTTTGAATGAGGGTCTTATGTCAAGAAAAATTTCTTCTTTATTACAACAACGGCTATGATACATATGCCATTGACGGTTCTGTTCGGCATAATGTAACTAGCTTCTCGTTAGTGAATCATCTGTGTAAAATAGTACATAAAGTGAACATCGCGGAGGAACTTTCCTTGACTTTTATTGAGTTGCATGCCATCAGACACGCCATTTACGAATCATCACTGGAACATTTAAAGTCGAATGCCCGATGTTTAAATGTTTAAATATATTAACACATGTTGTTAATATAGCTATTATGGATGGTCATAAAAAATTCGGTGTTTTTTCTGATAGTAAGTCGGCTCTCCTTTTAATAAATAAAAGAGATGCAGATAATCATGGCAAATTCAATCGCCTTTTCTATAAAATAAATCCCAAATTTAACTTTAAATCCTTTTCAGATGCTTTTTTTAATTCTTGGGAAATCAAATTTCTTTATGAATGGCCACACTTATGATTAAGATATTTAAAAATGAATTGTGCTAGACCATGTGATATTTGTGAAGCTTGTAATATTAGTGAGTCTGCTGACCATCTAATTTTTAGATATCACAGGCTTCATGGTATTATAAGTTCTTTTGGCTTTTTCAAGTTATATTGTGGCCTCCTCGACCACTTTGCATCAAAAAATGTATGTCATCACGGGAAACTAATTTGTTCTATTAAGGAACCAAATTTAACCTTCTAATTCACGATCTATATATATTTTTTTACGTTCAATCAGAATTTATCTCTATAAAATTCGTTTTTCAACCAAACTTTGTAACACTATTTTTAAATCGCGTTCAATAACTCATACAGTTTGGCAACTCTGCGTGTGTGTTGTATTGTATTTTTTTACACTGTGCGAAGAAATTTTAGTTACAAATTATAACCGTTGCTTAAATTAATTGAATTATATTGATTGTTTTGTTGTGATATTCGTTTTGGTTATTCCGATCAGCATTTGATGCTCTTCGTAATAAGTCTCTTACTTGTTTTCTTGTTCTTCCTTTTTTTCTCCTTTGTGTGTTTACATTTTTTTCTCGGCTTGCTCTTTATTTACTGTGTCGTTAATGGTACGAAGTTTACGTATAATTTGAGAAATAATTTTTGCGTGTGAGACAAACTTTTTTTTTTCTCACAGTCACTCTCTCTTGTCTGTTACTTTTTGACATGAAATGTTTTATTACAGCAAGTCGAACAAAAATGCGCCCCGAATCTGGACGATTTATTATTTGTTGGCTTTACGAACGTTTTTGTCGTGCAAAGTGTGCAGGTATCAATGACCGTGCTGCTGATGCACTCCTTCATTCTTCGAATGGTTTACGTAGTTCACTTTCCGATTGTAGGAAGCGGGATATTGACTTTTATAAACTGTTCACGGAGACAATGATTGGTTTCCTGAACTAAGCAAAAATCTCTTTACCCTGTGTGGGAAGTTTGAGAAAATCAAGTCAATGCTCAATGAGTGTCATTGTCTACAGCACTCACCTTCTCTCCCAGCCAGTACAAGACCGACTCGTAATGTAGCGTGTGGTACTTCAACTCCACCTTCGCCTAAATCTGATTCTTCGACTCATGTGAGTGCTCCATTTTTGCCTACGAAGGAGCTTAGCGTTTCGGCTACCGTTGAGTTGGCCGCTAATGAAAAAGTTCTAAATAAGTTGGGAAGCCCTTGTCGTTCTATTTATACTGATATAGTAAGGGCGTCTCCTCCCAGCGGTGCCATTCAGGCTGCCCTGTGTACATCTCCAAAAAAATATTAATATAATAACAATTCCGCCTTTCCCCATCGCTGTTCGGGGTGTTTGCTGGACACCACGCTGGGCAAGTCACACAAGCTGCACGTTCAAGTGTACTCACCTCCTTTATGTTCCCGCCCACTCAAAACTCTCTACCTGCAAACCTTATAGTTTCTAGAAGAGATGAAGTTTGCTTGTCGGCAGTGCCCCGCACGAAGAAGACTGGCGCATAACGTCTTTGTGTATACCATAAAAAGTTATCTGGCTGTAAAAGTACCATCTGCGAATTTGAAACTTGTATGTATTTCCAAATTGTCTCCATCTCAACCTAGAGTTATCTCGTTTTTTAAAGTATTAGTTCCGCCTGAATATATAGAAATTTTGCTAAACAAACGATTGTGATCAGTTGGATATCTAAAATATAGTTCTGCGCCTGGGCCTGATGGGATTCCATGGGTGGGATGCGTACTTAAAATGTACTCCGTCGAGCTAAGTGGTGTTATTTCAATGATTTTTACCCAGTCCTTCAAATCAGGTGTTTTTCTTTGTGTGGGAAGAGTAGTTTCCTCATTCCAATTGGCATCGCCAAATTTATGGTCTTACCTAAATTGTTTGAGCGAATTGTTACTCAACATTTAGCTTTTGCTTATATTTCTCCATTCCAGTATGGCTTTCGGAAAGGAAGATCTACTGTCACGAATCTCTTAGAGTTTACTTGCCATGTTTTCATGGCTTTTTTTAGTGGCGCTCGTACGGATGTCATAGATGCTCATTTTATCAAAGCGTTTGACTTAGTTTCCATAATTTATTGATCTTCTCTCTCTCTCTCTGGTCTCTGGCTTCCCTTTCTACTTAGTTAAATGGATACATTCGTATCTGCATAATGGATCATTCATAGTTATGTTTAACTTCATGGCCTCGAATAAATTTTCCGTGACGTTTTGCGTTCCTTAAGGCAGCCATTTAGGACCCCTTTTATTTAATTTATACATTAATGATCTCCCCTCGGTAAATGAATCTAGCCAGACTTTAATGTATGCTGAGGATGTTAAACAGTTGTCTTGCTTCTCCTTGGAATCGCAGTCATATCAACTTCAAACTGACTTAAATAATTTGGTTACATCGTTAAATTTTATGAAATTAAATCTAAAAAAATGCAAGAATCTTTCTTTCTTAAGTCGTCGATTACTGAGTATTTCATTGACTCACACAAGTTGGAAAACGTTGATTCATCAACTCGGGGGTTCTATTCGACCGAGGATTATCTTTTAATTTTCACATTAAGCTCTCTTTAAGGAAACCTAGGTCGACGCTTGGTTTCATTAAGAGATGATGCAAAGAACTGAAGAACCCTTACATTACCACAAAGCTATGCATGTGCTTAGTTAGGCCAATACTTGAGTATGCCTCTGTTGCATGGTCGCCTTCCTATAAATGCTATGTAAATTCAATTGAATCAGCGCAAAAGCAATTCTTGCTGTTTTCTCTGAGGCATTCGTATTGGGATCCGCTTGTCCCTTTGCTTCCTTATGAAAATAGGATAGCTTTCTGTTACGCTGACCGTCACTTGACAATTTATTCTTGGTGTTTCCTTCCTAATTAAGTTATTTAATAGTACTATCGACACACTACTTGGTGAGATAGGCATTAATGCCCCTAAACGCTTCTCTAGGGAGTATATTTTCATTAAGTTCAGTCAATGTAAATATAATTGTCAGCTGTTTAACTCGTCCAGAGTTATTTGCAGAAACCTAAATGATGTCTATCACTTAATCTCTATATCAGATTCTTGAAAGTCTATTAAAACAACTTTACTTACTACGTGCGATTTGCCTATGTGGTATTTAAGTTAACTTTTAACTTTAATATCTCGTTATGTGCTCGAAAATGAATTGTTGTTCACTGTATCGTTTGCCAAGATTTTGCATATTTACGATGGCTTAGGGATTCATTTGTAATTTGGTTCTGTAATGACTGTGGGTGTGCGTCCGTGCTAGTTGTCTACATGCTTTTTTTTTCTTCTTCTAATTCTAATTTTTTTATTATATATATATTTTTTTTTCTTATTTCTCCTTATATACTTTATAATATATTATTATATATTATAATTATTTAATATTAATTAATATAAGATTTACTTCTAATAATCAATCAAATTCGATAGTTAATTTGTTTTATTTAATTTGTTTTAAATAAATGAAACTCAATAATCTACAATTGCACTTAACATGTTGGGTATGGCTGTCATATCCGCAAATATTTTTTTTCTTGTATTTTACGTACATTTCTTGCAAGTAAATTTCACTGCGTATTATCTGGGCATATAAGCCACAAATCTTATTGGCTTAGTCCATCTTAACATCCAAAAAAATAAATAAATAAACGATGATCTTTGTCGTGTGCGGTATTTACAGGTTTTTGAAAAAGTTTAATTTTGTTTAAAATTATGTTTCTGTCAGTGTTTATAAATTATTATTATTTGCAATATCCGTGCGATATAGCCAGTAAAAAAGAATTCTACATCAGCTTTAGGTTCTACAGCTATGGATATCACAGATTCTACTTCACTACTTCACATTGCATGCTACAAAGCTGAATTTTGAAACTTAGTGAAGCCGATATGAAGCCTTACTTTTCATGAAAATATTCAAACAATAGCACATTATATAAATTTTCATCATAGTCGCCATATTTTATACCAGTTTTCATGATAAGATAATAAAAGTTGGATTTTGTCGCCACGGTTTGTATATTGTAAGAAGATTTCATGCAAGAAAACTACTTCAATTTCTTCATCGGAATTTTTCGCATTCTTTTGATATTCTAAAACACTACTTTTCACCAATTTTTGTTGACAAACATTAAAAATGAAAACTTTTTTATTTGGTATAATAATAGGGGGCCCATTTCAAAACCTTTTGCATGTTACATATATCCGCACAAACTTAATATGTCTTCAATAGCGCAGGATATAAAAATAAGCTAAAGATAAGCTAAAACAAACCATAATCCGCAACACATTACGTTAAAATTCCTTTGACGGATTTACAAACTTTGTTTTATATATTTATGAGTAGATCAGCGACCAGTGATCAGTAAGCACAAAACCTCCGCTGACCATCTTCATATTTAATGTATTAAAAAAAGCGCCTTTCGAGAGATAATTTCAACTTCTTGCGTGGGAAAAATCAAACTTTTTAGTTGTCGAATAGGTCAAGTCTAGCCATTAATACTTAAATCAAGTCGACTGCCGTTTCTCACTTATATATTCACCAAAAGATAAAGTTTTCATAAAAAAATTTTTTTTCTATGTGTAGATACATGTTTCAGTTGCCGAAGCTTTAATGTCCCATTATCCTTACAATCCCCTAACAAATCGGTTATCTCATAGGAATAAATGCAGATATCACGCCGTTCTACAAATAATTGGTGGTTCAATGGCTTTGCTGGGAGCTTTGGGTAAAATTCGATCGACAGAGGTGCATTTTACAACGTGGCATGGTAAAATGGGTACGTAAATATTTTTGGGAATATGCTTTTTTTTTAGTTTTTCTTTTTTTACTTAATAATGACTTAACATTTTAGGTTTATCAGCGGCGTTTATGTGCTTTAGCAGTCTTTGTGGTGGCTTCTTAAATTATTTCCAACCGAAATTCATACACAAAATTTACACTAAGTCTGAAGTGAAATATCGTCACAATTTTTTTGGTATGATCACCTTCACATTGGGTATAGCTACCATTTTTTTGGGTTATTTGACGCAATTCTTTTCCAAATATTTCAACGAAAATGTAATATCAGCTTTTATGCTAGCTACAGCATTAATGTACCTCATAACAATAATTGCGCCCCTTCAATCCTTTCGCAACAAACTTAAATATCGAAAGAAGTTCTTCAACTAAGACGTCTAACAAAAGAAAATAAATAAATAAATAAATAAGAATTGAAAGTTATCTTCTGCATCTTTTTACACTTAGTTGATTAGCCTGATAATGGTTAATAATTTTTAAAATTTTGTTCAAAAGTTAGCCATTCATTTACTTCTTTGGACTTTAATTTTATTAACAAATGCGTTTTCTCCGCTTATATATATTACATCGTTATTATCACTTTTAACATCTCTGCCCAAACATTGCGTCCATGCCTCGCCCCATTGCTTCTTTACCTAAAGTTTTCGCTGCCGACTTCATAGTGGTATCCTAAGCAATAAATAAATATTATCATTTGTTAACGTTAGTAAGAAATAATTGCAACATCAATATTTCACTTAATTACGGCTTACAGCTGTTTTTATTGCTTTTTCTTTAACTGCTCTTCCACCTGGTGGCTTTTTGCTTAAAGCCTGTCCTGCGAAAAGGATCAGACTTACTAATAAATATATTACAAAATTGTTGACTTTCATATTTCTGACTGCCGGCAGAATTTAGCAAAAACGCAATTTATAGGAAATTGCTTACGTTTTCGTTTAACGGCAAACCACAGAATTGTGCCAAGTTATTATCGTTGATTATGAATCAAAACGGACCGACTCATAAGATATTTATATACATATCCATACTTACAATTGAATGATAAGCAATTGTGTTAGAATAGCTTTTTGGATTTAATATTCCAATCATTTTCTCGTTAAATATATATGGTATCTTCTTTTTTGCTCTTTGCCCACTTTTACCTATGACAAATTTTTTTTCCATTTGCGTCTCTTCCCTTTTGTAAACATCCAGAATACATCTATTATTTAAGTTTAGAAATTTCAATATCCTAAATCTCCTATCTTCATTTTTACGACTGGGGAAATTCCATAAAAAAGAGATCAAAATTATCCGCTTACACAAAACATCGGAAATAAATTAATGTTTGAACTTTTGTTAAATATAGGTGTAACGTGTACGAGTTGATTGAAAAAATTCAAAAAATGTGGTTCTACTTGTGATACAAGCAAATTCTCTCAACTCAGACAGATACTTGCTTAAGATAAAATATATTCTCTTAAATAAGACAATGCGAATCTATAAACTTGTCAACTCTATAAGATAAATTATTTTATTTTACTTGTTTATGTCCTTTGATGGTTCTAGAAGGCCTAATGACACTTCAAACTTTTCTGCTAAATTTTTTCAACTAAACTTCAATTCTATTAATTTTAAACTTTCCTCCTCTTATCATCACCAAACAAATGATCATTTATGAATTCTTAGGATAATTGTCACTAACGGTAAGTTAGTGCTACAAGATCTAATTTCGTTGAAGTACAATTGCCTACTACCCTCTTGAATACACCTTTCTTTGAAATTAGCAGATTTTCTGTTTGTTGGAATATTAGTTTCATTTACTAATATTGCAAACGCAGTAATAAACAACTTGTTGAACACTATGGGGACATTGCCCAACTTTTCGTACAGCACAAACTATTTGAGCATCACGTGACTTTACCACGCAGTTCCTCATTTTTTCTTGTCAATGCGAATTTATAAAAAGCAACTACTATTACTAGCTTTCTTGAATTCTTTTTCCTTCATCCTTAGGTAATTGGTTATCTTCTTACCTTTGTGGTACGTCGTTTAAGATAATCTTCAATTCGTTCTAAGGTGACGAAATCCTCATCAAATCAGTCATCTAGGACTTGTTTTGTTTGCCCTACAGATTAATAATCTCTCATCCATCAGTAAATCACCATATATCTTAATGTAAACTAATGACGTCAAAGTATTCTCCTACTTTAACTGGGAACATTGTTGACGTAGGTAAAATAATCCTATGATAATCATTTATTCCTATTATTATTCATTCGCAGCTTTACTCTCGCTGGAGAAACATAGGTTTATATCTAAGAATTTCCTCTTAGGTAAAGAGGATATTAGATCTTATTTAATGAAAAAAATTTCAATGTTTCTATCCGTGATTCGAGGAACTTTCTTTTTATTAAATCTAGCCAATAGAAATTATGTTACGTTTGCTTAATACACCTTAGTGTTCTTTATAAAAATCAAAGTGACGTTTATAACTTCATCTTTTTTTATCCTCCTTCCTTCCTTCCTCATGTACTCTTCAAAAGATAAATCTTAGTTTGTAAACTTTTGCTTGTTATCAAGGCGCTGTTGTATGTGAATTCTAGAAAATAATTGTTTATTAACACAGAGTAATTCACTTCGTGAAACCTCTTTCGATAGCGTAAGAATTTTTCGCTGTTCTCGGGAAAATTTAACTAAGATTTCCGTGAAGTTCATTTCATATTCAGCCTCCGAAATAATTTTGCTCCTTCCTTTTGCTCCTGCTTCGTTGTCATTAGAAACTTTGGATACATTTCGGTAGAATAGCATGAAATTAACAAATACCTATTTAATCGTAATTCTCACACGGGAATTCCTACGCGGAGGATTACTGTTGAATATTGTATTGCAAGTTCACGGATTATTTTCCTGTTTATTTCCCTAGTAACGTCTGAAAATAGGTGTGTTTGAATGACAAACTGAACAAAATAGTTTAACAAAAAATTAAAAAAACTGTCAGGGTGTAATCAATAAGTTTACTTATATACACTTGAATTGACTTAAGATTCTGATTCCAGTCCCATATGAACCGACATAAAATGTATGCTTGTTGCAAGAGGTCTGTCATTTTCTCTCGAATGTTTTGATGTATTTACACAATGTATATATATTTATTTATGCATCCATTCCTATCTTAAACTTACGGTTGCAATTGCAAAACTTTCTTAAATTGATTGGCCAAATTCTTAAAGCCGTTCGCAAGTATTAAAAATGTAAATGTTAAAAATTCCATCCTCTTATTTCTGCTTGTAATTTTTCCTAGATTTGAAAAGTTGTTGTTCAGTATTCGGAACATGGCTGACCACTCGATAAGGAAGACTTTTATAAAAAATTGCTTAAGCTTGATGAAAGATAAGTTTGATATTTATTCACATCAACTGTAGCTTACAAGCATAATTCGATTATGCTTAAAGCAAAAATTTCTGTTTTATAATGAATGTTTATTAGTGGCTCTAATAATAACTACACGATATGTCTCATATTAATTATTTTGTCTCCGTTGCTCCCTCTCATCGATAAGGTTCGATCCCTGCTTGATTCCTTCTTTAGCGGCTGCCTTGGCGGCTTTTCCCTGCAATTTGATTGCCCAAGAAACAGATTTTATAAAATAATATTTACATCAGTTGCGTTCTTGTTCTCACAGTGACTTTTGCGAATGCTTTGCCAAGCCCTCCTTTAGCCTGTCCCTGGTCAGCGAACAGAGCAAGTACGATCAATGCAATTGTTAATATGTAATAGAGTTTCATGTTTATGCTTTTATTCTCTTAAAACTGAACAATGATTATGAAGTCATTTTAACATGCATCGCTTTATACGGTATGGTATGGTATGGTATCCCACTATAAATAACTCGTACATTTTCAAAGTGATTGAGGAAGACGATGAATGGTTAAATGAGTAATAGGTTTGCGTTGAAATGTTGTTTTATATTAAGATTGCTTTCCGCGGTTTGGCTTTGATTTCGTAAAGTCTCCACAAATTAAACATGAGGATGGGAAATACCGTTAAGCCAGTTTAGTCACTCTGTCCGCTACATGTCGGTTATTAACTATCGTCCGCATTTAAAAATTAAAACAGAAAGCTGAAGCGTGTTTTTTGTTTACAGACACAGAGCATAAAAATTTTAATACGTTATTGCGATTAGATTAGAAATATCGATACAAAGATTCATACAAACGTGCAAAGGAGTTGCGGCAAACTATATTTGGAAATCCAATTACCCTGGAAACATCTTACAACAAGATTGCTTCTAGTTATTTCAAGCTTTTTTTTTTTTGAGAAAATCGATCGTCAATGTCGAAATTCGCCAAAACTTTGAGAAGGCCTAGTTTTATTGGATTTATAATAAACTTCAGAACATTTCCACCAGTGCTTAGAATCTTTGTTCGCCGAACGAAACGATCCGGTGACAGGCAAAATCTAGGATTTGGTAGCACGTGAAGTATTTCCGAAAAGATTGTTGTAACACATCGCAAAATATTTGAACAATAACTTCAGAAAGACTCAATTTGCCGGCAAAGATTACTAGTAGTCGTCCTAGTTCGTCTTCCAAAGTTGGTGTCCTGAGCAGGTTAATGTAATCAGTGGTTTAAATCTTGTGTAATGTTGAGAGCGCATCATTTGTTACGTTGTCAAAATCACAGATGTACACAATCCTGCTGGTAAATTGAATACCTTAATCCAAATGATGATCTTGTCGTAGGAATCGAAAAAAAGAAATCTTTTTAATTTCAATTGAAATTTAAAAATTTTTTCTAGAATTACTTTTTTGCAAACAAATTCAAAATATAAATAAATAATAAATCATATAGAACGCAAAATATTTAAAAAGCAAAAATATATTTGTAATTTATTTAGAGACCTCCTTTCACTTTTACGCTAATGTGCCGCATAGCCAAGTAGTCAAGAAGCGCAACTATCAAGTCGGCGTACCCAGTTTTAGTTCCGAGTGAAACAGACTATACCTTAATTGGTGTCTAGCCGTAGCTATGATGAATATTGGTCGGTAAAATCATAACATTGATCGATCGGGCACGCACCTAAGTAAAGCTTTCGCTTGGAAAACATCAACAAGTCATAATAGTCAACGTGGACCATCTTAACATCATACAATGATAGAAATCTGTTTTATGACCTTCTTTCCCTCCTAGGATGTAAAGAAAAAAGCGTAAGAATAACAATTTTCGGTACCGAAAGTGAAGGTTGGTGCATTAATAGCCTATGTTTTGCTTATATCCAGCTGGTTATAGAGAAACCGTCATGAAATTTGGTTTTAACGAGGGCGCATCGCTCGTTATCAAGTCGTGTCACGTTTTTACTTACAGTCAAATTCAGCTGCAATGGGATAACAAGCGACTTAGGTATTAGGCTCGCCTTTTTTATAATATATATAAAATGTGTTAAACAATAAAAGCTCAAAGAAGAAATCTAATCTTAAAACAAATAAGAAAAAAAAAGAAAAGAAAAGAAAAGAAAAGAAGAAAGTACCTACAGATCTGATATAGAGGCACTTCTGGAGACGATGTCAATCCACGTTAGAAATGTACTAGTAAACTGAGGAAAACATGCAAAACGACCCTAGGCAACCGATAGTAGCAAACATATAAAATTTATTAGCAGATCGATCATATGAATCATTGAATGATCAAAAATAGAGTTACGACGATATTAAAGTATACTCCTTTCAATTACACTTTTCACCCCAAATAGACTTCGATTAGACATTTATACTGCTTCCACTATTCGCTCAAACAGAAAAGACGTGGACTTCCTTTGTACTTTTCCTTGCGATATAGAACAGGAAGGATATGTTCTTGTAGACTTTGCGTACCTATAAATGCACGCCATTATTTGTATTTATATCGTGAAATAATTGATTTTTTGTGAAGAATAAGGAAATGTTAGCGTAACTTGACCATAAATAGGTTATTTTCGCATAAGATTCGCATTCATAATGCTATTAAAATATGGTAATTGAAATTTGTGTGTCGAATATCCATAGGCTGGATTCGTTAGGACAATTTGCGCGTACGCTCTTCGAGCAGTTTGAAAAAAGTGATTGTCTGTTGTTTGGGAAAATTGGAAACGTAACCGTTGCTTTAGAAGATCATATAATAAATCATTCTAAGCATTAGACGGCGATGTCCTCCCAAGAACATGACAAAAATCGAACGCGCAAGGCAAATTAATATAATTCTGTTGTATGATCTTCTTCCTCTCACAGCATATAGAAAAAAAAGCTTGGGAATAACCTTCGGTCGGGACCTTCGATAGCGAAAGTGAAGGTTAATGCATTCATAGTCTATGTTTTGAATGTATCTGATTATCGAAAAGCTGCCATGAAATTTGCTTTTAACGTGCGCATATCGGCCCTTATCAATTCATACCAACTTTTTTTAGTTATAGTCAAGGCAATTTATATATTTACGTATAACATTCAACGGTCTTGAGTAGTTGAGGAGTCCTAAAATAAATGTTTAGCAAAATATTTGGGGTAAAAGAGAGTAAATATAAAAAACGAAGAAACGAAATTCATATATAATTAAATAAATAAGAGCAAAGAGCAAGAGAAGAAAGCATCTTCAGATCTGGCATAGAGACACACCCGCAGGCGATGTCGAACCGAGCTGGAAGTCTATCAACAAACCGACGCAAAATATACAAAGAGCTTGGTAACCGAAAGTGGCAAACATATAAAATTTATTATCGGATCATATGAAGCATTAAATGATAAAAAATAGAGTTATAACAATGTCAACGCATGTTTCTTTCAATACATACATACATATTTCACCAAAAGTTAGACATTTCCGAGTAGATAAAGCGCAAGCATCTTTTCTCTACCTAATATTAGATAAATGTAGAAAGTAGAGTTTGCCTAGATTTACACATTTTTCACTATTCCTCCAAACAGGAAATGTATAGGGGTTTTTCTATATTCTTGTTAACTTCGCATAGAGAAGTGCTCGTACGCTTTTGTCGGCTTCGCACATCTATAAGTGGGCGTCTCTATTTATATTTATAGCATGAAATAATTGATTATTTATGAAATAACTACAAAAGAATAACGAAATGTTAATATCACTTGACTGTATATAAGGTGCGTACAAGATCCACAGTACCTTTAATTCGTAATACTATTATAATGTAATAATTGAATTTTTTACATCGAATACACATACACTTCATTAATTAGGGCAATCTACGCGTGGACTCTTCAAGCAGTTCGAAAAAACTATTTATCTTTTGTTTGGGGAAATTGGAAAAATTAACCTTCGCTCTAGCAAATGATAAAATCATTCATTTTAATTATTAGGCGGTGGCATGTTTCCTTAAACATAAGAAAAATACTCCGCGAATGTCAAATTGGTAGATCACCGATGATGTAGTTCTGTGTTGGTACAATAAAGCGCATGTGCAACGATTTTCGACGTCGAAAGAAGAGGTTGGCACTTTGATAACCAATGCTTTGAATATATTTATATTTGATTCGCTATGGAAAAGCTGCTACGAAACCTGGTTTTCATGTGCGCAAATAAGTATCGATCGTTATCAATTCATACCAAGCTTTTAGTTACACTTAAAGCAATTTATTTGTTTACTTATTTTTTTGATTGACGAATGGGGTGATATTGGTCTCTTGAAATAAATCTTACAATAAACGTTCAGAGTTAAGTCTTATAAAGTGTACGATGTAAATAAAAAATGACCAAATGGATAAAAGAAACAAATAAGAGAAAAACAAACAAAAGAAAAAGGTATCTATAGATCTGCTGCAGAAGCACGTTCGCAATAAATTTGGATGCGAGCTGGGAGTGTGCTAATAAGCCGACGTAACCATGCAAAAAGCTTTGGAATCAATAGTAGTAAACATTTTAAGTTTTTCAGCGAATCGTATGAAGCATTAAGGAATAAAAATTAGACCAAGTACGACATCAAAGTGTATTGCTTTCAATTATATTTTTGCACTCTAAGTTACTAATTTCTGAGTCGATAAATTGTCTTCTCAGAACATAATAACAGATGCGAAGGGAATTTTACATAATTATTTCTTTAACCATTCTTTAGAACAGAAAACTTGGCGCATTTTCTTCTAAATATTAGGGAGCATCGCGTATCGATAAATGAACACTACTTTGCGCATTTGTAACTGATTGTTTTTGAAATTTTAGTCCTACTCGACTAGGTAGGGTACTTTCCCGCAAACTCGACATCGTCTTTAACTTATGATACCATCAAAATGTAATAATTAAAATTTTTAAATCGAAAGTACATCTGCGGCGTTCATTATTAAAAATGAGTTTTAAAACATTATTTTCACTGATACAGACAGAATAGGAGGCTATAAAAATGGAAGAGAATTTTTTTTTTTAGTTTATTAAAAATTCTTTTTACACCGAATAGGTTTAAAATCATGGCAAACAGTCAAATCCCAATAGCAGTTTTCATAATTGCATTACTAGGTGCGCACGAAGTCAAACGATTTTCCACGGTAAGCAATATTAAACTAATTATCCTTTTATTTATTTACGCGAGAAATTTAAATTAAAGTGGTCTTCGAAGAGTACAATCACTTCCTTTCAAATTGGAATGTTTATGAATAGTATGAATTATTACTGCTACGCAATAAAATTGGCTAGGGAAGAGAATGTTGTTGGAGAAGAAGAAGTTTGGGAAAACAAAGTTGACGCGGAAATAACAGCGGGAAATGAAAAAGTTCAGAACACGAACGCAACTCATGTCAGCAGTGTAAACAAAACTATCAATTCTGTCGAAAATTCCCGCCAATATTCGAATGTGGTAAAGACAGACATAAATGGAAACAAGGTGGAAAATGTTTCAAAAAGATCTTTACTTGATCCCGAATTCAAAAGCGTTATTACCAATGCGAACTCGAAAGCCACGAAACGAACAGTTCAAAACTCAAAATTATTAAGAAAATAGAACAGCACATATGTTTTTAATAAATAATTTCGAATTATATTTGCAAGCTTACATGTTTTTATTTTGCAAATCAAAACACTGCACAGAGTACACAATAATATTTGCCAAGAGACTTTGAGGCAATTAAATACGCTTTAGGACAAATAATGTGAATAATGTAATGTAACCTCTTTGACTTGGTTTCTGTTGTTGTTGTCTTTTCAATAACGATCGTAAAGTATTGCTTAGATCCATACCTTTAATTTTCCATTTTTACGCACTACACTACTTATGATATAGGGTGGATAAAGTTTATGTATGCAATATCCAGAAGCGCTTAACATAGTACCCACATTTTTCTGAATTGATTATACACGCTTTTGTCCGCCTGAAGACCGAGTCATACATGTTTTGGACTAGGTGTAGCTCCTATTGAAAACAGTTCAATATAACAATAGTAATTTGATATAGAAATTATTTGTATCACATCTGGATTATGTATATTTCGGAGTCCACCAAGTAAAAGCTAAAGTTTTCTATGGCAACAGAACCTACTTTAGACAAATAATAAATGATAAGCGCGTTGACAACAAGACCAATTTTTTAAAATTTATAGCACATGAGTTTACGTTTCAGGTCCTTTCCTATATAAGTGCTCCATAAAAAGTATGCCTTAAGATGGAGATAAAGTATAATTATTGGTATTTGATCATGAAAATAAGTGAAGAATTGCGTTGGGCGAAGTAGTATAGGAAACAGATCCTTGTCTAGCTATATAAAGAAATACCTCACATTATCTTCATCCCAAAACATGAAAGCTTATATCTTACTCATATAAACCTTATAAGCAAAGAGCTCCGATAAAAAGATCTGCATATTTCACCACATCTTAAGATGCTAGACTAAATTTATTTACTTTATTTACTTATACATGAAACTCAACCAAATTGACAGTCGAGTTCAATTGACTCTTAAAGTAAATCTTATATTAATTAATATTAAAACCTAGTATAAGTACCTATATATGTATAAGTATAATAAAACAAATAAGAGGGAAAAAAAGGAAAAAAAGGCATGTACCCACAACCAGTACAGGACCAAATTGCAAATGAACCCCTAAGCCATCGCAAACATGCTTAAGCTTGGCAACCGACGTTAACGACACCATATAATTTTCGAAAAAAAAAAATGAGAATTTAAGAATGCCAGTTAGTTTAACTACGACACAGGTAAATCGCGTGTATTAAGCAAGATGACTTTAATAGACTCTAAAGAATCCGATATTGAGAATAAGTAATAGACATCATGTAGGTTTCTGCAAAAAACTCTGAACGGGCTAAAAAGCTCGTAATTGTGTTTACATTGACTAAGCTTAATAAAGATAAAGTACCTGGAGAAAAGGTTAGGGACATTAAAGCTTATCTCACCAAGCAATGCGGGGGAGTCCATGGTACCATTTATTACTTTGATTAAGAAGAAAACGCCATTAATAAATCTACGTTTCCCAAGTGACGACAAGGATAACAGAAGCAAGGAATTTTCATAGGGGTGAAGGGAGGCAATCGGCTCCCAACCTAAATTCCTTATGGCAAACAGCAAGAATTGCTTTTGAACGGATTCAATTGAATCTACATAGCACCTATAGGAAGGAGACCACACAACAGAGGCATACTCAAGTATTGATCTAACCAAGGACATGTACAGCCTTTTCGTAATGTAGGAATCATCAAACTCTTTATACTACGTCTTTATAAAAACAAGCGCACACCTAGGTTTGCTTAACGAGAGCTCTATATGCAAATTAAAACGTAACCTATGGTCAAATAGAACGCCTAAATCTGTAAACGAATCAACGTCGTCCAACTTGTGCGAATCAATAAAATACTGAATAATGAATGACTTCCTTCTTGAGAAAGAAAGCTTCTTACATTTATTTAGATTTAGTTTCAGAAGATTTATCGAGCACAATGCAACCAAATTATTCAAGTCACTTTGAAGCTGATGTGATTGCGATTGTACGGAGAAGGAAGGAAACAGTTTCACATCATCAGCGTAAATTAAGATCTGGCTGGAATTAATCACCGATGGGAGATCATTAATGTATAAACTAAACAAAATGGAATCTAGTGGCTCCCTTAAGTTACGCCAGACGTCACGAGGAATTCATCCGATGAAGTTAAACAAAACCCTGAATGATCTATTGTGCAGATAAGAGCTCATTCATTTTTCTAAATAGACAGGGAAGCCAGAGGCTTGGAGTTTAAAGATAAGTAAGTTATGGTTAACCAAATCAAACGCTTTGCTTAAATTAGTGCGAGAGCCACTATAAAAAGCCTTGAAAACATGACAATTAATCTCTAACAAATTGATGACCGTAGATCCTCCTTTCCGAAAGCCATGCTGGTGTGGAGAAATATACGAATTAATGGCAAAGGCCAAATGCTGAGTCACAATTCGCTCGAACAGCTTAGGCAAGACACTGAACTTGGCTATGCCTCTGTAGTTCTCAACAAGTTATCTACTTCCACTTTTGTGAATAGGAGTAAGGGAACTACTCTTCCAACACGAAGGGAAAACAGCTAAATTCAAGGACTGATTGAAAATTTTTGAAATGGCTCAACCGCCCTAAAACGTCATTTTCTGAAATGACCAAATTAGGAAATGAAACCGAATTAGTTATCGGATATGGGTAGTTTACAGTTAGATCGGAGTTAATAGTCAAAAAATGTCGTCGAAATTATTCACCAAAGGGATTGAGGTTTCAATATCGAGTTAACCAACTTCAAGAAGTATTTAGAATGAGCAAACAATGAACTGAAGGTATTTGCAATAATATTGGTAGTTGAAGAAATTAAATCTATGCCTTGCACCTGAATAAGTAAAATAGCCGCAAGCAGAGTCACTTTTCGAAAATTTTTTGAAAAGCCTGTTTTTTCTCTTCTTGTAATATTGAATAGTCTTTCGGGTCACTTCCGGGACTGCTTGATCGGAACGAACGCAGAAACAGCCAGATTTAATATATTCTAAAACAATGACAGTAAGCTATCAATACTTCCAACTGAGAAATCAAGGTTAATATGTGACAGATGAGATTTTAGCACTAAAATATTGATTTTATGGAAATCGGAATATTTATTTGAGAAAGTTGGATTTGGAACATTAAAACAGTTCAACGAACAATTATGCTTGTGATGAAAGGAAATACACATTGCTGGATGATAGGGATCCTCAGGTAAACGAAAAGGTGGACAACGATTAACACTAATCTCAGGAAAATTGACGAAACAAAGATCAAGCAGTGTACCATTGCAATTAGAGGTACGGTTGTATTGAACTAAATTAAGATCAAATAATTCATTAAAGAATCGAACAGCCAGAATTATCATTGTAATACCAAGTGACTTGAGGCAAATTGAAGTCATCCAACACAATGACAAAATCAGTAGATTGCTTGGCCACTTCGCACATGAGAGCAGCCTGTTTCTTATACATAGAGATATCCGAATTTGGAGGAATGTAGGAGTAGGTTACATATAACTGTTTATTAGGCAATTTCGGTCGAATGGCGATAAATTCAACGTCGGGAGTAGTGGGAAATTTAATTGAATAGGACGGCACTGCCGCAGATATGGCAATTAAAACAGCACC
Organism: Glossina austeni; assembly: GCA_000688735.1. Classification (NCBI taxonomy): domain Eukaryota; kingdom Metazoa; phylum Arthropoda; class Insecta; order Diptera; family Glossinidae; genus Glossina; species Glossina austeni. The sequence goes on along the minus strand of KK502433.1, from coordinate 291,026 downwards.
GCCATTGCGACACAGTCGATCATTTCTGAAACCTGAAACGAATTGTGGAATAGCTCCGAAGAATGTAGACCAGGTTTTAGCCGAGTTTCATTGAAAACCAAACCGGAAAACTCCGTGTTCACTGATTTAAGGAAAGTAGAACGAGTTTTTGAATTTAGGCCCCTAATATATTGATCAATGAGAGACAGTGAGCCTGAAGAAACATTTAGTTTTTTGAAGGCGACAGGACCGCATTAGTAGTAAGAGGTCGATCGCGGGGAGTAAATTCCTTAATTAAGGATCCAAATAGCCACAATGGCTTATTTACCAACATATCAATGTCTTCAGTCGGAAGTAGCATTTTAAAAGACGAGATTGCTCTAGACTGAGAAGGAGCGGATTTGAAAATACTAACACTCTTTAAATTTACTGATGATACTTTCGCCGCCAGATAGTTTTTTATGTTATCCACAGATGTTTCAGGTGCCAATCTTGACGCGAATATTGCCTTTCTGGGAGGAACTGCCTTCAAGAAAATGTGATTACTACTAGGAACAGTAGGGTTCACGGTTGGGGAGTTTTGAGTCGGGGAGAATATAGAACGTGCACTTGCACGAGCAGCTTGTGCATGCCCAATTTGGTGACCAGCGTTCACACTCGAACAGCTAGGGGGAGAGGATGATTTATTTTGCTCTTTATTAGTTTTAGGCGATAACGCCTGAGTAGAGTGAGTGACGCCACTGGGAGGAGATATCCTTGCCACTTCAGCATAGCTCAAAGCAGAAGGGCTTCCCGGCTGATTTGTAACTTTCTTGTTACCGGCCGACTCAGCGATATCAGAAACGCTGACGTTCTTTGTAGACATTGAGGATGCACTAACTTGTCCCAAGAAATCAGATTTAGGGGGAATCAGAGGTGACGTACCACACGCTACGCTACAAGTTGTAATTTTGTCAGCTGGGGAAGAATGTGAGTTCTCAATAAAACAACACTCATCAAACCTAGTCTTAATTGTCTCAAACATATCACACAAGGAGCCGAGATTTTCGCTTAATTCAGAGAAACCATTTCTCGTCTCCGCGAAGAGTTTGTAAAAATCGATGTCCCACTTCCTACAGTCAGGACATGACCATCGTAAGCCTTTTGAGGGATCAGCGGCTGCATCAGCAGCACGGCCGATAATACCGGCACAGTTTGCGTGGCAAAAGCGATCACAAAGCCAACACGACATGAGCCGTTCAGATTCAGGGCCTGTTTTGGCACGACATGGTGTATATAAGCAATCCATGTCCAGTCAAAAACGACAGAAGTGGATTATGAAGAGAAAAAAAAAGGAACAAAAAGCAAAAAGATCCACAACACAAAAATTGTCAATAGAGCGAAAGCGAAACAAAACTGCAAACACCAAAAAAAGAGAGAGAAAAAAAAAAACAAAAAAAAAAGACAGGCTTATACCAGAGCTCAATTTTTGATTGCAAAAACCAAATGAATTAACGCGTAAAGACTATATATTACCTTTAGTTAAAATTCGCTCACTTTATTCTGAAAGTATTTTATAAATTTAGACACAATAAAGCTAAACAGCCAAGATATTCATAGAGAAATTAAAATATTAATTGCAGAAAAAATCAAGACGTCTACACCGCGCGCGCAAACTTGATAAACGCTTATATTTTATAAGAACGTTCATATAATAAGGTGGCGAGAAATATAATAGTAAATCTTATCCGAATTTTACGCATTTATTTGCTATGCCAAAATATTATTTTTCGCCGATTTTTCTTAAGAAATATTAAAAATTATTACGCACTAAATGCTCATGCAATATTTTATATACTCTAGTGGAACTAGGCTAAAGTTGTCATGTGTCAATCATGCATTAACAGTTTTCCGGCAACATCAACGTTTCGTAGCAGAACGACTAAGTTCGAACGACCTTAGCGACAAAGGTCGTATATATATATATATATATATATATATTATATTATATATTATATATAATATATATTATGTATATTATATATTTCTACCAAATATCAATGCAAGCAACTTCTCACCGTAGAAAGGATTAACGACGGCGTCATTGAAAGTAAAAGAACGTATGTTCCGTTTCATAAGATTAGTCTTGAAACTATCGCTTTAATAATATTTTATTAATAAGTTAAAGCTATTTGCATTCCCGCATGTTGTGGCAAGGTCGGAGTAGGGTAGTAGCGGAAGCTTTTTAGAAATGAATATCGGGCCTTGTCGGCTGTAGCGCTGTAATTGTTTCTTTTCTTTTCAATTTTCAAGCTGCAACATTATTAAATATAATAATAGTGCAATATAGTGCACAATAGTGCAATTCATCCACTCGTAAGCAAAAAGTAAAGATAATACGCGATGTCTATGAATATAATCAGCATTAAAATGGAAACATCAGAGCTTATAAAAATCAAAAAATTTGGCAATGGGTAGGAAACTCTCGTAAGACTCAGACAGCACTCAGACTTTGTCTGTACGACTTAGTAACATTCAAACATATTTCTACTTTTAGGGAATATTTGGAGCTCTTCTTTCGTCGATTACTATATGAAAACTTTCAATTCCTCTTCGAGTAGAGATTTCAGCTGAGCATACTGAGATATTTTATTGCTGTGAGATTAAAAGCCGGGAGATATTGACAATAATTCCTACCTTTTCAGTGCATTAAATTGGGGACTGATGTTATATATTTAAGGATCTTAGATATTGCTGGGGGTCTTCACCCTTACAAATGCTCTTGAAACACTTGAAACCATTAAACATCCTACACCACGTTGATTAATAAAGTTATTCCTAAAACAACTTGTCAGAATAAGGGTCTAAAAAGTGGTCCGATCAGAATCGTTTTCAATGACATTTGTGCTTGGGCCAAAACAAGGTGGTCCATCAAAATATCACAAAAATTGCTATATACAATGTGAAGAAAATAATAGAAGACGGAAACATGGACAGATCGAGGGACAAGCTTAGGTGGACATAAAAAAGGACAATTTTTTGAAAATTGTTGGGGGTAAGAAAGTGTATCACGACTATTGGTGCACTATCTTCAGTTTTCAAACAGGTTTAACAAACCCTTTACACCGCCTATATCCAACCAAAAGTAAAATAAAACCCAATGTGTTGGTGCCTCCCAATCTTTCTTGCTTGACCGCATACAGCGAAAGGCTTAGGTGCTCATTGGCGACGAAAGGATGTGTAAAACCCTCGATAACCATGAGCGTCGGCGTAAAGGGGGTTGTATGGTTATTTAGTTATGGAGTTGCCTGCATACCACACGACATACTTCCGCGACGCGTTGTTGTCTAGTTGCATTGCCCGCCTTTGGAACAACCTACCACCATTGGTTTTTCGCAACGTGTCCGATAGCTCCACCCTTACGTCGAACGTATTCAAACACTACTCCCTCGTTCCCTCCCCGTCCTTTCGTTTCTTAAATTACAATTCAAAGCCTTTTTAATAAATATAGAATAGGCCGCTGAAACGAAGAACGCACCTAAATGTTAGAAACACAGTCCCTTATTTCTGTGATAATGTTTCATATATAAAAACAACATTATTTGAGTACTCCGTGCATAGGAAACAGCGAATAGTTCCAAAAGAAATATTAAATCACATGCTTTTGTTTTGCACCTTTTACTTGTCGAACCTTCTAGAATGAAAGCAAGAGTTGGGAAGGGGGTACACTTATTTTGCTTTGTTTTCATAATTTATGTAACACCCGAGAGAAAACTTCAGAGACCCTATACAGTATATATATTCTTGATCAGCGTGAAGTTCTGAATTGATTAAGTTATGTTTCTATGTAAAAGAAATTTATTCTTTTTCCGGTAGGCGATTGTAATGATGGAAATTTTGGAAATTGTTTTAGATTTATCTGCTGTAGTCTATGAATAAGAAACAAAAATTCAATTTTTTAGTCCCTTTGAAAACCAGAAGTGTTCGCACTTTACATAGTCCTGTAAGCGTGTCCTTCAACTGATTGGACTTTCCTGAATACACACCTGCATGCAACAACTTCCAATGTTTTTGTCAAATTTGAAGTCGATTGCTTCATTTTTGTGGCCAAGAGTATGTTTACAACAGACGGACAAGTTTAAATCAAGTCAGAATTTTACGCTGATCAAGAATATATATACTTTGCAAGGTATCTGAAGCTTCCTTCTGGGTATTCTCTTCGGTAATGGGTAAAGACAATAAAATAATTCATTCCAATTATTAGGCATTGATTTGCTTGCCTTACGTAAGGAAACTATCAAACACTCAAAATTGACAAATTTATGAACAATTCTTGACAAAGTTCCGTTTCGCGACTTCACGGTTCCTTCTTACTCTTATATGTGAATAATAAATAATTCGTTATGAAAAAACTAGTATGCAATTTAGTTGTAACGTGTATCGATCGTTATCAATTTATATGAAGTTTTTAGTTACAATTAAGGCAATCAAAGCGTTTTGCACCCTAAGTTAAACAAAAGGGACATAGTTTGATTTTGTCTTTGTTCGACTATCCCTTAGAACAAATATCGTATGGATTTTTTTCTACATGCTTATACTTGTATGTGTAGCGTGAAATAATTAATTATTTGTTAAATATCTGCTAAAAAGTAGCATTACTTGATAGGGTATCATCGCAAAAGATACCCAGCGTCTGTAACTCATAATATCAGCAGAATTGAAATACCACTAAAATGTAATAATTGAAATTTTTACATCGAAAGCACGCATTCGTTGCACTCATTAAAAAAAATGATTATTAAAGCATTACTTCCATAAATAAGCTATAAAAATGGGAAGGAGTTTTCTTTTTCCAGTTTATTAGAACTTCTTTTTACAACGAAAGCGTTCGAAGTCATGGTAAACAATCAAGTACAAGTAGTAGCTTTTCTAGCTGCATTACTAGGTGCACACGAAGTTAAAGGACTTTCTATGGTACGCAATATTAAAGAAATTATCCTTTTACTTACTTACATATGTTTTAATTAAAGTCGTCTTCGGAAACTGCGATCACTACTCTTCAAATTGGAATATTCTTAAGTGGTCTAAATTATTATTGCCAAGCAATAAGATCAGCAAGGCAGGAGAATGCTGTTGAAGATGAAACAGTTGCTAATAAAAGCACTATTATGGAAATGGAAAAAGACAATGAAAAAATTTCAAAGATTAATACCGATTATAGTAGCAATTTAACGGCCAATGTAGATGCTGTCGAAACGTCGCTTAGATCTTCAAAAGTAGAGAAATCAGATATAGACAAACAAGAAAAACAAAAAGTTGAGAAAAATGAATCAATTGGTAAAGACGCTAGGTCGAGCATTACAAACTTGGCCTTAACCGCCAAGAAGAAAACAGTTAGAAGTTCGAAAGAGCTGAGATCATACAAATAGTAATAGGAAATAAAATCAAAGTGTTTGTATTCAATAAATCACTTCACGTAATATATATAAGCTGATGAGTTTCTTTCTTGTGCATCCCAAAATTGCTATAAGTACCAAAAATTTTAAAAGTAGAGTACTTTACACAAACTTAAATTTCAATTTTTTTAATTTTCATTAGATTACTTTTAATAAGTCAATAGTTCGCGGACAGACAGAGGGGGGACCAGAAACAAGTATTTGAAAGAATTGCAAATGAAAACATCTCTACCGGCGCAGGCAATTTATTCCAAAGTCGGGCGATGCAGTTAAAAAACGGCGACTCCCGAAAATGTGTTGTGCAATATACGGCTAACTTCAGGGCGAATGGGCGAAAACGCCGAGAAAGCCCGGTAGGCCTATTAAAGGACTCGATTCGCCTGTAGAGCTCTTTTGCTCACCCAGGCAACTTATACATAAGCCCAATACAGCCTTTATTACACCGATGTTCAAGGGTATCGTGGATGTTGGGCTAAGCTTTTTCCAATGCACTCTTATCCTTGCAGAATATAGGCTCTGTAAATAGTCCTCACAATTGCTGCGGTGAAGTATTTTTTGCGTCGCTGTAGACAACGTAGTTCCCCAATTACTTGTTTCGGCACCTGAAGCACGGAAAGTGGGCGGTCACAATTTTTATTAAGCAATGACAGATGTCATCCTATTTGGCTGGCGTTAAAGTTAACCTACCTAACCTAACCTAACCTAACCTCGATCCATTCAAGTATTTTGATGAAGTATTGGCTTTGTGTGTCACTTATAATGAAACGTTATAAATAAAGGTTTTTTCTTCCAATAGGAAGGAACTGCGTGTAGGAATTTCATTGAAAGTAAATCCTGCGATTGCAATTCTTGTCTTGCCTTCTTTAAAAAGTTGTACATTACATTATACAAATCCATTTTTGTGAAGCTGTTTTTGTATGTCAAACCAAATTAAATATTGCACGTATATCACATATGCATAGACGCCTATTTTATGTGGACTGTGCGCAAAAATTGATCCGATCATATTCCAGTTTTTAATATTCATTTGAATAAGTGTCCGCCAATATTTTAGTATAATTGATAACGTATGAATCACTTCTCCCATCTTTGATGCAGAACATGAATTAGGTGCGAGACGGGCAATAACTGGTTTGACATCGCCGCATCAACAAAGAGTCCACATTTGGGTATCGTCATAAGAATGAAAGCACCGGTCGAACAAAGTCAGGTATTGAAACCCGAAGGAAGTTTCAAAAACAGCAATGGCTATTGATAGCAACAGGGTGGGACATTCCAGACTAAAAAGGCAAACATGTTTTGAGTCAGTTACGCTGTATGGGGCAGAATTTAATGATATCTCGGCTCTAGGGCTCATTGCACTCCTTTTTGGTCTTAATTTTATCAGTTTCCGTTGGCAGTTTTTCCCTGTGATAACTTCATTTGGTTGGAATAAACCACAATCCATTACGTTTAGCTGAGTTAATATAAGGGATAATAAAAGGGATAATAAAGCATCATAATTGCATTTACTTCAAGGCGAAACTTTAAATCAGTGTAAAATAGTTTCTTAGGTGTGGACTTGTCAGCGCAATTTTCACAAGCATACGTTTAAGTTTTAGATCTATGCTTCTTACAGGCTGCATATAACAAGTTTTGGCATTGTTAGAATATTCCAGCAGCGTAAACCGAAAAAAGTAAAAAAAGTCAAAACATAACATATACGCGTGATGTGAACTCGTCAACCTCCAAATGTACAGTGAAAACGTATTCTCTTAAAGCTAAGAAACGATCTGCGCATTTATGTGAATACATGAATGCACGTAATACGCCGTTAGCTAATTGTCTTCTTATAGAATATTCATTGTTATATAAAACAGTAAAATCAACGACGTTATGCATTTGCCTGATTAAAACAATTAGAGCTCTACGCTGAAAAGAAATAGCGTTACCTTTTGTAGTCTCTGGTGCATATTTCCAGGTGGTATAAACAGAAGGACAAATTTAGCGGAGTTTCGTCCCCTGTAAATATAACAAACTTTTGCTAAATAGAAATATTCCAAAACCTATAGGTACAAAAATAAAATTTGGAGTGGAATGACGAACTGCGGCAACATATGTTCAAATTCTTTCATCATCCAAAACGGACAACTAAAAATACGAAGTAGTTGTTTACAGGTCCACGTGGAATCGTTCCATGCTGCACCATATTTATGGGCACATTACGTTTATTCCGTACCCAGAGCAATTTGGTATACATGCACTTTTAATTGCGTACATCTACTCAAAAAAGATTTTGAATCGATTTAACTATATCTGTCGGTCAGTTCGCAAACCTTTAATTCGACCGGACCATTTTTACAAATATGTGGCGAAAATTTTTCATTCTTATAATTCTGAAATGAACCAATCTATTAACCAGTTCCTATATAAAGGTTTTTAGAAGAAAAGGCTTAATAGCCTGACAAGATGTGATTATTTTGATAGAAGTGCGAACCACATAATGTATTTTGTTGTGTTTTTTTGGTAAATTGCTTGTAAAAAGGTTGTATAAGTAGACTATTTGCGGAAGCAAATTGGGTTGAGTCAAGTGAGTTGAATCGTAACATTGAATAGAACAAAGTCAGAAGAGGCATTAAATTGTTGTAAATATAAGTTCCACTTCATTTATTAATAAATCTTCTACGAATTCTAAACAGAACACGCATTATCCTAAAAATCACGACTAAAACTTAAAGGAAATTAAACCAGGCAAGGTTCCGACAAAAAAACGTCAAATCGGAAATAGGCATTTTACGTAACAGCATGTATGTGCTCCAAAATCGATGATGTGTTCGGTGCTGATACTACTGGGTAATAAGTAGAAAACTATATTTGTTGCGCTTGAAATACTTTTTATTGGGTGATGTAAATCTTGTTCAAGTAAAATTCTTGGAATGCTATACGCAAAGTTTAGAGCCATCTATAGGCAGAGATGTCAACTTAGCACTCTGAAGCACTTTGATTCCATGGGATCACACGCAGGATAGTGGCAGTCAATATTGAACGTTGCAGTAGTGGTTGTATCTTTGTCTCCGTTTTTCATTGCATCGTTGTGGAGCGGACGCACGATCTTTACGTCATACATTTTCTTAAAAAACAAAAAGGAAAAGTAAGTGAAATAAAACAACATCGAGGTATGGATTGGTTCCATAAAATCCGTTTACGTTTTACTATTTTATTCCGCCAAGAAACGTAATTTTATATTTGGTGTGGGTTGATTGAAATTATTTCTTGGTGTATGTTGAATGAAATTATTTCTTGGTGTAGGTCGATTGAAATTATTTCTTAGTGTAGGTTGATTGAACATATTTCTTGGTGTAGGTTGATTGGAATCGTTTCTTGGTTCAGGCTTGAAATTATTTCTTGGTGTAGGTTGATTGAGGTTGCCGTGACTCCTTTCTTCACTGTCATTAAAAATCTAAGACTAATTTGGAATGAAATGCAATTAACAAACATCTTTTCAGTCTCCTTCCCTCTTCCCGATGTTGATCAATATCCTTTTATGGGTGACAGAAAACACTATTTAATCATAAATGGATCAGAGCATCTTGTATTGCGCGTTTTCTTTCACCAAAAGAGTAGACAGCTCCGAGATACACAACAAACGCTGTCAGATGGGTGACACACTAAATCGATGTGTAGTAAATAACAGAATGGGATCGGGCTAATAGGTTAAGCTTTAATGCCGCCAAAACACGGCGCTGTTTTGCAGCATGTAGACGAAGTGACGAAGTGGTGGCGTTAATATAAAAGTATCGACCACCCTTGGCGTTTCGGACATGAGAATACGGGAATAGATGTTCTTTGGGTAGAACGTACATTCAGTATGTCGAAAAATGTAGTCAAAGGCCTAGCTTTTTCAAAGCTGTGTAAAAAACACCTCACTGCAACCGATATCCGCACCACTTGCATCGCCAATATCAGCTCAACTCATTCAAACAATCTACGTAGAACAACCAACTTGGCACTGTCTCTATAGTTCTCGACGATATGTATACTTCCGCACGGCTGAAGTGGACTAAGGAAACTATTTTAGCAGCACAAATGTAAAACGAGTGTTTTGAGTGTTGAGAGCATTTGAATATACATGATGCAGTGCCATCAATCGCTGCAGCACAACTTCATTTTAGTGACCTTAAATCTTGCAATACGTCATTTTCTGAAGTTCTTAAATTCAAAATGGAAGTAGAGTTTACGATTTGATAAGAATAATTCTTCGTAAAATTGGAATCACCGATAGAAAAATTTCGCTGAGCGTATTCAGCAAAGAGATTCGAGGTTTCAACATTGCTCAATGCCATTGAAAAACTTCAACGAGGGATATGCAGAAATTTTTCTTTTGGAGTTGACAATTTTTAAAACGCATTTAAGTTTAATAAGAAATGTGGATTTCGTCACATATGTTTTTTTAAAACTTTCCTTTTCCTCTTTTTGCAATGTTTAACTGCTTCGTTGAACTAGGATTGGTGCTTTGATAGCCCTCTTGATTCGTTATAAAAAATTTAGCATGAAATCTGATTTTAACGTGTCTAAATGTGTATCGATCGTTATCATTTTATATGGAATTTCTAGCTACACTCTAGGCAATCAAAGGGTATTCCTTGCTGCACACTAAGTTAATGGTTTCCGGTAACAATGGAAAAACATAACATAAGAGACTTTGCTTATTTTTATACTTCCTTGACTATTCCTTAGAACATAAAACATATAAACTTTCTTTCACATATTTTTTCAGGTATTTTTATCTCTGCATTTATAATGTGAAATAATTATGTATTAAATTGCTGGCGGTTTACGAAGAAGTAGAATCGCTTGTCAGGGTATGCTAGTAAAAGATCGCCACCATCTTTAATTCGGAACACCATTAAAATGTAATAATTGAAATTTTACATCGGATAAACACATTCGTTGCACTTATTAATCGAAATGGTTGTTAAAGCATAACTTGCACTACCAGAATATAAAAATCAGAAGGAACTTCATCTTTCAATTCTTCGTTCAAGAGTTTCAAAGCAATGGTAAACTATCAAGTTCGAGTAGCGGTATTTCTAGTTGCATTACTGTGTGCACACGAAGTCAAAGGATTTTCTATGGTAAGTAATACTGAACTCATTATCTTTTCCCTTATTTACAAATATTTTTATTAAAGTGGTCTCCAGAAACTGCGATCACTTCCTTTCAAATTGGCGTATTTCTGAGCGGCATAAACTATTATTGCTATGCAATAAGATCAGCCAGAGAGGAGAATGCTGTTGAAGAAGAATCCGCTTCTAATAAAAGCACTCTGCAAGAACTGGAAAAGGACAATGAAAAAATTTCAAAAATGAATACCGATTATAGGAGCAATTTAACAGCCAATGTAAATGCCGTCGAAAACTCCGTTAGGTCTTCAAAACTGGAGAATGCGAATGTAGATAAAAAAGAAATGCAAACAATTGAAGCAAGTGAGTCAATTGGACCCGAGTACAGATCTCTTATAAGCAACTCTGATTTAGCAGCGCACAAAAAAGTCATTCGAAATTCGAAGGAATTAAGAAAATACAAGAAAAAGTAAAAAATGAAAGAACATGTTTATTTTCAATAAATAATTCCACATTATATATGCAAATTTACTGGTTTTTACTTTTTACAATCCAGCAGGATTCCATGCTGGTGAGAATCAACTCAATTCTCAATAGAGAACCTAGCTTTCTGTTTTTTACTCTTTAATTTTTATTTAATGCGTTTTACCAAGCCAGGCAACGTCTAGTAGTAGTACACTTTGCCTGATACAACTTCACTTCACATCTTCATTGCAAAATATAAAAAGGTATACTTCGTTTCCTTACTTTATTTACTTACTTAAAAGTGCCTGCCCGAAACTTACCGTTGGCCTTACTAAGAAAATAGTGATTGTAGGTTAAGTAAATAGTGATTGTAGGTAGGCATGGGCGGCCATGCGATTTTATGACATCGCCGCTGAAGAAAACATTGACTAAAAGACAGGTTGGAACTGTATGCATATGACGGGATACAAGAAGAAGTTGGACGCTTGGATACCACATGAACTGTGGAATGAAAAAATGAAAAATGTAATGAAACGTCAATCGCTGCTGGAGCGAAACATTACCGAGACTTTTTTGAGAGATCAATAACTAGCGATATAAAGTAGGTCAACTAGAACAATGACGTGGAAAAGATATATCAAACTCCATCAATAATAGTAAAGCCAGGTTAAGCGTTTTACGTTTTGAAAGAAAATCGCATGTTATGAGCTATTTTAACTTGTCCCGATTGAGATAAACCATCCGGAATTGATCAATAGGAGAAGCGTCATCTTCGACCATGGCACTACCAGGCAACAAATGCATTTCTAATGTCTCGGTTAAATTTAAATAATTTGGTTGAGAATTTTTGACAAACTCACCGTATACCTCGGGGTTTGCTTCTTTACTATCGTTTGTTTAGCTCCCTGCAGAACTCTCTTCATGTCGTAAAGCTAAACTCAAAACGGTCCTATAAAAATCATTTAGTTAGAATTATTGAATATAATTGCCAGACGCGCTGAAAACCCCATAATGGTGGCATAATGGTTTCATCAAAAAAATGGCAAAATATTAACAATCAAAATGGCATACGTTTTGTCTAACAAAGTTCGTTTCAATGGTTGAAAAACTTATTTGAATTTTATCAAAAAAATGCCGCAAACTTTCTTCTTGACCCAACATTACGCTTTTAATAGAGAGCACACTGTTTTTAAGAACTTCATTCAATAAGACCCTTTGTATAAAGAATAGACCAGACCCGCCTTATTTTTACTACGACTGCTGCTTGCTATTTAGAAAAGTGGAGATATTGGAGACGGAGAACCTTACCAGCCGAACTATCCTGAGTCGACTTTAGTTCTTCTCTCATGACAATCTTTCTGTACTTTTTGATTTATTCCAAATTTTACTTTAGCTTCGCATACCTACATAGGCTATAGAATGAAGCAATTACAAAAACTGCAAAAAACAACGACTACGTGCCACTTAACCGAAGATAGACAATTTCCACGCACGATCCATGACATCTTAAATTTGTAATAACATTAAAACGTGATAATTGTAATTTTTCCATCAAAAACACGTCCGTGATATTCGTTATTAGTAATGGCTATTAAGGCAGTACTTCCACCGTTAGACTATAAAAGTGGAAAAGAATTTCACCTTTCAGTTTGTTACGATATCTTTTTACAACGAAAAGATTCAAAGCCATGGTAAACTATCAGGTTCAAGTAGGAATTCTTTTGGTTGCACTACTGGGTGGACGTGAAGTCGCAGGACTTTCCATGGTAAGCAATATTGAAGTAATCATCCTTTTTCTTATTTACATATGTTTTAATTAAAGTGGTCCCCGGAAACTGCGATAAGTTCCTTTCATATTGGAGTATTCTTGAGCGGTATAAATTATTATTGCTATGCAATAAGATTGGCCAGAGAAGAAAATGCTATTGAGGACGAAACTGTTTCTAATAAAAGTACTATCATGGAACTGGAAAGGGACAATGAAAAAATTGCGAAAACTAATACCGATTATAGTAGCAATTTGACGGCCAATATAAATGCCGTCGAAAACTCCATTAGGTCTTCAAAACTGGAGAATGCAGATATAGATAGAAAAGAAAATCAACAGCTTGAAATGGAAGAAACGATTGGACCAGATGGAAGAACCCTTATGGCCAATTCCGACGCGGCAACACAAAGGAAAACGGTTCGAAATTCGAAAGAATTAAAAAGATATAAGAAATAGTAGAAAATGAAAAGATTGTATATTTTCAACAAATAATTTCATTCGTACTTGCATGTTTACGCATTTTCCTTTTGTACAGCTCAAGGCGATGTATATTACATTTATTAAAAGAAAATAAAGTATGGAAACGCTTTAGGACGAACAGCGAAATGAAATTAAGAATAATGTTAGTGAAAATCAACTTTATTTTCAATAGAGCTTAGTTTTCAGTTTTTATCCTCCTATTTTTAGTAACTTAAGATTAACAAGTCAATAGTCAATAATACGTACGCCCTGTTGCACCACTTCGCCTAATACAAAAAATGAAAACTCAGGCTTCGTTTTGAAACGTAGCCTTACTTTTTACATTTACACGAACAGAGCTCCGAAAAATAGACCTGTGTCCTCCACAATGCCTGGGTAAATTGATATGAAAAAGTATTGTTCTTCTTCGATTTTCCTTGAGAAATTTTAAAAATCAGTACGTGTCCTAAAAATGGTACGATCCAATCCATATTCAATAGCGTTTGTAAGTCAGCCAAGACAAGAACTAGTACACCACATTTTATCAATATACAAAAAAAATAGTGACTGTAGATTGAACGTCAAACTACATGGACAAATGTCAGAAAGCAAACAGCTATACGAGCAAAGAGGTTTACATCGACTCAGAATATGGTTATGAGTTGATCGACTCAATAAAAAACGTATCGAGGTCATTCTCGGTATTGCATATCTCCACACAAGCTTCGTAGTCCATTATTGCAAATGGTAGTGGATATAAAATTGAAAACATATATATCTGTGTTTTAATATTGCTCTTCCAAACGTACATAGATTGTACCGTTCGAGACCGTTATAATAACTCAATCAAAGAGTACCTGTCATTTTGCTCAATACATTACTTTCGAAGCATATAATTTTGGTAATGCTAACGCCACCAATCCACACCGCAGTCCTTGTGGAAGATGGCGATCAAAAAAAACTTTAAAAAAATTAGACTTGTGTGAAATTATATTCGGACGTTATCATTTTCTTAAATCACTAAAGAAAAAATGAAACTTCGATAATCAATAATATTGCGAGAGCAATTTTCCACTCTGCTCGATCAATTGATAATAAAGTTGATGCAAGACATACAACTGCATGGCATCGCTACTACAGCAAACAGACAAAGTGCAAAAAGACAGCTTCGAATTATCTGCATAAGATGGGATACAAGAAGAAGTTGGACTTTTGGATACCACATGAACTATGAAATGCAAAAGTGAAAAATGTAATGAAACGCCAATCGTTACTGAAGCCAACCAAAATCGGGCCGTTTTTTAAAAGACAAATAACTAGGGAATGACGTGGAAAAGATTTATCAAAATCCACAAACAATAGCAAACCCAGGTTTAACGTTTTAAAATTTGAAAGGAAATGGCACGTTACGAGCTATTTGAGCCAGACGATGGCTTTTCCATAGACAACAATTAATGCGTTTAATTCACGCAAGGAAAAGCGTCATTTTCCACCACGGCATTACCAGGCAGCGTACGCATTTTTGGTGATTCTGTGAAGTTTAAAAGACGAAGAACTTGTAATGAACTCCCCGTATATGTCGGAGTTTGCTTCTTCCTTATTATTTGTTTAGCTCCCTGATGTCGTAAAGCTGATTTCAAAATGGTCCGATGAAAATTAATTAGTTAGGATTATTGATCATAATTGCCAGACGCTCTGAAAACCCTATAATGGTGGCATAATGGTTTTACCAAAAAAATGGCAAAATATTAACAATCAAAATGGCATACGTTTTGTCTAACAAAGTTCGTTTCAATGGTTGAAAAACTTATTTGAATTTTATCAAAAAAATGCCGCAAACTTTCTTCTTGACCCAACATTACGCTTTTAATAGAGAGCACACTGTTTTTAAGAACTTCATTCAATAAGACCCTTTGTATAAAGAATAGACCAGACCCGCCTTATTTTTACTACGACTGCTGCTTGCTATTTAGAAAAATGGAGATATTGGAGACGGAGAACCGTAGCAGCTGAACTATCCTGAGTCGACTTTAGTTCTTCTCTCATGACAATCTTTCTGTACTTTTTGATTTATTCCAAATTTTACTTTAGCTTCGCATACCTATAGAAGCTATGGAATGAAACAATTATAAAAACTACAAAAAACAACGACAACGTGCCACTTAACCGAAGATAGACAATTTCCACGCACGATCCATGACATCTTAAATTTGTAATAACATTAAAACGTGATAATTGTAATTTTTCCATTAAATACACATCCTTGTTATTCATTATTAGAAATGGTAAGTGCGGCTTCTTCGACCACTAGACTATAAAAGTGGAAAAGAATTTCACCTTTCAGTTTGTTACGATATCTTTTTACAACGAAAAGGTTCAAAGCCATGGTAAACTATCAAGTTCAAGTAGGAATTCTTTTGGTTGCACTACTGGGTGGACGTGAAGTCGCAGGACTTTCCATGGTAAGCAATATTAAAGTAATCATGCTTTTTCTTATTTACATATGTTTTAATTAAAGTGGTCCCCGGAAACTGCGATAAGTTCCTTTCATATTGGAGTATTCTTGAGCGGTATAAATTATTATTGCTATGCAATAAGATTGGCCAGAGAAGAAAATGCTATTGAGGACGAAACGGTTTCTAATAAAAGTACTATCATGGAACTGGAAAGGGACAATGAAAAAATTGCGAAAACTAATACCGATTATAGTAGCAATTTGACGGCCAATATAAATGCCGTCGAAAACTCCATTAGGTCTTCAAAACTGGAGAATGCAGATATAGATAGAAAAGAAAATCAAAAGCTTGAAATAGAAGAAACGATTGGACCAGATGGAAGAACCCTTATGGCCAATTCCGACGCGGCAACACAAAGGAAAACAGTTCGAAATTCGAAAGAATTAAAAAGATATAAGAAATAGTAGAAAAGACATGTGTAATGTTAACACTTGTATATATTAAGTTTATTAAAAGAATATGAAGCATGGAAAAGCTTTTGCATGAAAAGCGAAATCAAATTTACAATGATGCTAGTCTGTCTTTTTACCTAAAAAGCACGCAGTGTAGGTTTATAGTTGATACCGTCTATGAAAGACACTACCTATTATTTTCGATAGCACAATTCTTTCGTTGGCACGATTAATTGATAGAACCATAGCTTGGAGACATTCTAATGATATGATAGAAGTTGTAATGAACATTCATTTAGAGCATGAAAAAAAGAGAGCATGAAATCGTATCGAAGCGTCAATTTTCGTGCCATAATTTCGTTCGTTTCATTTATGACTTCGCGTCGCTGGGAGGCAAATATGATTTCTCTCCAAATATTTAACAAGTTATAAGAGATTAATTTGGGCAACACTTGGAAGTTTTCATTTTATTTTTGTTTAGGAATTATTGTCAGAAAATTCCAATAACATGCACATTTGAACGTAATATAAAAAAAGCAAAATCTATACGACTACAGGTTTCGGACACACGTTGAATTACTAACAATTAGTCAAAACTGCATTCATCATCCAAATCCCTATGTTTGATTGAACAAAAATATTGGCTTAGTTAGTCGTTCAATTATGATTGCGGATGCCGCATCGGTTATCCCTAACATAACCTCAACTATGCTGAACAACACAAAATGTTCAGGGTAGCAAATCAAAACGATGAGTAAAACTCTGCTTGGGGACTACAAAAAAAATTGGGACAATATCCTTTCCTAAATGTGTTGGATGCATTGAAAAAACAGATGAGGAGCATCAACACAGCTGCACAGAAGGCGACCAAGCGACCAGTCGTCTATGAAGATGAAGCTAACCTGTACCAAAGGGTAAGGCTTAAGAATATAGAGCACTTTCGCCATAAAATAACTACTTGAAAAAAATAAAAATTTTGCGTTGATACAGTCACGGTTTACAGTCGCGTACCTAACAGTATTTTTGTCATTATAGTCGAAGTGTAAACTTCTTTATTTGAACGCATATTCTACGGGGCATCTGTACAAAAATGGAAAAAATTGATCTCACCTACCCAATATTATAGCGTGCCAAATTTTATTTCGTTTTTAATATCTTTATAACGCGTAGAAGCAAGCTTCAAAAACTCCATAAAATACATAAATTCTTGACAGTTTTAAAATTTTGCACCTAAGTATTTCCATCTGTCCGTCTGTATATTATCTATGGTAAAGATTCTCCCTTTAGCGAAAGTGAAGATATCGCCTACAAACAATTTGGAAGTGACATAAACTCTTGAAAGAACACGCCTACAATGCTCATACGTCTGTGTAATGAAAGCTTTTATTTTGGAAATAGAAAAACTTAGCCGCGCCCACTGTATGTTATCGAGCATGAAAAATTAATTTCTACTTTTTTTGTGTTCTTAAGAATAACGGTGATGGAAATAAAAGATTCGATCACAACCGAATATAAGTTTCTCCTATGTTTTAATTCAATTTTCGTTTTAAAACAAAACACACGTTTTTCGAATTTTGACGCGTTTAAATCATAGAAACGTGTACGTGCCAATTATAACGAAAATTAAATTAATTAATTAGTTGCGCTTTGATCGTAAACTGTAACGACACCAATGCAAAATTTATATATCTTTAAATAATTATTTTGTGGACTTTCTTTCCATTAGATGTGAAAGCACTAAAAACTGTGGTGCGAGAGCTGAGCCCGTTAAAAACCATCTATGCTCTTATCCCCTGCCCGGAATTGTTGTTATGAGTAATGAGTAAAAATAATTTTTTTTTTCTTTTGAAAAAGGGAAGTATTCTCAGTTTACGTGGCGTTATAGGCGTGCATTTCCAACAATTCGGCTTATTTGCAACACCAACCTACGTGCAGTAACTTCTAATGTTTCTGCGAAATTTGAAGTTGATAGCTTCATTTTTGCGGCCAGGACAATGTTTACAGTAGTCATTACACAGACGAACACACGGGCAGACATACGTGCTTAAATCGAGTCAGAATTTGGTGCTGATCAAAAATATATACACTTTATGGGATCTGAAACTTGCTTCTCAGCCTTGCAAGCGTTTTGACAAAATGAACACACCCCTCATCCTTCAATCTGGAATATAAAAATGATCAAAAAAGGAGAAGTTGCGATTTTCATTTCAGCGTACCATTACTTGTTACCAAAAGATCAGAAAGACAATATACAAGAAATATGTACGATTTTCATTCCAGCGCACCGTCAATAGTTGCCAATAGATCAGAAAGGCGATAAACAAAAAATACGTACGCGAACTACGTATATTAATATGTTTAAGACTTCCGCCAAACATCGCATGACGTGATCCAAATTTAGCAAATTTAGTTCACTTCCTAAAAATTTTATTATTTGTCGGTTTCCGTTTTAAAAAATAGACTTTCTCTGCACATAAGAGCTTGCTTTTCTCGATTGGCGTCCTTCAAAATAGCCACTTAGGCCCCCTTTTATATAATCTGTACATTAATGGTCTCCCCTCGACAATTAAATCCACCCACATCTTAATGTGCGCTGACGACGTTAAACGTCTTCTTCCTTCTCCTTGGAATCGCAATCTTATCAGCTTCTACTTGATTTAAATAATTTGGTTACACAAATTGGAAAACGTGGATTCGTTCATCGATTCGACCAAAGATTACATTTTAATTTTCACATTGCGCTCTCCTTAAGTAAACCTAGGTCCGCGCTAAATTTCATTAAGAGGCGACCCAAAGAGCTTAAGGATCCTTACATTACAAAAAGGCTGTACATGTGTTTATTGTACCAATACTTGAATATACCTCGCTTGTCTTCTCTCCGTCCTATAGGCGTTATGAAAATTCAATTGAATCAGTTCAAAAGCAATTCTTGCTGTTTGCCCTTAGGAAATTGGGTTGAAGCCCCCTTGTCTCTCTGCCCCCTTATGAAAATAGGTGGTTCCTGCTATCCTTACCATCTCTTGAGACACATAGATTTACCCTTGGTGCTTCCGTCTTAATTAAGCTAATAAATGTCACTAATGATTTGCCCACGTTACTTAGTGAGATAAGCTTCAATTTCCCTAATCGCTTCTGTAGGTACTTTATCTTCATTAAAATTAATCAATATATATATAATTATGAGCTGTTTAATCCGTTCAGACTCTTTTGCGAAAACCTAAACGATATCTATCACTTTGGATTCTTTAAAGTCTATCAAAACAACTACGCTTAAGGCGCGATTTGCCTATGCCGTATTTAAACTAACTCCTAGGCTTAACATCGGTGTTGTTTACTGTTATCGATTGCCAAGCTTTTGCTTGTTGCAATGGTTTACGGATTCACTTGCAACTTGGATATGCATTGACTGTGGGTGTGCCTCGATGCTAGTTGTGTACATGCTTTTTTCTTTATTTTTCTTTCTTAAATATTTATACATGAGTTATTGTTTTTATTTTTTTGTTTCTTTACTTCTCCTTATCTACTTTGTACTAGTTTTAATAATAGTAAGTATAAGATTTACTTCTAAAAGTCAATTGAATTCGGTTGTTAATTTATTTTAGCTGAGTTTCAGGTGTAAGTAAATAAATTGATAAATATCTCCTACATACGTTAGGGTCTAAAAAGAGACCTATGTGATCTAAATTTCCTAACGTTAATTTTTTTGCCAACTTACTACTATGGACCAATTTTCATCATACAATATTAAAAATTAAAACTTTTTCTGAAGCAATTACCATTGATGGGAAATCTTATATAGAATGGGGTCCAAGGAATAGACCTATATGCAATTTACTATCATTAACAAATTTTCATACAACATTACCGATCAGGCCTCTTTGGCATATAAGGGTTTACGTTTCCTGAAACTCCTTATTATGGCGGCCAAATATGGTAAGACTGATTTGCCAATTTACTATTATGAAAAAAATTTCACTATGAACTATTGAAAAGTACACCTTTTCACCATGTACAGGTACAGCTTTCATAGCAAAGGTTGTATGAAAGAGCGTTCAAAAAATTTCTGCAGCCAAACCAAACTCTTTTAATTTTTATTTAGAATGTTGAGGTACTATATCTCGGCGAATTTTGCCGAAAAATTCTGAAGATTGTATTTTTTCTATATAGGGAGTGGTCGAAAGAGTGGACCGATCCGAACCATTTTCAATAGCGTTCGTCCTTGGGTCCAAAGCACGTCAGCACGTAGTGAATTTCATCAAACTTTCTCAAAGAGTGCCAAAGGTCGTAAATGTACGCAAATATACATGGATAGATATCAAATGAAAGACGAATAGACGGATGGACAAGCTTAGATCGATTCAGAATCATTAAATATAATAAAAGGTTTATCTATCTTAAGCCTTTTTGGGTTTTACATACACGCGTAAAAACTTATTGTAGCCCACACCATAAATAATGAAGGGCATAATAAAACTGTTAACAGCGATATTTCGATGGAGAGAACATAACTTGCATGAATATAGTGATTCTAAATCGTAAGCGAGGTTAGGTGGAGTGAAGAAAATGGCAGCAGTCTCATTTAGTCACCGCATTATTTCACATCCGTAGGTCTAGAGTTCTTCGTCATTTCACCCAAGTATTCGATGAGGATCTGGCCATCGGTGTTTATATACACAACTCTCCTAACGAAGCTAAGATATTTTGGAGGCCATTTACACATAAACGTGGTTTCTCTCTCTCTCTCTCTCTCCCTCTCTCTATCTCTCTCTCTCCCTCTCTCTCTCTTGCGATTTTCGAATTGTTTGATTTTTTCGAACAGCTAGCTTGTGTTGGAGTGGCGGTCCTGCTTCTTCGTGCTTATCTATCAATGTGATTATCGCGGACGCTGTATGTGTTTAATTTAAAATTTACAAAATAAGCAAAAATCAAGCAGTTCACAATTTTTTTTCTTTTTTGAAGGCGATGATGAATAAGATTATATTATGGTCCCATGGGAGCCAGATAATAATCTTAATAGATTCCACTTGTTGGCAGAACGTGACAAAAAAAAAATTAAAAATCAAATTTTCTAATTCTACCAGTCATTAACGACGCTCGTATTTATAAATAAAATATATTATATGACCCCAACAAAATTTAGTCGGTATAAAAAAAATTGCCAGGCATAACATCAAATAAAGAGCCCACTTCTTGCATATCTTGAAATACAAATCACTCCCTAATTTATGCCCAATTTCCGCTAAATGGATTGATAAACTTACTAATATTAAACGGCTAATTTATTTCCCATGTTTGAAACACGTGCAGGAAGAGAAAATAATTTGCGAAAGGAGTAGTCAAGTATAAATCAAATTTATAACCTCACAAAACGTCGTTCCGCTACAGGAATGGTTATTATCACTTTTGGCCGGTTTCGTTTACCACAAACCGTTGACGTTGCTAGATACAAATGCAAAATGGCGCTCTACATTTCAAATTCCATAAGCTGTAAAAGTTGTCAACGCCTTGGCGACACTTTAAAAAGATGCTATAATGTAACGACATATGCTAACCATGATTTATCTACATATTCTGAAAGTTGTACCAGTACCTTCTAGATCAATTGCAATGACCAGCACTCGGGCTTAGGTAAACAATGCCCTTGAAATGCGTGAGATCCTAAAAATTGAAACTGAAATTTGTTGCAATACGGGAGAAACACGACGCAGACGTCGGAAATGGAATCCTACTTTACAAGCAAATACCAAAAATAATACTTATGCTATGATCGCATCACATGTCAAATTAAATAAGTCAGTAACACCAATTATTGCTAACGGTAAGCCCAATCAAACAAAAAAAAGTTCTGCAGCGTAATAAAATAAATCAACAGAACATGAACTTTCAATGTCAAACAATCACTTGGCTAATGCCAACTCATTATAAAGGACCGATCTTTCATTCATCAATCAATCCACAAATGCAAAATACCACTCACATTTACCCACTCTTTGCACGCAACCACGTGGATCGCAATTAATTTTTCCATTGGTAAGAATAACAAATTATCTACGAAAAGTTGTTAAAGAAATTTTAGATCTCTATTTAAGTGACGTTTTCGAGAAGTAACGTCGTCACATTGAAAATTAAAAATTAATTAACATAATTATGAAATTCTGTACAAATATTATTAATTTTCCAGTCTCACCATTCCTTGAAATATGCAATATTTCCAAACAGAAATATTAAGCACTATTTGACAACCACTTTGCTTTTATTCTTAAAAGCGAATCAAAGAACAATTCACTTGCTGTGTTCGCGGGATTTCTTTCTTATATCAGTTTCTTGCGCTATGTATAGCTATTCCACACAATATTTATTACCAGATAATGATTGCAACATATGTTATATTCTATACGGATAAATTAATTAGAAAAATAGCTGCAGAGGTAAAAGCAAGCAGAAGCTGTACCGAATGTTTATTAACATTCCGTAAACTCCAGAGAAAGGTGAGATGACAGACCATATTTAATTACCCTAAAGAAGTGTGGCAAGTTATACGACGTAGCGCCAGACATAACTTCTAGGCCACGTAAAATATGAGGCATTGAGAGAGTGTAGGCCGATTTATATTTAATATGCTGAGGTAAATAAATGTTATAAGAAGTAAATAAACGTCATAAGCGCGTAAGTTGTTCAACAATCGCTATTCTGTGACCGTTGCAAAAGATACCTAAGTCTACAATTAATGTGTGATTCGAGAACATCGCAATTAGTCGGATCCGTGGCAAATAAAAGAAAAAAATCGTCCGCAAACAGGTGCGATCTACAAACACTGACGCCAATATATATATTCAGGAAGGCCGTTAATATACATAATAAAAGAGAGAGGCATAAAACGGAATCCCAAAGAATAAGACAACTATTTCGGAATAAACTTCATCAATATCAAGAAGGTGAGATCTTTCAACTAAACATAAATGTATAGGCATACAAACAGACCTAGAAAACTTAAAAAGCTCACCGAACTTTTTAATCATTATCGACTAACCAATTAAGTTAAAAGTTTTAGATAAATCTAGAAACACTAATGACGTCAAGAATTCCTTATTAGCATTACCACTAATCACATCAGTTAAATTCAATAACAAGTGGGATACCCACCGCGGGAAGCAAGTTGCGAAGATGAGCTATTTCTATGATCAAAAGAGAGAACTTAAGGTTTGGGAATATGCTCAACTATCTTAGATAAGATAGATAAATGGACAATAGCCTCAAATCATCTAAACTGTAAGCAATTTTAAATGTCGGAATCGAACCAATTTTCCAAACAGGGGGAAATTCTGATGAAGTAAATATGAAATTAATATGAAAAATTAAAAAATGGGATATATATGGAAAAATAAGCTCCCCATGGAATTCCATCATTGCCAGATTTAACTTTACACAATGATATATATCTGAATGAAAAACATCTATCAAAATCTATAATGTCAGGCTCTTCAATATGCACAACATTAATTAAAATAGTCATTAAATCCCATTAACATTAGCTTTTGAAAAACCATAGCCTTCCAGAACATTCCACATGACTGATAAGCTCATTCCAGGAAATAATGTTTCAAAATAGTTTTTCCTTTCCTTACGAACAGGTTTTTAAGTTTATTTTGATAACGACAATAAACTTTTCAATTGTCATCCGATGCGAATGATTGGTAAGCTGAATATGCCAGATCTCTCAAAGATATTGCAAGCAAAATACGATTACGTTTCATCCTACTGTCAGTTCCATTTGAGATTTTCTTTCTAACGATCGGAACAAAGGTACATAAACCTTCGATTAGAGAACTTAACAGGGACCACTGCGAATTAATATTAACTGTGCTAAGAAACGAAAATGAGACAGAGTCCTCAGTAAAGGAAACTAGCCTATCCCAATCAACATACTTGAAGTCTGTGCATTCAAAATACTATACAACAATTATTGCGTTAATACAAAAGATCGTAAAACTCGAAGTATGACAAGATATGAAATGCCATTGTACCTGGTCTGAATAATTGATTATAGGACAATCACTCAATCACCAACCAAAAGTCCACTAATAACGTGGCCTGATGAATGGTATCAAAGTGAGTTGAATTTAAATTATAACGCACAAATAAATTGCACCAGCAGCAAAGCAATCTCCTAAGATTGGCGATCATTACCTGAAATAGATTACAATTAAAGTCGCCAAGAACAATTATATAAGAATATGTCGACATTAAATCGAAGCGCTCGTTTTCAAAGGAAACAAGATCGCCGCTAGGCAAATAAACTGCACTACACCTAAAAAAGCCATAATGTCGCCGTGAAAAAATTAATTAATTTATAAAAATTAATGTAATGAATAATAATGTAATTTTGATCTCTAATCAGAGGCTTTTATAAACGCAGTGACGAATAGTAGCGTCTTTTGATGGTGGTACAGGGCTGCAAGATTTGAAGTGACAGTCAAATCTTATGTAATCTAAAATAATTTTCGTTAAAGTAACATTTTCTTCTAATTTTTTTTTTTTTATTAAGTCAAAGTTGTACATGAAATTAAATAACAACATTCAAATTGCACTGAAACTTATGTATTCTTTACGAAAGGTTTTTCAATTTGGGTACCATAGCGAGTGCCGCCTTTAGGAACTATTTTAGTAGTATTATTTTTCTACAAAACAAGAAAATTTTTTTGATTAGTAAACCTTCTTCTTGATAAACTAGTTTGTTACCGGTGGTCCAATTTTTGAAGGCTGGTTGCCCCCCCTGACAAAGCAAAAAGTCATAGCGAAGACAAAAATTAGAAAAACTTTCACAAATTTCATTTTTACCAAATATTTATTCGAACTGAGCGTCTAATTGAAATGCAATCGATTGCTTAGCGAAATATGTATACTGACTAAAGCGAGTTTATAAATATAAGACGATGAAATTAGCGTATGAAACCACATTAAATACACGATGTTGTGTTGGGATTTAACCATAAACTGATTAGCTAAATGTTATGTGAAATTTTTTAGTAAGGGTTTCGATTGCCAAGACTCCAAGGGGTCTCCGTAAGAAAGTTAATACATTGGTGATTCCATTTAAGCCGACACTTAAAGATCGCAGAGTTTTTTCTGACAAAGATCGCGGAAGTCAGGATTTTTAGGTGCTACATACGAAAGCCTTCGCGAGATTCTGTATAAAACTGAGATTTTCGATTTATTTCTGACATTTATTTTATTGTGTTCACTAAACAGCAAAAAATTTGCTATGTTGTCACTTCATTGCTTGCACATTACCCTTTATTACCCTTTATTATTCATGTGCCGTTCTACCATTCACTCAATATTGATTATATCATTAGGTTATTAACTTGTTAACCGCAACCTCTCTTTGTATTATGGAATTATGCAACTTCATCGTCAGATTGTAGAGGAAAAACTCGACATTTTATCCATTGCAAGTCTGCTACTGCTCGACGCCCATGTCCATGTCAAAAAGACAAGATCAGACCGAAAAAGCGAAGTCACTTAGACGTCTCGATTTACAATGGGTGGCACGACCAAACCTGGCAGATAACAACCGTAAGCCAGTTTCGGCTGAGATTTCCGCAAGATGGTTCCTTCGACTGGTCTGCTGGCTTACTCTAACTTACACCCAACTTAACGTAACACCCACTTCCAAGCAACAAACAACAAACGAAATGTGAGCTCAAAAAAAGGATGATTTTCAGTGCACATGGTGTTTATACTATATACTAAAAGATCGAACACTCGCCTTTGACAACATATGATAAAATGTCAATAAGTAGGAACCCCTATGTGATCCAAACTGAAAAATAACTGCGTTTATCCTTTTGAAAACTATCCAAAATCAAGTAGCTTATGTTTACCGTAGTAAAAAAGAAGAAACGCTATATTCCGGCAAGGCCGCTATTGCATACCTTACCCCATGTCACTTAATGCAATTCTCTACTCATTGCTACGATAAAATTCCAAAAATTATACATTATAACGTAAAGGCATATTTATCATGGTAACCATTATGTGGGAAACGTCAACTGACGTTGTCAAAATTTACCAACATTTATTTTCTTGACGAACAAGGCATTATCCTTCACTTAAACTTTCGTCATATAGTATTAAAAATTTAAGATTGTTAACATTTAAGAGGACTAATTTCTTATCAGTAGATGTATAATATATAGACTGGGCTCCAAAAAATAAAGCTGTATGGCCCATATACTATGCAACTCAGTTCTGGTTCAAATTACTATTTTGGTAAAAATTCCATTATAAACTAATAAAAATTGAAACTTTTTTTCATGTGAAGAGTCTTTCGCATGAAAAGTTATATGGGATGAAATTCAAAAAATTGACCCAAATGATCTAAACTTTTCAACGTCAACTTGGTATGCTAATATACTGGTACTCAGTGAACTTTTTGTACCAATTATGGAAATTGTAGTCTTTTTCAATAAACGACCCTTGCAATCCAAGGCATTCTATTGAGAGTGATCATCAAAATGATCCGATCCAATCTGTTTTCAACATTTATCCCTAAATCAGAGACCGTGAATTTATTAAGCTTTGTCGAAGCTTAGCAAAAATTGCGAACTAAAGGTTGAAAAAAAAGACATCAAGCGGACAGACATCCGGACAGACGGACAGACAGACTTTAATTGATTCAAGAAATGAGTCTGATAAAATATCTATCTATCTCAACTTCAGTTTGTTGCATAAACTTTGAATAAACCCAACATCTCTCTGTCAACAACTTTGCAAAATATTAAATACACAGCCCGTGTGCATACAATCGAAATGTGTCGTAGTGGACATGCGAAAGTTTAGTAACTGATTAAAGCCACAATGTTTACTTTATAAAAGAATTGTAAATGTTTCCTTCAGCACGGCGTCTATGCTTTCACGATTGTTAAGAGGGCTTTATTAAGCTAATATATCATTTCGATTTTTGCAAAAGGCCTTGAATGGGTTAAATAATTCATCATTGAATTTTCATAGGGCAGTTAAGAGTTTTATTTCATTTAGCAAAAGCAATAAATCAACAGCTTCTTCGTGTTATCAACTTTACTAAAAAGAAAATACCCGTTTCTACCCAATTCTCTTCAGCTTGGCAAATATAAATTCCATTGCCGTAATAAAAATATTGTCTTGATCGATCAACCGTTCGAACGCATAATTAGAAAAAGCACCATGCAACCTTTTCCTATTGGTGCAAAGTACTAGATAAAAAAGATGCACCCTTTGACGACTGCACATTTCTCAGTTGCCTAAGTTTCTCTTTTGACCAAGCATGAATAACTTCGTCCAATTTCTCAGGCCAAGCTTAGCCGAGCGCGCAGTTATTTGCGAAAATTAGTAGAAACTTTTGCAAAGGAATAAGTTCAACTGATAATTCTGGAAATGTGCAGCAATGTACTCGCAGGACCATTTTCCACCGTTTCACATGTTCCGTTCTATTCGCAAGTACTTAAGCTAATCTAACCTCGCTATTTACGTAAAAAGTCCATAAACGACGGTGCACCTTGGCCGAAATGAATTGCTCTTCTACCAACTCATACACTATTCCAAAGCATTTTTATGGCACTTGTATTAAAAAGTTAGCACAAAATTGAACAAATTTTCTAGCCAAGAGAAAGAATCGAAGAATAAACCGGAAAGATATCTTTGAAGAGACAACCGAACATTTGAACGAAACTTCTTTTTATATATAACGCTTTGATACCGTGTATATAAGTTTACTGCAGAATGTTTCTAGTTTTGTCAGTTTAACAAGCACTCATTTATTAGCTGAAATAAATTTAATTTACTATAATTCATTATGAAATTATATCATTAATTTTTCTTTTTCGGGGAAGGAGGTCTTGTTGGCCTTGTAGGTCTATCGACGTTAGCAGTATAAGTGGAATTATTGCTAACACCTATAATTACTGGTGGAGATATTTTACCAGCTTTTGTTAACACTTTCTAAAAATAAAGCGTTATTAATTTATCTTAAAGGATTTTTCAAAGGATTTAAACTTACTCTAGCCTCTGTAGCTAATTTGTTACCTGCCTCCACGTTAAGTAAACAGCACGTCAAAACAAGGATAAAAGTTAAAATAAGAATTTTCATTTTGTTTGCGACAAGTCTTCTTTTCTCAATTAAACGGCAGAAAATTCGAAAGAATACGTTGCAGAACTTCTTTTATAGTAAATTTTAGTATTTGAAAAAATCTAAAATAGAAAATCCCATAAATATGAGGAACCATTAACTAAGATATTTTTATATACAAAGCCGCATAAATCAACTTAATTGCGATGAGCTGTAGCAACGTTCAAAACTCAACCGATGTAAATATAAAATTATTCTCATGATTCATTTGCGATCAACTTTACTCATATGCATACATTTGTCATCGGATAAATTAAACAATTTTTGATATCTGAATTCTTACTTGTAAGTGTTATTGTTGTAGATAGAATTATAGGTACCTCGATTATCAAAATGTTATCTTTATTATTTAAAAATAATTATGTATACACATTAAAGTAAAAATAAATAATTATATTTGAAAACTACTAAAAAAATGCCATTTTCGCGCGCATATATATACAT
Source organism: Glossina austeni (assembly GCA_000688735.1). Lineage (NCBI taxonomy): Eukaryota > Metazoa > Arthropoda > Insecta > Diptera > Glossinidae > Glossina > Glossina austeni. The sequence goes on along the minus strand of KK502433.1, from coordinate 262,300 downwards.
ATATAGATATACACAGATGTACATACACAATATACATATATAAATATATATATATATATATATATATATATACTTATATATTAAGATTTACAATCTGAAAATCATAAAAATGCTCTCAAATATTCAATCAATCTTCCTCGTTTTCTCTTCTTGTTTGCTTGTTAAAAAACCCTGCTTTTACTGCGTCTGCCAAAGTCACAATCGCACATTTTATTCTTCACATATGTAGAAAGAAGGCAAGAAAATTTGTAAACCTATTGCCGAATTCATAATTGACATCAAGAATATCGCTGTTAATTTCTTGACGAAATCTTGACTTCTTTCGAATCGCTCTCCCATTTGTCCCGCTATCGCCTGGACACCCTATGTTGGAACTTTCTAAAGAGATTTTTTAATGCTATAAAAGTTACAAATCCTTTCGGGAAAAACTCCGAATTTTCAAAGAAAGAAATTTGTTTCTGATAATTAATTTTTTTCCACATCTTCGCCAATCGCCGTTAAGCCAGTCGAGTTCAAGTTATCTTCTAAGTTGTAAGTTATCTTATAACGGTGTCATGTAGAATTTGGAGCATATGCAATAAAAGCGTCGCTCTCTGCCTTGAGTTAACTTATAAGCGTTTTTTATTTTTGTCCAACTGCCCCTTTGGTCTTAACAAAATGAAAACTTAACAGAAAAGTCATTCAAGCAAATCCAACACCACCCTACCTGAAAGCATAAGTGTTCCCTTCCTCACTCTACACACACGCGCTTAGGACAGTTCTTCATCACATTTTTTACATCAAATCAGCTTTTATCAGTTGTTTTTAATTAATTTTCGCCGTCCATTACCCCAACACTTTTCAGCACTTTCAGTTTGACACAGCATTAACTCGGTTAAAACGACAACGACAATGGTTCAAGTGGCGCGAACTTTATGGTTCAGACCGCTGAATAAAAAAGCGCCTGCCATAATTTTGACACTATCCATTGTAATGCCAGCGATTCAAAATCATCTTTATCCGCTCATTAATGTGTCCAACCGAAGAGCCCAAGTCAAAGTATTTCAATGTATAGATGTATACGCAATATCCCACAACTCCAACATAGGGGATGTTGAAAAAAAAAGAAATTTCTTTTTTACGAATTTTTTGCAAAATCCTTAAACTGTTCTAAAACGTTTTTTTGAAAGAGTTCGCATTTAATAGGTTTACTGTCTCAATACTGTATTTCTTAGACTATCAATTCGCGCACATTGTTAATATACATAAAGCCAAGACAATGGGCAAATGAAAATTTGGGAAAAATGGCTGTACTTAATCATATAATTTCAATGCTTCTGGGTGGCTGATGTCGACCACACCAGGATGGTGGCCAAGATGCCCATGAAACATGTTGTGTCCGCATCTGCGACTGAAATTTCGCTGGCTACCTCGTTAGGATCGTCCTATGCGCCTCCACTAATGTCGGAGGAATCGTTGGCCGTTCTGGCAGAGTTACCGAACGCTCTTCCTATTATTCAAATCGATCCACCATCTGATGTGCCGTCGAACGAATGCTCGTCCTGCGTAGGTAGTATAGACGGTAATTCCAGGACAGAGGATGTTCCTTTCGGGCCGTCCAATATTGTTCACGCTAGCTCAGATTATTCTGTTAATGTTAAAGCTAACTCTTTACGCATCAGCAAACGTCAAATGAGTATATGGCAACAGGGTCGAAAACATGCTGCTAAAATATTTCCTTCGACGGGACCGGACTTGGTGGTAATTCCTACGCGAAAAGCTGTATTTGTTTTCAGATTCGCGTTTCATACATCAGTCGAAATGATACAATAAAGTCGCAAATTACGGATAATAATATTAATCGTGTCAGTATATTTAAAATTAATTCTTGTAGTCCTAGAGAAATTGCGTCATTTAAAATCCTTGTCCGGACATTTCTTCTTCTTCGACAGGAAACCTTGATCTTACGGAGTTTTTATTAAGGACTTTGTATCTCGTCGTCAAGCCAGAATAATGGGTTCTGGGAATGCGAACAATATTGCTCCTGGAAAGGTTGATAATTCTGATTCAAAAACCTACTTAACTCCTTGTCTGTCGGTTAACAGAATGTCGAGGGGCTTAATACTGAAAATGGCTGTCACACCTTAAACAGATACACAGACGGTGTGTAAACATTGCACTTACAGTCTCCCAAATTTGTAAAAATCAAACACGCTTATAAACATTTGTTGTTTTTTTTACTCTTAGATGTGGGGACATTTTGCATAGAAATTCAGACTGAACTTAAGTAAAAAAACTTTAAGTACGCACGTTTCGGTTCTCATAAATTTGAATACAGAAACTTGGTTGAAGCCAAATGTTCTGGATGTGGAAGTGTTTCGTCGGAGTGTATAGGCATGATAGATTAAACAAGATTGGGGATAGAGTTTTAATTGCTGTGGTAAATTCTCTTCCATCTCTCATCGTTTGTTATCATCTGTAGAAGTTGAGGTTGAGTTTGTTGGAGTAATTCTATTTTTATAACATGTTCACACATACATCCGACGTCTGATACGAGTACTTACTTAAAGCACTTCCATCCTATTCGCTTGATGTCCTTACAAATTAAGTGTGCGGACACATTAGTAGCACTAGGAGATTTTAATTTACCTGATGTTTCCTGGAACTTCAAGTTCTTCAAGTTATTATGATGAACTCTTTGAGCCTATATTTGAGCTATGTTTGTGTCAATTGAACCAGATTATGAATTTCTTCAATAAGCTTTTGGACTTGATATTTTGTACTACAAACAATGTATCCCTTGTTCGCGTCCCTTCATCTGCCATTCGGAAAGATGTGCATCAGCCAACCATGCTGATCTCGCTAAACTGATCAGCCAAAAACTCATCCTGTGTTTACCAAGAATTCTAATTTGCGATTTGTATTGCAAAAAACTAATCATGTCACACTTTGTAGTGTGTTATCTGCGGTCTTCTGGAATTTTGATCATGATGATGACATCGAAGAGAGGTTTTCTGCTATTTGTTCGTCTTCTTTCTAAGTTGTGGAAAGAATCCTATTTAATTCCTCTTCATAAAAATAGTGCCAGAAATAACGTTAAAAATTATAGAGGGATTGCTAAACTGGGCCCTCTTTCCAAACCATTCGCAAAACATCTCCTAGTGAGCAGACATCGACCGTCACTAGTGTCTATTTTATCATCCTCTCAACATGGCTTTATTAAGTGTGGGTCTACTGCCACTAACCTGTTGGAGCTTGTTTGTAATTTCTATAAAAGGTTCTCACAGGGTGAACAAATCGACGTTGTTTGCACAGACTTTTCTAAATAGTCTGATCGTATCGATCATGAATTACTTATATATAAGTTGAATTGTATTGGTTTCCCTGTTAATTTGGTTGTATGGTTTATTTTTTAATTCATTCATTGATGATCTACCATCTTGTTCACAATCTACAAAATTGTTTATATATGCTGGTGCTATCAAGTTATTTTACTCATTTAATACTGAAGAGAAAGGTAAGTGCTTGCCTTTAGACTTTGGGCAGTTTTATTTCTGTTGCATATGTAACAATATAGTACTTAACTTGAAAAAATGCAAATGAACCACGTTTTGTAGAGAGGTGCCGATTGCTGTTGACTATTTTATTGATACTTTGGATTTTGTTTCAAGCTTCACAAATCTGGCGGTTCTACTTGACCCCAAATTAAACTTTAATTTGCAGGTCCATGCCGGCATTAACAAAACGAAAGCTTTAATGGGGTTTATCAAATGATGGTCGTTTGAATTTAAATACACTTATCTTAGCAAAAGATTGTTTACTGCACTTGTTAGGCCGATTTTGGAAAATTCAATTATGGTATAGTCGTCGAACTTTAGGTTTTTTTAAAATTTGCTTTATGTGACTTATGACGGAATCCGGCCGTTCCATTTCCACCTTATTAAAAGCGTCTTAAGTTTATACATCGTCCTTGCTTGGAAAGTAGACGTACTTGGTTGAGTGTCGCGTTCAGACTTGATCAGCTTTTGGTCCAACTATGGCTTATTTGATTCTCTGCATGACCCTTTCCACATCGTAAAGGTCATTTTATGGCCTTGGGAGATGTTCTTAAGATAAAGCGGAATAGTTTGAGCAGATATATACCACAAGTGACTCATATTTATTTTAATGAAATTTGTTTAAAATATAAAAAAAAACTTTTTGAACATTGAGAGAGGTGTTCTTTTCTGCGGCTAATCGAAATTGAGAACGAAGATCAACCGCAAAATCCACATTTGAATATTTTGATACACAATCTCCCAACGTCGAAAGACGCTCACATAAATACAAATCTTTGACCTATTTTTCGTGTAGCGAGTATTATGGCGCCGAGATATATGGTGGAAGTTATAAATCCTACATATTACATAAGATCTAATCGCGTTTATCTTGCAATTTCTCCGTAATATTCGGTATATAACTGCGCAACAACAGAGGAAACTATGAACAAGAAATTTCTTTTAGTATCTAATAGAACAATTCTTTACGCGAATATGATTAAAAGTAATTATTTGATAGATAAAAAAGAACTGCAGAACAGATCGATGCACGTTATGAGGGGTCTTGGTAAAATCTAAAAGTACTAAATGAATGAATTAATAATATTTTGCTTGAAAAATTGAATGTAAAGAAGTTTTGCGCAAGATATGTGCTGCGTTCGACCACAATCAACAAAATACGTGTAACCAATTCAATTAAGAAACTTGTTCGTTACGTAAACGTGAGCGAAACAACAACCGAAAGAATGAAATTGCAGCAATTCGGCTAAGAACGTAAATATCGTCGAGAAGAAGAAGATTGTGTTGTCCTTACTAGTTTCCCTGCAGTACTAACTCCGATTTTGTGGCTAGCGGTTCAGTTGCAAACTCAGCGTATTTTTTTTTTTTACTATCCTTTATCTTATTTTTCCAGCACTCATTTTTATTTCGAAACGACAATATGCTACTATATTGATTGTTACGTTTAACTATTGTGAAATGGTGAAACCATGTTGTCTATGCATAATTAGTTTGATTTATTGTTTCTTTATCAAACACAAAATGTACGCACCTACAAAAAAAAGCTACTATTACGGTAGCGAATTTCATTGTCTGCTATGGTCCTTCACACGTTTCTATACAAAAATGATGTTGATTTGGTGAATAAAAGTTTAATTCAAGCCTTTTTAAGTCGAAATTCAGGCCGATCGTGTGGATTAGAATGGGGAACTTCTCAAAAGACTAGACATACCCATGCAATGAAATGACCTCCAAGTTCCACTTAAACAACATGGCACCTGAATAGACCATTTTCTGTTATTTTATATATCAACAGTAATAGAGGACACAATTGCAAAAAAATTAATTGAATATACTTTCAATTAAGTACTCTTGCACCTCAGCGTAATCCAATTTTCAATAGAACAATGAAGGTATAGATATAATCACAAATGAATAGTCCATCAAATATTTTGTTTAAAATGAATTCACTTTTTTCTGCATTTCTTCACACATTAGGTAAAGTTTGTCAATAAATCTTAAATAGTCCCTGATTTATCGATTTCTCAACGTTCGTTAAGAGAATTGTCAGAACTTCTTTTTTTCGCACTCGTTTATGCACAGTATGAAAATCATTGTATTCCTGAATTAATGCTATGCTTAACCAACTAATATCTATCCAATATATAGGTTAATTAATAAAATATAATATCGAAACTCACCCGTAGCAAATACAACATTGAATGGAATTTTTTTTGCCATTTTTCAAACTTTTTTTACACAACACACAGACTACACATTAAAGGAAAACACCAGTTTTTCAGCCAATTATTTTTTATAGAAATAATTATTTAGCTAAAAATGTTCTTTTACTGACTACTTTCACAGTAATTTTTGCACATTTTATTTTCTACAGAACTCCTTTAAGGACTAAGAATTTTCAACTCACTGATAAAATAGCTATTACTAGCGCACACATGAATACCATTTGTCAAATAAATTGACAACAGTTCTAGCGCATGCGCAGTTTACAAATGTTACAAAATTTCTTATTAAAAATTTATTTTATTAAAACATTTAATATTTTTCTAGCAGTTCCGGTTTTGCAAAACGAGTCAGCTTAATTTCTATGCTATCAACATGAAAGCCCAGTTGTGTGAATTTCTACATTCGCATTAAAAAAATATATATATGTAAATTCCATTTTTTACAGTTTACTGCTATCTTCCAATTTTTTGAGTGCTTACTGTGCTGCTTAACAGCACACCTGCTGTATTATTTTATTCAAATTCTTAATCTAAAACAAGTTATGGTTTAGCATCTGTTAACATCATTACAGTTTGAAAGGATTGGGCACGCCCGTTTTTCGGCTGAAATTTTTGTTCATATATGTGAGCTTCCGATATTGTTTATTTTTCAATTCACATGCATTGAAAAGAAATGTTATCCCGCGGCAGCTAAGGCCGACTTGCTTAAATTTGTCAATAAAAAGTAAACAAGACTGACAACAACACTTAAAACCTACACTAAAAAAACCAAAAAAGAAGAAGAAACCCTACACCAAGAAACTACAAATCTACACCAAAAAACTTATAACGTATAACTAAAAAAACCAAAAAAGAAAAAGGAAACCTACACCAAAAAACTAAGAACCCACACCAAAAAACTAAAAACCTGACCCAAAAAAATAAAAAGCTACACCAAAAACTAAAAAAGAGGAAGAAACCCTACACCAAAAAACTAAAAACCTACATCACCTATTATATGCATTTCAGCAAAGTTGAGAGATTTATTGCCATATATAAGACGCAAGTGCAAACGTTCTCTTTATCTCAAGTGAAAAAAATTGAACTTTGGCAATCCTCCGTTAGTGATAAATATTTCGTCAGCACTATTAAACCCAAATCGAAACTATGGGAATAATCTTTAAAAATACGGAAACAAAGAAAGTAGAACAGGAATTATAGAATAACAAATCTTTAAATGGTAAACTGAGCAACAAAGGTATACGAAGTTTAGTTCCAGACAAAAAGAGAGTAAAGCAAAACAGAAATAAAAGTTATATATATTTATTTTAAACACTTACGAATACTGTGAAATTGAACAAAATTCTAGCCATCAGTGTGATCTGTGAATCATCAAGTTGTTAATTGGTAATGGGCGAGAAATACTGTATTTTACTTCCCACTTACAATGAAAAGGATAACTTACCCATTCTCATATGGCTTATCATGAAGTACATGAATCAAAGGTTTTTAGTTAAAACTTAATATTTCCCAAATGGTTTGTTAACGTATTACTTACTTACTTACTATTAGCGGTTATGAGTTTGAGGTCGTTATAATTGATGACAATAGTCCGGACGGCACTCTTGAGGTGGCAAAAGAATTGCAAAACATTTATGGTGAAAATAAAATTGTCTTAAGACCGCGTTCTAGTAAATTAGGTTTGGGTACAGCTTATATACATGGCTTAAAATACGCGACCGGGAATTTTGTAATTTTAATGGACGCAGACTTAAGTCATCACGTAAGTTCTATAAATTAAATAAACAAGACAAAAAGGTAATTGTTTTTTTAGCCTAAATTTATACCAGATTTCATTCAACTTCAAAAGGAACGAGACCTCGATATCGTCTCAGGCACACGCTATAAGGATGGAGGTGGTGTTTGCGGTTGGGATTTTAAACGTAAATTAATATCTCGAGGTGCTAATTTTCTATCGCAATTACTATTACGGCCCAACGCTTCCGATTTGACTGGCTCCTTTCGCTTGTATAAAAAATCGGTATTGGAAAAGTGTATTGCCAGTTGCGTTTCTAAGGGTTATGTTTTTCAAATGGAAATGCTAGTGCGTGCTCGACAATACGGCTTTACAATTGGAGAAGTACCTATAACATTTGTAGACCGTTTGTATGGCACTTCTAAGTTGGGAGGTGCAGAAATTATACAATTTGCAAAGAATTTATTGTACTTATTTGCTACGACCTAATACTAGATCGAGGCAAAGATGCAGGAGAATTTATAGATAATTAATTATACTTAATATAACTTTAAATCACTGATTTGTGCTAAATTAAGAGTAGTTTTCGAGTATTCCTTCTAATCATTATTTGAGTGTGACGAGGACAGAATATTTGTATTTATATACATTTTTTGTTTTGTATTGCTTTACAATTTAACAGAGACGAACTAGGTTGTTTTGCCGACTGCGTTGCCACTTTGTTTTTCTTATTGATTACAAGAAACTCTGCGATATCTTCATTCTCCGATAAAAAAAAAAAATATCGATTAAATAAATAAATGAAAAAATAATAATAAAAATACGAAAATATAAAAATTTTGTTTTCGCAGGATTAAAGCCTGACAAAAAAGTTTTCATAGAAGATATTTTATTTATGTCTGTAGTTAATTTGATATTTCGGAGAAGATTAAAAATTAAGATGTTTTGTTTATTCTTTTTTTTTGAAATTTTAATAGCGTTTAAGCAAAAATTTAAGCAAGTAAACCAAATTGTTCACGCAAAAGTTCAAAATTCCATACTCTTACATAAGTCTAAGTTTTATTTAATTATTTATTTTATTAATTTCATTAAAGTTTATTTATTAATAATATAATTTATTAAAATATTATATAGTAATATTATATAGTAAATAAAATAAATATTTAAAAATTAAACAACGATTACGTATTTCATCAATTCATTTTATTGTCACTATTTCTTTGAACTAGGATGAGTACGTCTTAAGCCCGATAGCCGCCAGTTCTTTTTTAAAGAACTGCTTCTGTTTATGCGCGAAGTTTCATCAGGATCTTTTTCCATTTCTTGAAGGGGCAATTTCCTATTGACGCATGGTGTCTCACAGAGTTGGGTCATTACTCATCGTTTCTGGATGATTTCTGATGTTGATAGGAGAAAATTTTGTTGGGAGGTAGCATTTATTTATAAGAATTTAGTATGTAGATATTTTTATTATTATTTCGAAATTTTAATTTAAGTTTTTTTTATAAGTTTGAATTGTTATTACTTCGAAATGTCGAAAATTATATTTTATATAAATTGAAAATGTAAACAAGAATAAAGAAAAACGCCGTTGTTTTATTTTAATTTAGCTTGGTAATTATCTATTTCATATTGCCAACGGCTTTCAGCGAAAAAGAATCTGGATCAATTTTTCAAGCTCGAAAAGCCCAAACAAAATTGACTGAAACTGAAAAAAACTTAACATTGATTCATGGTTATATTATTTATTTTTTCTATTATTCTTTTCTCTTTTGAAATTTTTATAGTTGTTGCGATTAATCAAAAATTGAAGCAAGTAAACAAAATAATTCCATAAGGCAAAAATGCTTATTGTCACATAAGGCAAAGTTTTATTTATTAATAAATAAAACAGAAGATAGAAGTAAAATGAATTGTTATTTACTTCTTTGAACTAGGATGAGGACGTCTTAAGCCCAAGTATTTCCTAGTGCATGGTGTGCTTGTTTTAACAGCATTTTTAACAAACTCCCCTGATTCGGGTGTCTGTTTTTATATTAAATTTCTATTAGTTGTCTCACAGAATTCATTGGGTGACCTTAAATTATTATTCATCGTTTTAGGAATAGACAATCCTTCTGGCTGATTTGTGATGTTTAATTTGGGATTTATTGACATCAAGCGATTTTTACGAATCATTACTGGAACATTTAAAGCCGAATGCCCGACGTCGGTCTGTTTACATTCAAACTGCTTTGAGTTATCTCGAGTAGGAACCCATTCGCTTAATACGATGTCACCTTCCACCTCTCCACTTCCTTCATCGTTTTTGCTACAGCTGGGGTAATCTATATCTTCTTTCCTGCTTGTTAAAGATGTATTCAAAGTTTTTTTTTTGAGACAACATTTTGGAAATAATTTTATTTTTTAAACAAAGCAGATTATCCTCAATATCACCATCACTTTCACTTTGATGGAATTCGTTTAGCAAGCCTTCCTTAAGTTATTTCCCTTTCTCAGATATGAGCACATTCTTGCCATTAGCCGTTTGAACACCCGTGTCGTTTTTTTCCATATTCGATATCCAAGCTTTTAAATCTTTTAGATAAGTTTCCAAATCTTCCGTTTCAGAATCCTCCGTTTCAGTTTCACACTGATTAGATAGCACTGAAGCTAAAAAATTTTGAATTAACTTAGATGTTGTCTCTTCACAAATTTTAAAAACAACTTACCTTCATTTCCGTTGTGCGTGTCCTTTTTCTCGATATCGTTGTAATCAAGATCTGAAGCTTTGCAAAAGAAGAATGTAAAAAGTTAGAGTTGTTAAAAAAAACTTATAAAGAGCAACTTACTTTCTGAGATGGGATCATTGAGAAGATGCTTATTGTTTTTGTCATCAATAGCGGCCTTGAATTTTTCTTCCAAATCTGATTTCACCTTTTCTTTATGGCTATAGCAACGTTTCGGTTTCTCCCGTAATATAAATAAAGGGCTCCGTTCCAAATTTTTCTCAGATGATGCTGTAGGACTGTTAAAAGGCGTTGTAGAAAAGTCCTCAAATATTATATCTGCAATTGTCTTCTTCTTGGTTTTGTCAGCACGAACTCCTTCTGGTGCGTCTTTGTTGTTTTCTTCTTTCGTCATTTGTTTCACTTTATTGCAACATTCGATTAAATCTTCATCAATGATATGAAATTCACTTTCAGACAGTTATTCGTTGCACGACGTAAATATTTGGGAGGGTGTCACATTGTCAAAATTGGCTATTGATGTTCGCACATAAGGCCGGGAATCCGCTAAGGGCATTATTTATTATTTCGTCTTCGTATCGAATCATTTTTTTTTTCACTTTTTTCACTTATGTTGTTCTTCAATTTAGTTTTTCTTTGCATCTTTCAAATTTAATAAATTGATATTTAATTGTTGGACAATTGAAAACCTATAATACAGATAAAATTGTAAGTTAAGAAGTCAAATCAACAAATTTTTTATTGTTTTTATTTTTTTTAAATACGTGTGCGTGTGTTGTATATACATATATATAATATAGTATATATTGTTGTTGTGTTCTGTGCCGTTAATATGAACAGGAGATGCAAATTAAAGTAGTGAAAAAGAAGGAAAAATTAGATGCAAATCAAAGTAGTGAAAACGAAGAAAAAATTATTAATTTACATGCATTATGCATTCATAACTTATTATGATAGATTGGTTTATGTTTTTCTTAAAGTTATCGAGCTTAATTGCTGCTCATTCAAATATTAATTATAAATAACTATTATTACTATTTATTTTGATAATATCAACATTATATCTTCGTTATACTTTTATTTACGATTATTCTATAGAGCTTTTATAATAAATTATCCCGAAAATAACTGAAATAATATTTCACTTTTTATAAATTTCCATATAAAAGTTATATTATTATGTTCATTTTACTCTTCATTAGGTTTATTTTTATTATGTTCAATTTTTTTCTTTTATTAATCTATTATTTTTTTTTTTGTTTTAAGTAAAAAAAACTAATAGCCTTCAAAGCAATAAATATTAGAAACATCTTGTAAGATTATTATACACGATTTAAAACATTTCTTATCACATTTTATTAAATTTGTTATTTTAAACACTTTTATTTTCAACATTATTCATACTTATTCGAAGCAACGCTATGATCTCTATGTGATCTCTCCAATCTTCGCAAATTCTTAATCTTCTTACTTTTGTGTAAAAGAAGTCTCCGACTAACGGTTTTTTAGCCAGAAACCATTTTGGAAGCGATTGTATGTAGAAGAAAAATTTGAGAAGCTGGATTTTAGAAACGATTGTCAAAGCATAAAGAAGTAAAATTTGAGAAGTGAATTTATTGCATCAAAAAAATTACAGAGAAGAACAAAATTTGTACAAAAAATTATATTAAACAAAGGATCTTGGATCTTGGTTGTGTAAAAAAGAAAGAACTTGGATCTTGGTTGTGTGAAAAAGAAAGAACTTTGTGTGTCATCACATTTTCATTTTCGGCAAATTTATGTTTGACTTGTAAGTGAATTAATTGAATATATACAATTTTGTAACATATTACTTATTTGAAGTTATTTCGTTTTCGTTTCTTGTGCGTTTATTTCATATGAAGATTATATATATTTATTCAATTCAATGAAGATTATATGTATTTATTCAATTTTCTTTTAGATTTCGTTGCTGTCTTCTCGCGATGTGTTGGAAGTGGTCGCTGCTAAAATCCGGGATCCAGATAAGTAGTATTTAGTTGGCTTTCAATTTAAATTGCAAGTCCCTAAAACCCTTGCTCAAATCGCGTATTTTATCAGTAGAGTGTGCCGTTATAAATTGTGCTGTTATAAAAATAAGTTATTAAATTGTAGTTTTGCGGTATTGTAGTATTGTACACTTTGTGTACATTTTATGTATTCGAGTAATCACATACACTTCTCACATCATATATAGTTAGAATTTCCAACAAATTTAAATACATGTAGAATGTTCAATTTTTTTCTTTTACAGCTATTAGTTTTAGTTAAAGTGTTCAAAGCTATAAATATAAAAATGAATAAATAAAGAATAAATAAATATAAGAATAGTCTTGTAAGCTTTAGCCAATTTTATTGCGCAAACATTTAATCGCGACAATTATAATCTACAACGAATCATTAAGATATTTAAACGCTATATTTAATTTTTGGGACTTGATCGGGAAAATTGGAACCTCTTTAAGAATACTAGTACGAGCGGAATTAGAACATACTGGCCCAACACTAAATATATCTTTAGTTTGATTATAATTATTACTCAAAGCGCTTTATTAATATTAGAATCTGCTGTAGCTATAATTCAATCTTATGTTTTGCTGTTTTAACACTATTTTCTAGAGAAGTAAATTAATGTCAACTAATTCCATTCACCCTTTTCGTATTGTAGACTTCGGTCCTTGACCTTTAACAGCCTCATTGGAGCAATAACTTCAGTTTTCAAATCAAAGTACTTGTGCGTCATATCAAACTGGATTTCGATTCATTTTATAATACATTTATTTGTTCAGTTTGATCAGAAATGCTTAAATCTAGTAACTAATTGCCCTAAGCGAACGTTGAATACTTTTTAAAGGAAAATCAAAATGTTCTTAAAAAGTCGAACTTTTTAATATTATTTTTATATCATATTTCAAAACCAAATAAGTTTTCATTCTTAGCAAGACAAAATATTTGTCGGTATGTTTTACTTAGAGATGAAAAAGATGTAATTTGATTCATCTTTGACTAGACATCAAAGTTGCTGTTGGCCTCCATTTCTAGGAAATAAAAAATTATCAGTCCAAAGCGCATTTATCCTCCATGATAGTGCCTAAGAATGGACCTAGCAAATAGCCTGAAGCGAAGCCTAGCGAAGCACGACTCTCAATGATGATGAGGGTTATAGTCATTTTTTGAAAAGGGAGTTGAAGGGAACCCATAAAGTATATAAAGTATATTCTTGATCTTGATCAATGTCTAAACATTACTTGTACTAATAAAATTATATAAATATATATAACTTATATATAAATATATATAACTTATATATAAATATATATAACTTATATATAAATATATATAACTATATATATAACTTAGGGGGACCCATAAATAATCAATTATTTTGAATTCATAGACAAAATGTTTTTTTGAAATGACATTTTTAGTTTTTAATCGTTTATGTACTAACCGTCGTTTGCGATGACTTGTTGCCATCGTTCCTGCAAAAGTTCAACCCCCCTCTTGAAAAAGTGGGGTGGGCGTAATTTAAAATATAACTCAAGGTGCGTTTGGACATCGGATAAGAAATTAAAATTTTTATTTCGTAACGAATGCTCCAGTGACCGGAACAGATGGTAGTCCGACGGTGCTAGGTTTGGAGAGTATGGAGGGTGCGGTAGAAGTTCCCAGCCTAACTGCTTAATTTTCTCTTGAGTAATCTTCGCTGCATGAGGACGGGCATTATCTTGTTGCAGTATCACACTTTTTCTGTTTACTAAAGTGGGTCTTTTTTCTATGAGCGCGGACTGTAACCGTTGTAATTGATGACAATACAGGTCAGCAGTAACTCTCTCCCCAGGTTTCAATATTTCGTAATGCACTATACCGGAACAATAGGGTTGGTTTAGGGGTTGGAAGAGGTCTCCCGTTTGCAGACACCCATTGTTTCGATCGCTTTATGTTATCATAAAGGATCCATTTTTCATCTCCAGTTCCGATCCTAGACAAAAAAGCATCTCTGCTTAGTCTGGTGAGCATGGAATTACAAATTGTTCGCCGAAGATGTTTATTGGCCTCAGACAACAGGTGTGGAATCCATTTACCTTGTCTATGTACCTTTCCAATTTCTTTTAAATGCCTTTGTACAGTGGACCAGGTAGACCCAAAGCTGCTTGATAGTTCCTGTATAGATAACCTTGGATCGGACGTCATCATAACCTTGGACGGCGTCGTTATCGAATTGACCTGGGCGTCCAGTTCGATGCTTATCTGACAGGTAATAATCACTTGCAGCAAATCTCCTGAACCACCGTTAGCACTTGTTGACCTTCGACACATCTCCACATATGTTGCAAATTTTGCTTGTTGTTTCCGTGGCACTTATACCGACGTTAAAATGGAAAATTACTAACAAACTGGTTGAAGAATAACACCAGAAAAAAGTATGCTTACACTTGTCTGCTTGCCGCAGAACTAATGAGAAATGGTATCTTCCGAAAATAATTGATTACTTATGGGTCCCCCTAATATATAACTCAAGTGTCGATTTCTTTTCTTAAACCTGGTGATTTTTAAGCCTTTAACGAAAAACAGACTGGCATAGTTGAATGAGTAGGCAACCAGACAGTGGAGTGTCACTCACACAGAGTGCAAACAATTATCTAATTTAATATTCCTTCCTGGCATAGTTGAATGAGTAGGCAACCAGACAGTAGAGTGTCACTCACACAGAGTGCAAATAATTATCTAATTTAATATTCCTTGATTTCATTGGTGATAAAGTCCAAGAAGTAAAATAATAATAAAACTAATAGAAGAAATAGTTCAATAAATTAAATTTGATGTTTTTATAATAATAATAATAATAATAATAATAATAATAATAAAGCATCGCAAGCTTTCAGCGGAATATATGTTAAGCCTACCTGGGCGTGAGGTTACTAATTTCAGTTGTAATTTTGACATTATTTTAAAAAAGCACGTTCAGTTTTTAGCGTACACCAGTTTTACAAAAAGCATTATGCCCTATTTCAAATGTGAGTCAGAATCGACCAACGCTTAGATTTAAAAGAAGCCAGTTCTTGCCTTTGATTAGAAAATTCCGCTGTTGTACACAAGGCGGTGCAATTTTTTGAACCGAAAACTTAATTGTTAGATCTGCAAGGTAAACATGAAATAATAAACACACAACTTCAAAATTCGAAAAGCAACTTCTTAATCATTTATCTACGCTAAAGACGCGAGCACCGTTTTGACTTTTGTCAAATTAAATTGTACGACTAAGTGATTATGCAATATATATATTTTGTATATAGAGATCTTAGTTAGTTAGTTAGTTTTATATATGTTAGTGTAGCTAATACCTAAGGTTACCTCAATCTTACAGTGTCACATATCGACTTTGCATTATTAGTTTTTGCATCGCGGTAACGCGATAACGGTGCTGCTCTTGTCACAATAGCGAAAGATGGTGCTTCATTGCCAATTCATATCGAAAGACTTAAAAAATCAACGCACGAAAGTTTTGACGAGTTAATCAAATTTTCACACGGATATGGCTGATTTTTTTCATTTTGGTAGAATGCGCGCGTCTGTCCTAGTTATGATCCAAGAAATCAGAGAAGAAAAAGGAAAGGCTGTTGTCAATTTACGTTGGTTTATATTCGTGTCCATTTCACAACATTATAGTTCTTATACCAATTCGCCTATTACAGTTATTCACTCGTTTTGGTAATAACAACAACAATTATAATGTCATTATATACACATATATTATATGTGATCCAACTTTCCTGTTGTTAATTTCTTAGGTTAAATTGGTACTATGGATCAATTGTCATCACAAACTAATGAAAATAAATCTTTTTCTGAAGCGTTTCCTATTCAAGAAAAATCTTATATGGAGGGGTTTCCAAGAAATAGAGCCAGGTGGTTTAAATTTGGTTCATTTAATTTTTATATCAAATTACTATCACGAACAAATTTTCATCATGAAATAGTCAAACTTTCTATTATATAAAGATTAGGTTTTCGGGAGGAGATTGGGAACCAAATTTTCCATGCCACTTTTAAATGATGAAATAGTAGACAGTTTTGTAGAAAAAATTGGAAAATTGCAATTTTTTTCCAATTAAACGACTTTCGAAAATAAATCTTTGTAGGGAAAGTGGTCAAAAAAGTGGACCGAAACATTTTCAATAGGGTTCATCCATAGGTGTAAATATGTCAGGCTCCCAAATTTCATCAAAATATGAATTTATGAATTATGAATTTGCGTGGGCGTGTGCAATCTTTTCAAGTTTCATTGATAATTTATCAATGTTTTATTGAGGAAATTTGTGTCATGGCATCTGCTATTCATAAGTAGTAAGTTTGAAAAGTTTTAAGTTTAAAGTAAATCGTTTGCTTTAAAGGGAACCTTCAGAGGTTGATGATAGCTCTGAAGTGTCCCTTTTAAAGCAGTGTTTAAAATAAAAAAAAAAAAATTTAAAAATTCAATAAACATCAAAAATATCAAAAGGCGGAGCTGAAAACACTTAGCCAACAAGATTTAGCATGTAGTTGTACTTATTATCAATTGGAAATTTAAACTAAAAATGTAAAATTATTGTATAAATAAATTAAAATTTAAAAAAAAAATGATCGTAGTTTAATTTTTATATTATAACAAAACATTATATTATTTTATATTATATTATATCTATGTATATTATTATATTATAACAAACTATTATTATATTATATGTATATATATAGATATATTATTATATAGAAATATTATTATATTATATTATATTATATGTATATATATGGCGATTTTAAGTAATTTTAACAAATTTTTTTTATCATTTGTTTATTTTCTTTTCAGGCAATTTATTGTTATTGTATTGTAATATTATTTGTTTATTTTCTTTTTAGGTAAAGTATTATTATTATTAGTGTATTATTAAGGCATATTTTATATATATACTGTTATACTACTACTTTTTAGTAAGTTATTATTTAAATATCCGAAGTTGTGGGGTGTTAATAGTGAATGGGTGAATTGGGAGGTGGATTGTAGGCAGTTAGCTGCCACTCTTACCGGAAAGCTCGGATATCGTGTTACAACAAACGATGTCCGTTTCAAAGTGAAGGCGATTAAATTAGCGCTTAGGAAGTTGGACAAGTCGAAGGGGACCGCACGAACTCGACTAGGCGCGTTTTTGTGGTACGCGCTAAGGTTAGGGCTGCGTTACGCAGCGGACAGAATAACACAACAGTTAATATCGGACGGGCAAATTAAAATCAACATAAGAAGATTTTCCGAAGATTTAATAGGCTTCGAGGAGACGGACACAGTAAGCGACCGTTGGGTTCCATACTTAAACGAAATGATTGACGAAAGGATAAGGGAAATAGTGACGGCAACTTTCGGGGGAACGACCGGGGAAGAGACGACAGCTGATGGTATCCAGCGCCCCGCAAAGGTAGACAATAGAGAAATAGATTATTATTTCGACGACGAGGGACCATCTACCTCCGCCAAAGCACGACAAAGACTAGCAGAATGGCAAATTGAACGAGAACAACCAGAACAAGTCCAACCCCAACAACAACCACCAAAACAAAAATTCGAGCTTCAACAACAAAAAGTCCAGCTTCAACAACAACAAGTCCAGCTTCAACAACAACAAGTCCAGCTTCAACAACAACAAGTCCAGCTTCAACAANAAGTCCAGCTTCAACAACAACAAGTCCAGCTTCAACAACAACAAGTCCAGCTTCAACAACAACAAGTCCAGCTTCAACAATAACCACCAAAACAGCAAGTCCAACTTCAACAACAACCGGAAGCCGAGGCACTGCGGGAGCTCGTCAACAAATTAAATCCTTACGACAAAATAGTAACGCTGCATTTCGATGAAATCTTTCCAAACCGGGAGACGACATATATTGCCTCAGAGGACAGGCTACACGGATGCGGCTACGGCGAGGATGGACGAGCGGCACCCTTCTCGAGAGTCCTCATCTTCGGTGTGCGTAGCATACATAACTTCGTACATTATCGTGGAGACCAGAAGTTGCTAGAAGACCGAATCAAAATGGTGGAAGAAATTGGGCTGGACTTGAAAGCCGTCGTGTGCGATAGGGCCGCTGCTAACCGAGTAACCCTCAAAGGATTTAAAAACGGTGTATACATGAAAAGAAGAAAAGAAGGGTGTCCATACAAAGTTTGACAGATTTACGATTATACACACTTGGCTTCCGCCCATTATGAAAAGATGCGGAGGGACAAACGCTACGACGTACAATTAATAGATACATTGAAGAAGCAATACCTAAGGATGAAAACAAGGCATCGTGCAACTTCTGGCTTAGCAGTGGCGCAATACCGTCAGTCGACATTGTATGTGGCATGTATATATGTATGGCATATATTTATATTGTATTTATATTATTTTATTATTATTTATATTATATTGTATTACAATAGATAGAATAGCGGGGCTTTATTTATAAATTTTGTATACATAATTAATATAATTTTTTGCAATATGTAATATGTAATTGTAATATGTAATTTTTGCAATCTACGTATGTAATATGTAATTTTTTGTAATGTATGTATGTAATATGTAATTCTAATATGTAAATTTTTGTAAGTGTAATGCATGACACATTATTAATACAATTTTCTAAATATAATGCATTTCTTCCCATTTTGCGATGTTGAGCTTGTTCCTGCGAATACATAATTAATATAAATATTTTAGTTTGGTTAGTTAAAATGTTAATTATAATAATATTTACTAATTAAACAATTAAATAAATTAAAGTTAAATTATTTTTAATTTTTTATTAATATTATTTTAAAAATTAATTTTAATTTAACGGTACTTTCTGGGTAGATCTCAGCCAACCCAGAGTCCGTTTCCAAGACAATTTATTATTGATTGGACCTTTGGGTTGTTCGTACTTTATTTTAATTCTTTTATTTATACTATTTAATTTTGTGAGGGATTACAAATGGTTTTTCTTGTTTATTTTAGAGCGGTAGGCGGAAAAAAAGCAAAGAGACAAATGATTTCACGTGTGTCATAGCAGTCGCGGGTCCCTTCCTAACTGGTCTTTGTAAAAAAAGTGTTCACCACCAGCACATCCCCTATCCGTAGAGTCAATAATTGTTTTTGTCCTTCAGGGATGGTGATGAAGCTAAACCAGCACATCCCCTATCCGTAAAGTCAAACAAAAAAAACCCTAATAGTCAAAGTCAGCTTGTCGTATGGTCGGTGCTTCACTTACCTCAGCGGCAGCTATGACACAATAAAAGACTGCGCGTACTGTGACACGCTCTTTTATAGTGCTGGCCACCAAACTATCCCGTTATGTTTTATGTCCGCTACAAATAGCACAAGTTCTAGGTTCAAGGACAAAATCTACTCGACAATAATAGTTTGACAACAAATTAACTGCGCTAAATTTGAACCACCTCGACCTGTGTTTTGAACTCTATCACATATAAGAATAATAAGGTCCTTGTGCCAAAAATTTAAATTTGTTAAACGTAAACCAATGGTAACCGTTTAAGCCCTTTTGAAGTTACGTCGAACATTTTGAATATTATATTGTAAAAACGAGATCGTGTTTTAAATAAAAACGGAACCTCAGCGAATTTACTCGTGGTAATAGGCGCTTGATCGTAGCCGGTATTAGCACAATAAAACATTTTTTCAAATTATATGAAGCAGCCATGAAATCCTTAAGTCAATATGTGGCTACGAAATTTAAAATCAAAACTCGGAACCTAGAATATTTCGAACAAGATAAGTCAACAACTGTAAATGAACAATACAAAACAAAAAATATATATAAATATTTGAAGATGAGATTTTGAAGATTTTACATTTAAAAGATATATAAATTAATAATTCATTACTATTATAATAAAATAAAAGTTTACGTTGACTTTTTTTGTTTATTCTAAAAACATATGTATTTTGTTTACAATTTCAAGCAACGGTTCTCAATTTTCTCGGTTTTTTCACAAATGTTCTCAATTTTCTCGGTTTTTTTCACAAATATATGTGAAAAAGGCTAGTAAAATAGAGAATATTGTGAAAAAGGTTAGTAAAATACAGAATAAGGTTAGTAAAATAGAGAATAAGGTATTCTTATCTATCTATTCTTAATTCGATCATACTTGTCTGGTCGAACATGTTTGTTTTCCTTCATATGCTTATGTATAATATTTACATCTACCTGCTTTCTTATTACTATGCGTGTTTATATTCTACTTATTCTATGTTAACCGTTAGGTATATTTCATACAGTTTAGTGTATACTTAACTAGCTTTGCCTATTTACAGTTATGGGATATATGAGGTGATTACAATGATATAGTGACCCTTAGGTAGCAGATGTATTTTCTATTTGCTTATTATTATTTTATATATTTTTTTGTTGTTTTGTACCATCTAATGCGCCTAATACAGTTCAATGGTATTCTCTTAAATGTTGATTGTATGCATGTGTGTGTATATATATATATATATATATATATATATATATATATATATATATATGTATGCATGTGTTTGTAGGTGTGTATATATGTGTATGTGTGTGTAAGTGTATGTATAAAAACAAAGTAATCTTATCAATTGTGCGGACCGACTCATTTCTTAGTAAGAAAGCAAAACGCTTTGTTATATTATTTTAATTTAAAAAAATTAATTTAGTAAAATGATATTATAAAAATTTCTGATAACATTTAATTTATTTTTCTCATTAAAAAAATAATTTGATATTTAAAACGAGTTAAAATTAAAGAAATTTAAGATATAAAATATTTAATTAAAAACTTATTCCAAATATAAATAATATTTGTAATTGCTCGGAATACTAATTTTAATTCAATAATTTATATAGATAACAAGTATATTATTTATACTAATTATAAATTAAAGCAATTTACCTGCATATGTTAAATTTATATTTATTATATAGTTATTATATTTATTTGATATAATTATAAATAAGTCTATAATGGTGTAGGCCTACAGGGGAGCCAGCCATTTCAAACAATTCGCAACGCGCCTAGCACTGTACCTCTTGGGTGGTGTGGAAAGCCGTGCATAATACATAACAATAAAAACCCAAGCACATCTGGTTCCTCAGTTGATGGTAAACGCAAGCCTTTATTGGAAAGAAACAAGCCCAAAAAGAAATATGATACGCAGGAATTAGTAGATCTGGCCATTTTGAAGCTGAAAGAAAAAGACGGATCCTCTGTGCCAGCAATTAAAAAAGCTATTATGGTGGAGTATCCGGAGACGAACGAAAAGCGTTTACTAACGTAAATAAAGTATTACATAAAAAATGCTGTTCAAGAGGAACGAATAGAAAAAATTATTTCAAGTTATCCAAAAGAGCAGCTGCTAACGAAAGGGAGAAGATCAGCGCAACGAAGCGAGTGGAAAAAGTTAAAAAAGCTGAAGAAGATAAAGCGGAACGAAAGGTAACCAACGTATAAAAATAAAACCAAAGATGGGAAAGCGCTGCAACCACAAAATTGTGCCCATCAAAATAACTAGAGCTGAAGCGACTATTAAACCGAAACATTCGCCTGCCAACCCATGCCTTAAAGTCGAGACAGCTGATGTCGTTCCAAATGCTAATCCTGAGCCTGATCCAAAAAAATCGAAATTAGACATAGATAAATCTGAAAATAAGACAAAAAAGAGAACTGCCAGAAAGTTTCCTCGAAAATCAGTCAATCCATTGTTGAAACAGACGGCGTCTCCTTCAAAAACAGCCAAGAAAAAAGTTAGCAAAGATGGCGAACCTTTGAAAGCACCAAATCAGCAAGACCCAGAAGATATTAATAAGGAAGCAACTGGTGTAAAGCCAAAGCCAAATGTTTGCAAAACTAAATCCAAGGGGAAAAAGATGTAAAATGTAAGATAAATATGGAATTCGTGTTGCGAAGTGTTTTTGCAAAGTTTGTAAGGTGCGTGGCGCTGTTAAAAAACCCTATATTCAATTAAAGTGTGATGCTAAATAGTACTTTTTGATTTCCAAACTTTTTTCATTACCATTCTCATTAACAATATGTTTTATTTTGTTGGTTTGTTTTGTTTTTTAAACAAACGATAACTTGCAATATATAAAAAATTAAAAACTACAAACACATAAACAAATGCTCCTTACATACGCGTCCGAGTATAAGGGATGAGTTAACGTATGTATAGAGTAAGTGTGGTTAAAAATATGAATATGAACAGGTATGTCCGTTTCAAGAGGAGGTATGAAATCAAATAACGAAAAAAACTTGCACTGTTTGTTTTCAATTAATATCTGTCTTTCTAATCGATTGTGTCGCAGTCACTGGTTGTAAAATTGCCATCAACATCAAAATCATCATTATCATAAGCAATACACTAATGCACGTATGTATGAGAATTAATTAAAATTTTGCAATTTATTCACTTTATTTTTTGCTAATTTATTTGATTTGCTAGTAGAGATTTTTTTTTTTTTGATTGTTGGATGGAGATGGACCAAAAACATTTTTTATATGCAACGCTGTAATACAGCAAAGTGAACTCTGCAATATATACAGATCTATAGTGCATTGAACATTGAATATCACATGTTAACCGTTATGTCTTCCAGAAAAACATCGAAAAACAGAAAGAAAGTTTTTTTGCTTTACATGCACTTCAGCTCATTTGTTCATAATCTGCGTTTGTTATGTGTGAAGTGTCCAATAAAACATGAAAACAAATGATTTCAAGGGTCTGGGGAAGGAAAACAATGAAGATGATTCTAGATCCTCAATTTACGGGTTGGAAGAAGAAGATGAAGAAGAAGATGCTCATGATGATCCTTTATTAAGTAGACCCAAATAAAACTTTGAACATCCCGAAATAATAACAATGGACAATGGAGCCAGCCATTTCGCGCGTCTCTATCACGGTACCTTCTGGGTGATGTGGAAAACACATCATAACATGACATGCATAACACATGTAAAAACTTATTATAATCAATGTATGCCTTAAAAGCCAGTTAAATACTACTTACCTGGCTTCTGGATTTTCGCACAAGCAGCAGTCTAAAAACCACTTTCAACACTTTCCACAGCCTGAAAGAAGATACCAATGCACTTACGCGTAATTCCTTCAATTTCTTCTTTTATTTACTTTTATTTATTTATTTTTAGCTGGCTTGGGCGGCGGCTTCGGTGGCTTAAGTTCCAACAACTGTGGAGACGAGGAGACTGATTTTTTGGAAATGGATTTTGAGCCAGATCCTCTGTCGGAGTTAGAATATAATAATCAAACCGCCTCGCTGACGACGACGGTAAACTTACTTACGAATTTAATGCTGCCACCAACACCTAAAGCTTTACAAGCCCAATCTACGTTAGGTAAAAACTTTGCACGGATCAAATACAGAGAGATTATAACGAAGAGCCTTTAATGAACGATTCTCGGGAACTCAGTACGGCCCACTCTTTGCCCAACACTTTACATCAGCATTTCGCTAATCGCAGTCATCCGAGTCAGCGGTGGTCAATTCAAATATAGCCGGTTTGTTGGCTCCTCCCCTGAATTCATTAACACAGAAATCCCCATCCAAAATAATGGGAGCTAAACCGAAAAGTTTGTCTACTTTTTCGTCCTCGTCTTCAACATCTTCTAAAAACTCTTCCAAATCGAGGAATTCTTTAAGATCAGCCTTTCATCCTACCATTGACGGTATGGTTTAATTTTGAAAAAATTGTGCAAATTGTTAATGTAAAATATTAAAAAAATATTTTATTTTTTTAGCTGTCACTTTCGCTTTTTGAAGACAGCTCATTATTCGAGGGGCTCGATATTAGCGCATGTATAAGTAGGTAAAAATATTAGCATATATATTTTTAAAAGATAATTTAATTCCCAATACTAAATAAATCATCAGCTTTATGAATTATTTGAAAATTTATTTGTTTTATAGAGTTTGAATCATTCCAATTGGCCAACAATTCAACAGGTCTGTTGAATACGCATAACATCGCATGCACATATTCACAGTGTAGACTTACACATACTCGTCGTACAAGCATCAGCAAATGTTTTGATTTCAGTTCTTTTACTCTCTTTTACGGTCATGTTTGAATAGTTTGAATAATTTTTTGCTAAACATTGAAAATGAAATCTCTTTAAACGTACCAAGTTTGGAAGGTGTTCGGTAATCATCCACTTGAAATTTATCTAACAATGTGATAAGATATATATAATATATATATATATATATATATATATATATAATACACAAATCCTAATGACCCATTCGCCTCTAACGTTCGCCAAATTAGCTTCCTAAAGAATAACAAGGTGTTCTCCTAAACTTTATTTTGTGCCTAGTTAGACCCTAGTTAGATCGTTCGTCTTCCAGCCTAGCGTCTCAGTTCCGCAGTTTAATCCTATCGTCCCCAATTAGTCCCTGCTTTAAACGGCTTCTCACGTTTATGCTTTACGAATATACTTTCGGATTACCAAACTTATTTCCATCCAGCACGACGGCTTCAATCAGAGAGAAAAAGGAAATACGCTTGACATTTCCTCTAAACCTATTTGTCATGATCGGCGTTGCCCAACGACTGACAATCATATTCGAAACCATTTGATACGCAAATTTTCCAGTCGCTGCTAAAACAAGAGCAAATTGGAACATGTCTGAAGAAACTAATAATTCAAGGTATATACTAGACACGGTAAAGTGGTAGTAGCAAGTAAAAAGGTCATGGCTGAAGTTGCATTAATAGCGGCAAAGCCGGGGTTAACATCACATAAGGAAATCGCTTTTGGTCTAATAAGCTTGAAAGATAATTGCGTGCATCTCAAGGCGCTCGCATTTTCCTTACTTACCTTAGGCGGTTTCAACGAACACACAGCCATCCAAGAATTTGGGTGCAACAATATTAATGTTGAAATACTTCACTCTACGCCTCTTCGTCTTATTTTCAATGCAATTTGGTTCAAAACTATTGACGATGACCCCTGTTTTCCATTTGTTGAAAATCTAATTCAATGCCTTTTTTCGAAATATCCTGGCGGTTTGGGTAATAACGTAAATCCCTTAGGCAATATCTCTTCTAGATGAATCCAATCAAATAAGAGAATTGAAAAGATTTCACATATTGGATCTTCCATTTAGAAGTTAATTTTTACATAGCTTCTTTTTATTTACTCAAATATCACATCAATATTGCTATATGATTTCAATTACGGAACAAGTGTTACTTTGCTCAACTTGCCATGACATTTACTTTGGAAAGATGGTGCACCTAACTCTTTTTTACACCCTCTTTTTTTGCACGATTTTGAAATAAGACCTTTCATCGGAGTATACATTTTTTAAAAAAAAAATTTTTTATACGAATTTCTTGTTCTAGCACGAATCCAAAAAAGAAACTTTTTTAATTTGAGTTTTGACATTCGCATTGACACTTGGATATCAAAAATTATATACGCAACTTGAGAAACCAAACAAAATGCCACCAACAGACTATATAACAATAAACAGAGGTCGTTAATAACAGAGGATATTTTCCATTTGAATCAAATCCGTACCCCAGTTTTTGTTTAGATTCATCGTTTCTTGCACATGCAATTGGATGAAAGGAAGTTGAATGATTTTATTGAATTTTTTTTGAAGAAATAACTTTCTGTCTAAAAGCATAAATTAAATATTAAAAACTACTCTGTGCTTTCTCTATTCTGAATATATGGTACTTTTGCAGATGAAGGTTTTGAAAATCCAAACGTGTTTCCTATCTTCCGATTCATCAGACATGTCAACTCCCTCTCTGAGCGCCACCGTGTTGGACATATAGGAGGTATCCCCTTTTTTATTTTTAAAATTCGCACGCGATCAGTTCGTTTACAAGCTCTTACACGGAATTGAAACGAGTCGGCAATTCGGACTCGCTCTTTAATTTTATATATTTTTTCATTGCGACCAAATTCAGTATGCCAATTTTAATGCAACAAGCGCTAATTCAGACTCACTATTAGAGGAGCACTTCACTCCAGGCAGCGGCTCAGGAAGTCAGTCAGTTAAATTAAAAACTTATGTACTCTGTCCCACACACATTCTGAGTGGTTTTTCTCCATTTTTTCAGTCTCTAAATTTGATTTTTACAAATTTGAGAGAAAGTGACCGCAATTTTTAGAAATTTCAGAATTTTTTGAAATTCTGAAAGATAATTCTTTTAGATAATCGCCTATTAGTTGATAGGAGTAGCTCCTCTTTGCGTCAGTCCTTTCAGACAAAGTTTCCTTATCAATTTATCTAAAGTATTAGATGTCCAGCTACCCTTTTGCAATAAGTGTTAATCTTCCTTTTGTTTTTCTTTTCGTATGTTAGTTGTAAAGTCTTGAATTGTGCGTTGAAGGCTTTAAATTTTGCTAACGATCAGATCAGTTCCAAAGAAGCTACGGATGGTGATTTTCCATAAAAAACGTTTGGGTCTTCTCCTCCCTGCTTCGTCATCTTTTAACTGCACTGCACCCCAATGATTTCGTATCTGATTTCCCAGATTTTAGTTTACCGCACAATCAAATTATTAGAAAGTGTGGAGTTTTCATATAGAAATCAGTGAATTGGATGAACGAATGATTGCAGCAATTTTTCTAAAATGCTTACTTTCTCTCAACTCCACCCAAGCGATCGCTTTTTCTTAGGTATGTTATAACGGCTATGCTTCGTTGGATGAGAACTTTCGTGGCCTGGTGATACGCAGTACGATTTGTCATAGAAAATATATTCTGAACTTTGCACAAATTTGAAAACCCCGCAACAATTTTAGATTATTATTGAAACACAGAGCTAGGTTCTCAATAAAGACTTGGCTGAAAGTAGTACATATGATGTTTTATTGTGCTAGACATATCTCACATATCTTGGACCTAGTTCGTAATAAACATGCACGCTTGTTATCAACCAGTGATGAATAGTTGGAAAATTGATTTCTATTCCTAATTTTAATTTCAATTCGTATATGGTATACGTATGTACTTAGGGGCTGAATTTCCCTGTACACTAATTATAATAATAAAAAAACGTCCAAATTTTGTCGGTTTTGTTTTACTTTTAGCACACTACTCTCGAGTGTGTAAAATTTTTGCTCCAACATTACCTTTAATCAAGTTAAATAATCATTTTGTTCTTTAATTGATATTTCATTTGTTCGATTTACCATTTATTGTAACCTACGCCAGTGATACAATTGTGATACAATAGTGCAATTAAAACTTTATATAATAATAATATAAGAATGTATAATTAAAAACTTTCCTTGAAGAGTTACTAATGATTACACGTTATTTTTCTTATAAAAAAACAAAGTAACTTTTCGAAATAGTTTCTTTTTTTTTTTAATTTGAATACTTGAGAATTTTTATAATAGTGAACACCAATTATATTTTTGTTGTATAAAGAAGAGATTTTATTTTATTTCTATATTCAACATTTTTAAAAAGTATATGAAATTTGATTTTGAAGTAGGTAAGACAGACAGATTTATTAAAAAGAGCTCTTCGAGCACAAGCATATCAACAATATTCACAATAAAACGTTAACATGACATTTTTGCTTCATAAGACACCACTTCTGTAGTTCCGCAACAAGGCCCCGAAATCACTTAAAGCGATGACTTGATCGAATATTGCTCGCCCGACAGAAACAGAACCTATTTTTAAGATAACATTTTCGCAGACACAAGTTCGTGAATCACTTCTATGAAATGTAGACCTTGGCAGCGAATTGCTGCATATACGCTGAATAGATGATTTCTACACAGTTGCTTTAAAGTTCCTTGTTACTCAAAACTATTTTATGTGTGATTTTTTTAAAATATGCGTTCGATTTTGTTAGAATGAAAAACTTGAGTTTCAACAAAATCGAATCCTAATATTAACTTAACTAAATCGAATTTAAATTTCTCATACTAACAAAAACGAACCCAACTTTTAACAAAATCAAACCCAAATTTCAATTTAACAAAATCGAATTTAAATTTCTCATAATAACAAAATCGAAAACAAATTTTAACAAAATCGAACCCAAATTTTTCTTACTTTGACAAAATTTAAGAGTATGTAGTTAATAGCCGGTGTCTCTCTATCTGGAAAGTAAAACAATATGTTTTACACATGTTTGACTTTTAGGCGGAGGCGTTTATTCTAGTTATACACAAAATATTTTATATCGAAATTTGGAAGAGTTTTGAGTTTAATTAATTAATAATTAATAATAGTGTGTATGTAAACATATGTACCATATCTATGTAACATATGTATCTACCATCGTGATTCCTGATCATCGTTAAAATCAACTAAAAATTCTTCATCTATTATATTTGCAAATTTAAGATGGTATATACTAAATATATATATACAAATAAAAAATATAAATACAAATAAAAAATAGTTCGCGTTTTAATTTTCTCGTTTGACAATGACTACACGTTTCCATGATATTTCAATGATTTATCATTCCTGCTTGCAATGTTAATGATCCACTGACTCCAGTGACGTTATGATGTGCATGTTCGGCTATGCACACTACATAATCCACAGGCATAACAAAACATAAGTACGTTTGTGTTAACATCTAATGTGTCAGTTATAAGTGGTGCTGCGGCGTCTCTATGGCTATTGATAGTTATATCAGGATCTATGAAACAAATCTATGAACAAAATATATTTTATTCACTTAATCTAATAAAAGTAATTTATGTATATATATATTTTTTGACTCTATAGATTTGGGAATTTATTCTTGATATAAATTTTTCGGTGAGCATGTAACGTGCCGTAGCACTGAACTTAGCGTAACTCTTAATAACTTTGTTAACTGCTTCCAAGAAATCTTTCTCAGTTGCTACTTTGCGTCGAGCACGTATAGCAAACATGCCAGCTTCCGTGCACACGGACCGTTTTTCAACTCCAGTAGAATTGAGACACAGCCGTGCTAATAATTCAAACCGTATGTCACGTTCTACAGACATTGAACGAGCGTGTATCTTAAAGATATACCTACGTCCTTCTAAATCCGGTAAACCAAACTCCACCTTGCGATCTAAACGTCCCGGGCGCATCAAAGCTGGATCCAAAGTATCTGGACGATTGGTAGCCATTAACAATTTAATATTAGCTCGCGGATCAAAACCGTCCAATTGATTTATCCAACATTGTACGTTGCACTTTATTATCGCCGCCGTCACCATCATCGAAACGTGCTCCCCCGATAGCATCAATTTCATCGAAAAATATAAGGCAAGCCTTCTTGGAACGAGCCATTTCAAACAACGCGTGACACAAAACTTTCAAAGCGAAAGATAATTTTTACAATTTCTGTAGTTAATTTGATACTTCGGAGAAGAGTAAAAATTAAAATCTTTATTCTTTTCTTTTTTGAAATTTTTATAGTTGTTACGGTTAACCAAAAATTTAAGCAAGTAAACAAAATTTTTGACGCAACAAGTGGTCAAAATTCCATACTCTCGGTTATTCTCACACAATTCACATTTTTGATGCTTATTCTCACATAAGATTATAAATAAGATTATAAATGCCTTGCAAGGAACCACATTTCGATTGTAAAGATTTTCTGCGAGCCATTCCTGGCTAAAACGTTTACAATTGCTAACTTCTTTGCCAGATAAACCGACAGTTTAAGAGAATTGAAGAACAAAATTATGCAAAATTGTACTTGCATTTAATTTCCTTAATCAATAATTTAAAGAAAAAATTGATGTAGGAATTTCAAACTGGAAAATCTGCGCAAATGCTAGCTGGAACAGACCTCCAACCGGCAAACGCGTAAATTGTAAATTTAAAAAATCTTTTTATTTTCTTTAAATTGTGCGTTTTATTTTTGAAAATACATTTTTAAGGTCAATTTAATTAAAATGCAACGGCAAGTTAATACTTGTTTAGTCTAAATATATACATTCATATTCAATATAAATAAATATATTCATTTATATTCAATTCATTTCAAATATATACTTTTCATTTCATTCATATTCGATATCGATTAACGTTCATTTATGCATGCACTTGCATTTGCGCATACATGTTTATGTGTTGATCTGTTTGGCATAACTGACCACAGACAACGACATTATAAAATTGCATAATCTTGAAGTGTGTCGTCGTTGGTTATATTAATGTGCCTATATTGCATTTTTGTGACACACCTCAACT
This sequence comes from Glossina austeni, assembly GCA_000688735.1. NCBI lineage: Eukaryota > Metazoa > Arthropoda > Insecta > Diptera > Glossinidae > Glossina > Glossina austeni. The sequence continues at coordinate 231,829 of KK502433.1, read as the reverse complement.
TCCTCATATTCTTTAGAGTCAAGAAACGCAAATATGCAAGTGCATCATTTTCATGCAGTAATTAATGCGCAATAATTCTAAGTTAGTTTATAAGAATTATAATTTATATAGTCACTATTTATCAATAAAAGTCGTCTTTGTGAAACACATTGATCACCCTTTTTGTTAACCTAGCGGTTTCTTCCAGTTACAAGTGCTGGAAGAACCACCCCAACAAGTTGGTACGACCAAGACGCATCGTCTGGTCGGTTCATGCCAACCGAATAGGCTACCCATTAACCCTATTGTCCGCGAGGTATACTGTACAAAACACAGTGCCCATTTTTACTGTTGAGTGTCCATGTTGGACACGCCAATGAACCAATAACAACACAACAAAACATCGAACATTTGGTAACCTCAACGTGATAACTCACGTGATTGCCGTACAACATCGTACATTTTTGGTGATCCCGATTGGTGATCCCGACGTGATTGCCGTTTATCAACATAACAATACTAGTATTGTTTAAAAAAAAACCAACTTTTAAGACTTGGCGATTTGTAAAACGTAGTTTTTTTTTTTTGTGTTCCTCATTGAATGTGCGGATCCAATAAAAATAACACGAAGAGCAGATGCTATTGCGTTAAAATTTTTTTAATACCAAAAGATTTGCTTCAAAGCTAAGCGAATTTAATTGTCACGTTAACGTTAATCAGCTTTTAACTTCTTCTTCATAAGCCCTTAAACAAAATGAAAAGAATTTTTGAAAATATTCCAAATTATTCCAGTTTCTAGACTTAGTGGGCGTCAGGGTTCGCCGGATTCTATGGCAAACAGCTATCACGGCAATACGCGGCAGATCAAAATTTTAAGCCAATTGTTAATTCTTAGTAACGTTTGCATTCTTTAGGGTTTCCTTTAAGCAAAATGTATGTATTATGTAAATTACTTGACACATAGACAATATGCTCTGCATACATTTGCACTGGCATACATACGGCCGTTTAAAAAGTAGAAAATGCCAGTTGTAGGTGGCTTAAAAAGTAGAAAATGCCAGTTGCAGTTCGTTTAAAAATGTTAGCGAAGACTATGCGACTATAAATTTGCCTTATGTGAGAATAAGCACCAAAAATTTGCCTTTTGTGAGAATAAGTGAGAGTATGGAATTTCGGGCTGGAAAGTGAATTAATTCTACATTACTCACCACAATCACGTCGCGAAGTTCATATGTATTGACTTGACTTGACTATATGGGAACAAAAACCCCTGAACAGTAGAATGGACAGCGCAAAGCTAACTGAGAAGAAACTTTATAATAATGAAGCACTCGCAGGATCTACCTACTGCTTCTTCTAGAACAACTTCTTTCTAGAAAATAGATAATTTGAATTGTGACAGACTAAAAAGTAAAAAAGAAATTATATAAAAACTGGTTTTTATCGTTATTATCATAATTAATTTAGGCTAAAGAAGTAAAGCCTACAACCAAATTAGGACGAGAGTAAGCTGCTACGTTCATTGGCTCTATCTTCTAACAAAGAGATGCTAGATGATTAGACTAGTCGTTTTTAAGTCGTTAAGTTAGGTTTTTTGATATTTTTTCTTCAAAGTACGTTCAAGATGTCCCGCTCCGAATACGAATCTCCGAATTTTGGAAAAGTTTTCGCCTTTAAAAAGGCATATGTTCAATACTGGACCGACTAGACTACCGACCTGTTGCATATACTTATTTTTAGCAAACGAGATATTTTTGATTTCCTTTTTTATGAATCCAAAAACGGAGACAAGAAGCCACAAGCGCTCTTTGTACGGTTAAAAAATAGTTTTAATTAGCCTACATAGACGCACGCAATAGATTAGTAACTGAGAGAATCTCGAAAAAACACCTGTAATTTCTCTACATTTTCATCTATAACTTTTGATCTCGTGAAAATAACGTACCCCTTAAGATCACCACATTCAGTCCACAATTGGTCCAATTTGGTGTACTAACCGGTCCAAAATTAACGACAAGGTTTTAATTCTTATTTTTTTTCAATTTACTTTAATGCGCCTTAACGCGTTCTTCTTCCAATTACAAATAAATTGGAATTAAGATTTCATCGTTATTTGCGGACATATCAGTCCACACATCATCAGTCCGAACGAAATATATTCATCGTTATTCACGGCTGTCTAAGTTTTTTCTGCATTGTGGGCATATATATGAATATAGAATGCACTATGAACAGTTTTTCATCATAAAATTTAAAAAATAAGCCCGTTTGGCATATACGGATTTTATATTTCATGACGGTCCTTGTCTGCGAAGATGTCCAAAAAGTAGGTCTACTTGAACCGCTTTGATATAGTTAAGTTTTATATCAAATTATTCCTACGATCCGCTCTTCGTTATAAAATATCAAAAATTAGACATAAACAAGTAACAACATTATAGTCGGGCAACGTCGGCTATTACATACCTTACACCACTTCGCCACCACTTAGTTGTTGGCTCGTTTTGCTAACAATACATAAAAAGGTACACGTTATTTTCATGCGAAATTTCATGCAAGCTCGCTTTTTGGACGGTTACATTTTCTCTCCAAATAAGAGTTTCGTTCCGCGATAGGGTCTATACATGTTACGGTCCAAAAAAAAAGAACCTCTATGATCCAAATTCCCTACCGTTAATTTTTTTGCTGAAATGCTACTATGGATTAATTTAATATAAAATATTCCGAAGGACTTACTACTCGCTAGATATCTTATATGGTGTAGGGCCAAGAAATAGGCCCATGTGGTGGAAATTAGGCCCACCTAATTTTTTTATTTCATCACTATCATGAACAAGTTTTCATCACATAATACTTAATTGTTTGCCCTTTTTGGCATCTAAGGATTTGCGTTTCATGAGAATCCTAAATGCGATAGTATCCAAAAAATAAACCTACTGAGTCCAAATTCGATAAGGTAGATTTGTCAATTTACTATTATGAGCCAATGTTTATCATGAAATATTGGAAAGACCTATAGACCTGTAGATTTAGGTTCCGTAGGAAGGATTACAGGAGGGGGTTGATTTTCATCGTAACACGTTAAAATGTACACTTGTCTGCTCAATGAACGATTAATTTTCATGAAAATCCTTATATTGGGTGAAATCCAAAATATAAGCCGGAATGGTCTAAATGCAGTGAAGCATTGAAAATTAGAGCTTTTTGCCATATGAACTTTAGTTTTCTTTAGTTTTATATGACGGGGATTGAAAAAATTGCCCCAGCCGGTCCAAAGTTTTCTGACCTATTTAGAATGCCGAAATACTACTACTTAGCCACTTTTGTCGAAAAATTTAAAAAAATGCAGATTTTTTCCATGTAAACACTTTTTAGAATAGCGCATTATATGGGTAGTGATCGAAAAAGTGGTTCGATCCGAATCATCCTCAATAGAGCTCGCCCTTGGGCGAAAACATAGTACCAAATTTCAACAAAATTAAAATTTGCCATCTGTAGGTTACATACATGGTTAAATACATGGGCAGGCGTCAGACAGCCAGACAGATTTCAAAATGACCATAATAAATAAATTCAAGTCTTGCTGGGCGTTGTATCGGCACAAACTCAACACACCTTATACAAGTAGTATACGGTATAATGAAAGAGTTATTAATAAAAATAAAGCCGAAAGCCTTAGATGCTAGTGCTTTAAGACTTTAGTCTTAGAATTTATTCTCTGGCTAAATTTATATAATAATAATAATAATAATATAATGAAAGAGGAAGAATTCAAATCGCATCAACTCTATATATACGAACAAACTTCCACATCTGAAATTTTGATTAGAGTAAGTAGAGATTTTCAGACAAAGCAAGCTTGACGTGCCGCCAACCCCGATCCTCGTACCGACTTTATTACTCTTTACCGGCTTTGACAACTCATATGGTTTTTACGTAAACAAGTAAACAAAACGCGCATGCAAAGAGGAAGAAAGAAAGAACAAACATAGAGATGATATGCGAAAGTATCTACCAAATCGATTAACCAAAATAGAGAAAGGTGATGAAGTTGTTTGTTTACATTCTTTATGTGTTTAGCAGCAATAGAAAAAAATTTTGATTATATGCGCCCAACTTTTTCTTTACAGGATAATTTTTTACCCTATTTTGAAATAACACGGTTCACCAATACGAATAAATATAGTTTCTTACTCGAATTTTTTATTCTAGCACTAATCCCTAAAAAATTTTTAAAAATCTAATTTTGCCAATACATTACAGAAACAAAATACAATTGGGGGAATACGGTAATAAGAAGTCAGTGGGTTTGTGTCCAGCTGGTAATAACAGACTTTATAATAACAAAATATTAAGAGAGGCCGTTAATAACGAACAAACTTCTTTATATCTACTAACTGTATCTCCAATTTTCATTTAAATTTTAAATACACCACAAGTGGTGTAAGGTATATTAAGTTTGTGCGGACGTATGTAGCACGCAGAAGAGCTTAAGCTAGATCCATATTTTATTATACCGATCGATTCAGAATTATTTTCTTAATTCGCCTAAGCCTGTCTGCCCGTCTGATGTCTGTCCGCGTAAATATGTGTTCAACCTACAGCTCACAATTTTTGAGATATTTTGATGAAATTTGATATCCCAGTGTATTTTGGCCCTAAGACGAACACTATTGACAATGGTTTAGACCGGCCCACTTTTTCGATCATATGCGCCCCCATATTACAAAGTCGTTATATTAAAAAAATTGTAATTTTCAAAATTTCTCAACAAAAGTGGCTAAGTAGTAATAATTTGACGTTCTAAATTGGTGTGAAAACTTTGCGCGGCTGAAACAATTTCTTGAACCCCCTCTCATATAACGAAAGCTGAAGTTCATATGAAAAAAAGGTCTAATTTTCAATTCTTCATGATGAAAATCAGACCATAATAGTAATTTAGGATAAAAAAAATTAATTGTATCAAATTTAGACCATCTCGTCCTATTTTGTAAATCCCACTCTGATCCTTCATATGGCAGAAAAGTCAAAAATTTAATGTGTTAATAGTAATTTAATATATAAAAATTAACTCTATGAAATTTTGACCATGCACGCCTATTTTTGGATGCTACCCACTGTAATGATTTTCAAGAAAAAATTTTTTTTTAGGGCAGAAAAGTTTGTATTTTAATATTTTGTGACGAAAATTAATCCACATTAGTAATTTGATATAAAAATTTACTGAGCTCACCTCAATTTTTGAGCCTCTTAGGCGCAACCATTCTTACGTAAAATAAGCCTCTATTTGCAAGTTTTAATATACAGTTCCATAATAGTAAGTTAAATATAAAAATAAGATATAATTTTTATATATTATTGCTAAAATAAGAATTGTGTTAGACAATGTGAGTTAGTGTATTTAATAGTCGGCTTAGTCGACCATAATGTTTTCCCTTGTTATATGGTCTACTTATGAACGAATGCGTTTTTATTGTAGGCCAACCTTAAAGTTTTTTGTAATAAAAGTGAATTGTTTTTGTTTTATGAATAGGTGATATGGATTTCGTAATAATTTTATTTGCACTATTTTTTAGTTTAGTTTATATTTTTCTAACTCACATGATTTTTCAAATTTTTGAAACATATCCCTATACTTCCTATATATTGCATATATATTATACACGATTTTTTACACGAGTTTGTAAGGAACATATTTACCGTAACAAGAGGATTGGCTGTATTTAACTTTTAATTGCTTGGTGTTTCAACTAAGCTCTTATTACGACATGCGTCAATGTTGTCATTCAGTATAAAGAATAATTATTATATTGGGAATCAACCAATCGATTTGATAAGTAAAGCATTTCTTACATTTTTACAAAATTACAACATTTCACGTGTTATGTTTAGTCCCTATTACTTTGACCTTTTTTCATGTTAGCTACTGTGAAATTTTAAATATTTGAATATTTTCTTTATTTTTACTTTTCACCTTGTACATTACTTGTTTATTTTCAAAATAAAATGTAAGGGTAACTAAAATCGAGTGTCATAAACTTCTCGGCAAAAAATAACCAAGCATGCCGTATATATTGAAAAATTAGCCGTGAAATCCGTGTAGCGACAACAAAACGATTTACGCAATACCATTTACCTGAAAGCTGAGGAAGGACATTTAACGCCCTCTGTGAAACGTTCAATTTTACGAATATAAGGTACCCTTATTTTAAATTTCTTAACATTTGTTGTGGGCACCCATTACCTACATTTCAGCAAAATTGAGAGATTTATTGCCATATATAAGACGCAAGTGCAAACGTTCTCTTTATCTCAAGTGAAAAAATTGAACTCTGGCAATCCTCCGTTAGTGATAAATATTTCGTCAGCACTATTAAATCCAAATCGAAACTATCGGAATAATCTTTAAAAAGACGGAAACAAAGAAAGTAGAACAGGAATTATAGAATAACAAATCTTTAAATGGTAAACTGAGCAACAAAGGTATACGAAGTTTAGTTCCAGACAAAAAGAGAGTAAAGCAAAACAGAAATAAAAATTATATATATCAATTTCAAACAGTTATAAATACTGCGAAATTGCACAAAATTCTAGCCATCAGCTGTGATCACCAATTCCAATTGCAGCCAAAAAACAGCTTCAGCAAAATGTCGGTGACAGATTTTATAAAGGGTCTGCCTGTAATTGATGTTCAAAATTTTTCGCAATTTAATACGGAACAGGCACTGCGTACTTCTCAAAAACGACCTTCTGTGTATTTGCCTACCGAAGATTATCCGTCTGAGCAGCATATAGTTATGGACAAACGCTCTGTGCTTTTGCGATACCTCACGCAACAGTGGGACAAAAAGACTTTGCCACGCAAACGTGATCACGGTAGTGAGGGCGCAGCAACGGGAACAACCACCACCGCTAATGGCGCCGTGAACAGTTGTAAAAAGCGTCCCCGTTTGGAGGTTGAATAAATGAATTTATGTTGTTGGTTGTGTGCGAGAGTGGTTGAGAAGGGTTTAGTATACATATATGTGTATGCATAGTAAACTAATGCATCTGGAAACTGTCATTTAACTATAAAAATAATATCAATGCTAAGTAAAAAAAATTCATTTAGAGGGCATATAAGACATCACCAAATTTAAATTCAAATATTTTGAGTTAAGGCTTTTTTATACATAATTTTGTGAACATCGTAATTAAGTTTAGTTTTTTTCCTTCTTTTGTAAGTTTATATTTTTAAAGCATTTCCTGTTCTTTTAACACAATTAAAAATAAATAATTATTTAATATACATACGATAGAATTTTAATAAATATTTAATATAAAAATTGTATATTGTTTTTAATTAACAATTTTCTTTATTGCCTGTCCTATTGTTTAAAAAACGCAATTACTTGTTACTATAAATTACTTCCCAGTTCTCTAAAATGCGTTTAATGATGTAAATCCTTGGGATCTGGCTTGCCATATTGCCTTTCCCACCACGCTACGAATTGCTTTTTCCGTTCTTCGCGTTTAGCAAAAAATTCCGGATACTGGGCTTTTTCCAGAGGATGCCAATAATCAAACACCCAATCGGGTAGTTCTACCTCTCGCTCGAAGGCGCAACCACCGGGACTATTCGCCTCTGTTTTAAGGATAATTTTATATAAAAGCACTTTCTTATTCAGCAAAACTTTTTCAACTTACTTTTAAGGGGCTGATAATGCGTCGTATTAAACAATTCTTTTTCACCTTCCTCCAATAAGCAAGCTGCCACAGCCATATCTTTAACATTGCGATTATCATCAAAGCGTTTTCGCAGTAAGGTTGCCCGGTAACGATAAATTTCTCTACAAAATTTTTTTATAAAAGCCATCTAAATTACATAATCTACAGATCCTTGCTTACAAACCTGCGATCATACCAAGATTCTAAATTGCGTAAGGCGCGTTTATACAAACTGCATACTTGCCGCGTGTGAGTTATAATACCCGAAGGTATATTCATTTTAACGATTTATTTTAAATTTCCAGACACTAAATAATCCTTCCCGTATTATTTTTTGCTTTTCTTACTCTTCAATATTCTCTACCGAAACGCAGCTGTTTGTGCAAACATCTGTTATTTCTAAGTAAAAACAGGGATACTAAATATGTAAAGAAGTGAAAGGTGTGATCTATGCAAGGGATGTCGGAAACAGAAAACCAACACAGTATTTTAAATGAATGCCAAAAGTAAGACAATTAATTTGCTACACCACAGACTTGACGAGCTGATGATGAAAGATTAAACCGGAAAAGTCATGAAAAAACCAATTTTAAACATATAGATTATATGTTTAATGTACATATATTTTGTATAGATATTTTATAACATAAAAAAAACTGGGGAAGGAAACAATTCGTTAAATAAAACAAAAAAAATGTGAGTAAATTTGGATGAAAAAAACTTGGTGAAGATAAAATAGAAGAAAAATTAAAAGGAAAAGGGAAAATCAGATCCAAAATATGCAGAAGAAAACGTTAGCCAAAGTTTACAGTTACCATATATTTTTAAACTAATCAAAAAAAAAGGAAAACTAATTTGCATCTTTACAAAATTAGTACAAGAATGTAGGGTTTGTTGTTGTTTCGTTTCGCTGTGTTTATTATTTTCACGCTCATGAATTTTTTTCCAATTTCAAAAACAACAGTGCTCGCCTTATTTATAAAGGAAGTATGCAAAGAAAGCGAAATCTGAGACGAGAAAAAATTAAAAAAAATTGCATCCAAGACGGAAAAGTAAAAGTGTGGAGGGATCGGGACACACGGCTTGTGGTGTAAAATTGAACACTTCTCGTTTTTGATCATCGTAATTGAAACCAAACTAACAAGATTCGAAAGACGCAATAGAGAAGCCGAAAGTAGAAATCAACAAAGAATGACAGACATCAAAACCAATTGGACAGAAGAATAATTCACCATCTTCAAATTTTCCTTGCATACACTAGCAAACACTGCAAGAATTAAATAAAATTTTCTTTAGTTTCAAATTCAATGGTCAATTCAAATTTATTGAAGCAAAGGAAAATGAACTGAATAATACAGAGAAAAAATGTTCGATTTTCATTTGAATATTGTGTTCACAAACTAACTTGATTTTTCGTTGTAGGCGCGTTATAAATACAACACTCCCTCTCAACGACAAACCAATCAACAAAAATTAATTAACTATTTTTAATAATAGAATAGATTGCGTATCCTATATGAACTCCTTTTATCGGTCTTCCTGTTCTATAAAGTTGCACCTCTTTGTTCTTCATTTGACATAAGTATCGAAAAATCCGTTTTACAGTTTTCAAACTTTTCGAACTTTATTTAGCTACGAAAATGGAGAGGTGCTGCTATAGGTATTAAAACATTTTAAAAGATTGAGCAGTTCCTTTTTTAACTGCGTTCATTTAGGCAGCTATTCGTCTTTGGTTTAAATGCTTGGATATAATTTATACCACATGTTTGGGAAAACCCTTTGGCAGCTAATCATGCTTTAAAACGATTAGTTGACGATTCGTTTCTTTTAATAGAAAAAACCCATTTATTACCAACAAGTTTTTGATCTTTTGTAGCTTCTGCCAATTGCTGTATTTCAGTTTTTAATAGTGATTGGTACTCCTTTTGCAAAGCTTCCCTCCATTTGTCTGCGCATTCACTATATAATGCGCTTTTAGCAGTAAAAAACACTCCAATGTGTTCAGCACAACTAAGAACTGATATATTGTATTACTTTTCTGTCTGCGTATGCAACTATGCATACTACTTTTGGTAAGAGATCAGTTTTTATTAAAGGCAACTTTTCTTCAGCTGATTCAAGCTCATTGTCTTTGCTCGCACTGATGCTGATATCGTTAATATCATTTTTTATGTCAGGTCATTGTAATATTTGTTGATTAAAATGGTATTTTTATATTATTGATTTCTACAAAATAAACATCCCAGCTTACAATAAGCTTACCATTTGAATTATCGTACAATCTATACGCTTTCGACGTATCAGAGTAACCTACCATTTTCTATTCTTTACATTTTGAATTGAATTTCGATTGTTGTCTTCTATCCAATACCATAGGTAAAGAACTGAACGTCTTTAAATGATCTGTCAATGGTTTCTTGCCAACCACATTTCAAGTGGCGTTATGTCGTTTAGAACTTTTGTATGAGCTCTGTCGCGCAGTTGTACGCATGTGTATTCACTGCTTTAGCCCAAATCGAAGCGTTTACATTCGTACTGAGGATCATACGTCTCGCCATTTCAATCAAGGTACGATTAAATCATTTGGCTACAACGTTTTGTTGATATGTACAGGGAACGGTCAGTAGGCGTATTATTCCACCTTGTTTTAAATAAACATCAAAAGCTTCATTGACAAATTCCCTGCCATTGACACTTCTAAGTATCTATACTTTCCTTCCTGTTTCACTCCTGGCGCACCAAGACGACGGACAAGTAATTAGGTCAATTTAGAAACTGATTCTGAATCTATCGGTACAATAAGGAATGAATCTATCTCAAGTCCTTCCTGTTCTTGCATACATTCGAACAAACTGCAAAGTGTCGTTTTGCTTAACAATTTTTATTAAGAATGCAACTTTGCGTGATTTGAATTGTTAAGTTCGCGCACGATGGACGGGAGGAAATTTTGTCTGACGTAGGTTTTGGCGGTTTTATTTTGCATGGTTTTTTGGAAAGAAAGATGGAAAGAAATTTTTGAAGACAAAAGATTTGTCAAGGAAATTACTGAAAATTCGAGAGTTAATGTGAAAAAATTAAATTATGTAGATTGAAATCCGTAAAGAAAGTGTGATGCCGAAAAAACAAGAGATTATTAGTGAAGAAGAAGATATATGTGGTTGTGAAAAGGTATTGAAGAGGAGAGTCTAAATTGATTTAATATAAAAATATCGCAACAACAGTGTAAAAATAGTAAATTATTTGTGGATTATTACAGAAAAATAAACTAATATGAAAATCGCTACTTACAAAAAAGTACTGCTGATAAAGTGTACACTAATATGTTCATATAAAATGTTCAAACATAAGCTGTTGGCACTTATATTTTGTAAAACGAAAATTTCAAGATTGAAGCGGTCAAACTAAGGGTATGAAGGAGATATGAAAGAGTATTGGTTAGAGGAAAAAAGAAAGGGGAATATAGTAACGATAAAGACAAGATTTATTTGTGAGTGAAGGAATGGACAATTTAGAAAAAGCGTTAAACACACGAAAAAGAAGTATTATACAGAAAATTTTTCTTTAACTAAGGAGATTTTTGTTAAAAATAACGACAATCTTTGATTTGTGGTAAATGTTTGTGAAAACGATCATAAAATACAAAAGATAACGTGAGAGAAAGAGACATAAAAGTTTTACGCCAACCAAAGATTTTTTTTAATGCAAGCAACCGCACAATAACAACACCTAATAAACCTTTAGTGGCAAAAATTTCAGGTAGAGTCATTTCACAAAATTCTAATTCTCTTCTTATAGTTGATTTATTTCTTTTTTTATTACTATTGCTTTTGTTATTTTTACACTAAATAAAAATGAACATGTATAGTAAACAAAAGGATAATGATACCAATAATTCTCAAACATACTGTTATAATAAATATTGTTGGAATGTGAAAGAAGGAAAATGAAATAAAAAGGTTTTTTCTATAGATGAAAGTAAGGTAGTTCGGAGGGGTCTTCGGACCTAACTTAGGAGTCTCCCATCATGAGTTCACGATCATTCAGTGAGCACGGAGTTTTCCTGTTTGGCCTTCACTGAAACTTGATTCAAACCTGATCTACATTCGTCGGAACTATTCCATAATTCGTTTCAGGCTTTCAGAAATAATCGACTGTATCGTAATGGTGGCGGTTTTTTAATAGCCATATCTGTGGCAGTCCCGTCCTATTCAATTGAATTTCCTAAAACTCCCGACGTTGAATTTATAGCCATTCGACCGAAATTTCCTCACAAACAGTTATATGTAATCTGCTCCTACATTCCCCCAAATTCGGATATCTTCATGTATTAGAAGCAGGTCACCCTCATTTGTGAAGTGGCCAAGCAAACCAAATCTACTAACTTTGTCGTTGTGTTGGGTGACTTCAATTTGCCTCAAGTCACTTGGTGTTACAGTGATAGTTCTGGCTTTTTGATTCCTACTTCAACGTCTGATAGAGCTGTTGTGTTCTTTAATGAATTGTTTGATCATAATTTAGTTCAATACAACCGTACCTTCAATTGCAATGGTAGACTGTGTGATCTTTGCTTTGCCAATTTTCCGGATATTAGTGTTAATCGTTGTCTACCTTTTAATTTACTGAGGATCCTTATTATCCTGCAATGTGTATTTCGTTGCATTACAAGCATGATGGTTCGCTGAACTTCTCTAATGATCCAAATTCAACTTTTTCAAGCAAATATTATGATTTTCATAAAATCAATATTGTATTGCCAAAAAACCATCTTTCACATATGAGGCTTGATTTCTCAACTGGAAGTATTGAAAGCTTATTGTCATCTTTCTACAATATATTAAATCTAGCTTTTGCTGCATCTGTTTCGATCAAGCAATGCCGACCTCGAAGCAGGTGTCCCCCGTGGTTTAATAAAGCCATTATATATAACAAGAATAGAAACAGCACGCTATTCAAAAAATATTCGAAAAGTGGCTCTGCGCTCGACTATTTCGCTTACTCGGTGGCAAAGCATAGATTTAACTCCCTCAACCACCAATATTATTGCAGATACCTTGAGTTCATTAAATGCTCTCTGTTTGCTAATCATAAATACTTTTTTAAATTTGTTAATTCAAAAAGAAAAATTTCCCTACATCCCTCGCATGTTTCTTTTAAAGGCTCTGATTCCTCGGATGATTTTGAAATCTCAAATCTGTTTGCTGGGTATTTCCGTCGAAACTTTTCGACTGCTAGTTTTGACTTATCAGCAAACTACCCATATCCTATAACTAACTTAGGTTTCATACTTAATTTGGTCATTTCTGAAGATGACGTTTTTAAAGGGTTGAGTTCTCTAAAATACAGTTGTGCGTCTGGACTTGATGGAATTCCATCATGTGCACTTAAATCTTGCGCTGTCGAGCTGTGTTGTGTTATCTCAAAGGTTTTCAATCAGTCCTTGAATTTAGATGTTTTCCCTTCATGTTGGAAGGGTAGTTTCCTTATTTCTATTCACAAAAGTGGAAGTAGAAAACTTGTTGAGAACTATAGAGGCATAGCCCATTTGGGTGTTTCGCCTAAGTTGTTCGAACGAATTGTGACTCAGCATTTGACCTTTGCCATTAATTCGTATATTTCTCCACACCAACATGGCTTTCGGAATGGGCGATCCACGGTCACCAATCTGTTAGAGTTTACTTTTCATGTTTTCAAGGCTTTTTCTAGTGGCTCTCACACTGACGTCATATACACTGATTTTGGGATTTAGGATTTTAGGATTTTGACTTGGTTAACCATAAATTATTCATCTTTAAACTCCAAGCCTCTGGCTTCCCTTTCTATTTAGTGAAATGAACAAGCTCTTATCTGCACAATAGAACATTCAGGATTTTGTGTAACTTCATTGGATGAATTCCCCGCGACGTCTGGCGTACTTCAACGCAACCACTCGGGTCACATTTTATTTAGTTTGTACATTAATAATCTCCCATCGGTGATTAATTCCAGCCATATCTTAATTTATGCTGATGATGTAAAACTGTTTCCTTCCTTCTCCGTAGAATCGCAATCACATAAACTTCAAAGTGACTTGAATAATTTGATTGCATGGTGCTCGATGAATCTTCTGAAACTAAATCTAAATAAATGTAAGAAGCTTTCTTTCTCAAGAAGGAAGTCATTCATTACTCAGTATTTTATTGATTCACACAAGTTGGAGGATGTCGATTCGTTCACAGATTTACACGTTCTCTTTGACCATAGGTTACGTTTTAACTTGCATATTGAGCTCTTGTTAAGCAAAGCTAGGTGTGCGCTTGGTTTTATAAAGACTTAGTGGAAAGAGTTTAATGATCCCTACATTACGAAAAGGCTGCGCATGTGTTTGGTAAGACCTATACTAGAGTATGCCTCTGTTGTGTGGAGTCCCCTATAGGTGGTATGTAGATTAAATTGAATCTGTTCAAAAGCAATTTTTGCTGCTTGCCCTTAGAAATTTGGGTTGAGACCCGATTGCATCTCTTCCCCTCTACAAAAATAGGTTGCTTCTGTTGTGCTTACCGTTTCTTGAGAAACGTAGATTTGTTCTTGGCGTTTCCTTCTTAATCAAAGTAATAAATGGTACTATACACTCGCCCGCATTACTTGGTGAGTTAAGTTTTAATGTCTCTATATATTTCTATAGGCACTTTATGTTGATTAGCCAACGTAAATACAATTATGAGCCGTTTAATTCGCTCAGAGTTGTTTGCAGAAACCTAAATGATGTCTGTCACGTATTCTCATTATCGGACTCCTTAAAATCTTTTAAAGCAACTTTGCTTAATACGTGCGATCTACCTATGTCATATTTAAACTAACTTGGGTTCGTAATATCTCATTTTTTTTCTTCAAAAATTATATGGCGTTGTGAACGTGTGTGTTGCCATGCTTATGCATGTTGGCAATGGCTTAGGGGTTCACTTGCAACCTGGATCTGTTCTTGTCGCGGGTGTGCTTCTGTGGTAGCTGTGTACATGCTTTTTCCCCCTTTTTTACTTATTTATACATGGATAATTATTTTTAGTTTCTTTGTTTTTGTTTTTATTACTCTTCTTTTTTCATATCTTTCTTTTTATTGTATACTAGTTTTAAAACAATTAGGATAAGATTTACTTTAGTTGTATTTGAATCCGACTGCTTAATTCAGTTGAATTTCATGTAAAAGTGGGTAAAAATAAATAAAATAAAATAAATAAATGAGTCCAAAGAGGTCAATAGGTAGGGTAGCGTAGAAAAGCCCAGGACTTATGGTACGTCTGTGTGTTCGTTTAAGAGTAAGCACTGGCTATTCATTTAGGTGTAAACATCTGAGGAATATCCAAGAGACAAAATATAAAACTCCTCACACCTCCCGAACCAGCTAGCTCAGCAAAGGCGCATATATCTACTACTACTCAGCCTCCGATTCTAATTAAGTGGCAATACTCAATTGCCCTAAACATATTTCTGATGTCCGTATCCGTTTATTCCTTTGATCAGACAAACAGTTAGGATTTATAGACATCGCGTTGTTTTTAACTTGTGTTACAACACGTAATATGTCCTTTCATCACAAATGGTGAACGGTACAAAAAGTAACTTCTGAATTTTTTACCTAAAAAGCTTTTGTTTGCACACAAGTAATATGTAACTTTATTTTAGTGAAGTAGTCAATCTTTCACAAAATTATCACACTAATTTTATTAAAGACTCATTTTTTATCATTATTCATTTCATATTTCATTTTGTTCCATTGCTTGATATATTTCACCACATTAACAATTTTTACAACGTTAAAAATGATGAACATGATTCAAAGTCATGGACTGAAGATCAGCAGGGCAATCATGCAACTGAAAGCTAAGTTTCTTTCGCGACCAAGTCGATGTTTGATAAATGGTTTACGGGCTTTCAAGTAAGATTTTTGTGTGATTTTTATCACTATCATTCATGTTTAAATGAAAAAACAAAAAAAGGAAACAAATTTTTGCATATGTGTATATGTGGAAGTCAAAATCCAAAGATAATAGTTGTTTCTTCTATTGATAAAGTAGTGACTCGCTTTTTGCTAAACGGGCCAATAAAGAGATTTGCAAATTTTGCTGAGAAGGAAATGAGCACTTCCTGATGTAAGAATTGACACCCGCTTAAATAAATAGGTTTCGTTAAAGAGTACGAGGAAAGTTAATTTGTAGGGCATTTTGTTGATTGACGAAGCGGATAAGTCCATTATTTCTGAGAACAATAGATACAGACCTTTTAGTCGTCTTAGATGTAGGCGTACGTTTAACTCGACGCCACAATGGAACGGAAAAGTCTTTAAACGCAAGATTGTTGACAATGTTTTCTGCCAACTTCCTATGGGTTCAACAGTTTTTTATTTTCTAGTCCAATAAGAATAATTATTAACTTTCGTTTAACAAACTATTGTTGTTTTTGGTCTAGCTAATTATGGCAGAAATAATCGGTAAGCACATGTACATTAAGACATAGCAAAATTTATTGGTGTAATTGTTTAGTAAAGGTCAGTAACATCGGATAAACGAAGCGTATGATCATATTTTATAAGTGGCCGCGATAAAAAAAGGAGTCCTAAAGTGCTCCAAAAACAAATCGATAATAAAAGATGCTTCCACGAAACTGCCCGCCATACAAAGTCTGCGAAATGGACGTTTTATATGAGTGTTTTGTTCCCATACAAAACGTGGAATGGCTATTTTATATGGGAGTTTTTCAATATAGCTGACGATTTCAAAATAAGCTCAATGAAATCCTTCTGTAGCGATGAAATAAAAATTAACGTTAACCTGCTTTTCGTCGATGTCGAAGTTTCGAAAGTATTGCTTTCATGCTTCTCACTTCTTTAATTGGGTCTTGTGATTGGAATCACTGTGGTGTATGATTTACAGTGCAATGACATCATAATGGTCTACGTTTCCCCGCTTATTGCGCGAATTGTTATTGCTTATGGGCCATTAATTAAATTTGCAACTTGGCTTGCAGGAAGACTGCCCAAGAATGACCGCCCACGAATGTCTCTAACGGTTCCAAGATCGATTAACCTTTAATATTTATCTCTTACGTGGCCAACGGACCTTTGGCCTTGTTTAACAAGTGTCAACTCTAGCTCATCTGGTACGCGGAGACACAAACTAAAGCATTTCTATCACAAAGTAAAAAATAAAAAATTCGCTTCGGCAAGAGTACTTTCTATAAAACTTAGTATAGTCTTGCGTTGTTCATATGTTGTCTGATAAAACTGAAAAAATTTCGGACGGCTTTTATTTTATTAGAATAAACTCAACGGAACAAATTGTTGACTTTTGTTTTCGTTTAGTCTTAGTTTTGTTTCGTTTAGTGCCTTTGAAAACAGAAACTAAAGTTTACGGAGATACGGTACGCTTCTCCTTAATCTGCATAGGAAACTGAATTCAACGACGAACAATTTACTAATTCGAGAGACCACGATATAAACGATTTGAACTTCGCTAAAATTTATTTAATGCCTAAAGGAGGAGAAAATAGAACACATTACACACTTTTCAAAAAGAAATGAAAGAGTTCGACTCAATACTTAATGCTATTGATTAAAACAGACTTTCTATTACCTTTCTTTCCGTACTTCTTCTTTGGATGCAGACCTCATTAGCGCCAGAAAATGTCAAACAATTATTGTTTACAGGCGTCCCTCGTTTCATGCGGTATTTGTAAAGCACACAAGCTTTCGACACAACAGCGTGCAAAATGTGCAAATATTACAAAATGGTTTTGATAAAACGCTATTTCAAAAAGTCAAATATGTGTTCCACTAGTTTTTTCTACCCTACACCGTTTGCGGTGCAGAAACTATTAAATCTATACGGATGTATACGATACCCGCAGAGGCGTGACGTAGATTCGACCTACCAATCGATTGAGAATCACTTTCTTTTGCCAATACATATAATGAGAATTAAAGAGCAAGCACTCAAATGGTTGCTAATTAACAGCGTTACTATTGTTTTTAGTGTTAAAAATTTACCTTAGTAGTTGAAATGTGAGTGAAAGCCTCTGCGGATATTAGAAATCATCAAGCTTATTTAATACTAGACAACAAAAGCTAATTATTGGCATTAGACGTAAATAAATCCTGTCTATGATGTAAGAGTCAAAAGTTTTTTGAAGAGCATGCTTGTGGCAAATATAATGCTTTCTGCATAAGGACACAGAAGTAACTGATCGAATTTTAAATATTCACCACTCGGTTTGAAAAAGACAGACAGAATTTCATTGGGAGTATATTTGATGGACGAAATTTTACCATCAACTTGCGCCCTTTTTGCATGAAAACGGCGCAGTGACCAGGTATTTAAACAAGGTAACAGTCATCCACTCAAGATCCTGTGTATATCAAACATATATTAATTATCTGCATCAATTTTATTTAATAGAAGCAGACCCGACTTACTATTAGAAAAAAGAACAATTTATGATAGTTACTTTAATGGCATGTCTGATGACATGCAATTCCATAAAACTATAGGAAAGTTCCTCCGCGATTTTCACTTTATGTGCTATTTTATACAGATGATTCACTAACGAGAAGCTAGTTTTATATCATAGCCGTTGTTGTCACAAAGAAGAAGTTTTTCTTGACATAAGAAGCTCGTCCAAGAAAGATTGGCATTCGAGGTAGAGATCGATTCAAGACTCTACATTTATTGGTAACAAAATTCCAGAGATGGATTGAATTTATCTGGTTAAAAATATGACGGAGTTTTTAATAACAAAATGTGTAGCTGCAAGAGACAGTATCATTGGGAGATATAACTTTCTGAAAAAAAGAAGGATTCATTATATCGACCTTAATTAAGTCCTTAGCAGTACAAAAAAGAGCTCTTTCAGATATGATGTTGAGAATATATGTTGAAGACTTAAGGCGGTATGCCCAGTACAACGCGTTACCATTCTATTTTCGAATGTTTATATACGTTTCTCAATATATTTTGGGAAATTACAAGATCTAAAATGTGGCAATTCATTCTTCGACCTGACTAAACCTTTGTACCCAGTCAAACTGGGAGGAAAGCCTGTCTGATTGTTAGTCATGAGTTAGATGATATTGCATCTAGATTGACAGTCTTTGAAGGCTTTCTCATAATGTCCACGAAGAGTTAGGCTGTTATTTAAAATTCTACCAAGAAATCGAAGAGATTTCACCTGGTTAATTGTAGTCCCTTTGTTAAAGAACCTGATTTCATGTTGAGAAACTTTGACAAAATAAATAGTACTTGTCTTGCTGGAGTTAAAATATGAATTGAGATCGGGGCAGAAAGTCTATATTATTAAGAGGTTTTATTTCTCTGGGTGCATTATCTTATTACAAAATTTTCAAGCTTCAACGCGGAATTCGGAATTGTCGGCTTGCCAACGTTAATGCTATGTCATGCGACTAATGTGGATGATGCAGAATCTAAAAAATTTGAATGCAACTTTTTTTTAGTATTCTCGTCTTTATTTAAAACTCCATTAAAAAACCATTCAAAGCAAAATTCTGAGCCGGCTTGTGAACTATTGAAGAATGTCTTAAAGTACTAGCACCTTAAACCACGCAATATTCATATAAGTCACGAGCTCGAGCAACCAATAATTAACCCATTGTTTATAGCCATGATATGCCCAACTTTCACATTCTTCGTTTTTGTGGTGCGAAAACCTCAAATCAATACCTCCAGTGTGTATGTGGACATTATCCGAAAAGATCATATCAGCTAAAGTGCACTAACTATCTAAACGTCCTTGAGTTTAGCTTGACTTTTATTTGAGAATGCCCCGGAACGCACGTGGCCTGAGCACGACCAACTTCGCCCAATTGTGTTTTCATTTCAGCAAATTGTACATACGTCCACATTCAAGTAGTGTGAAATCGTTGTAAATGTTAAAGATGAAGTATGAGCGGTGGCGAGAGCTATAGTAAAAACCTAATAACTGGAGAAAATGGACAGATTGTATTTCATTCGGTATTAATAATTTATATAAGTGAAATCGTACCTCTTCTTGATAATTCTTATGAAACTAGCTAAGAAAATGTTAATATAGAGAGTATGTACATGTTTTTGATTATGTAGGTTGTTTAAGCCCTTTTGCAAATTACTGTTATATAATATATGCCTTTTTAAGTTAAAAAGATTAACTTTTTCAAGGATCAGTTATGCATGATTGAAATTATTATTTCATTAATTAGTGAGCAGGTTTAACCCTTAAGAAGTTAACCGTGCGATCAGCCACTGGCAAGCAAGTATTACAATAAAACCTACACATTGCGGCTGTCCAGGACATTCCTGTGTTGAAACGAACAGATTATTTAGCTAACTCTTTGCGCCTAATATCTTTTGCTTTAATTTGTGTTACATATTTAATGCGCTGCAAAAATAATAAATGCAAGATTTCATATATGTGAGCAAATAATTAAAACATCACCAAAATATTTTTGAAATTCATGTTTAAGTGGAAACTTAAAGAAATCTCAAAATGAAAAACATACATCATTTTCGTTGTGAAGCGCACATAAATGCACTATTCGAATTCAAATGGTCTCTCTGTGCTTCTCTGTTTTGCGCACAGCGAACTCAGGATTTTACGTTTTGCCTATGTACTGCGCGTTTCGAAATACATTTGAAGACTAAAGTTTATATTTATTTAGGTAACATAGCGTATATCCAAATGTGCATACCAAAAGGAAATAACTTTTTCTTATTTATTGTAATATTTGTAAACTTACCCAAAAATAAACGTTTTCCCAAACGTTTAATGGAGTTATTAAGTTTCCTAACTAATAGACGTTGACATCACTAGCGGGTTCTAAAAGACTCAGAGGAATGCTGCATTCAATCGAAGAAAGATTATGAAAGTTGACTTTGTAGATGGTGCTCCAAAAAAATATTTCGGTTACGCCATCGAAAACAGGTGTGTTCAACAATTGGTTAGTGGACTGAGGTAAGCAGCCGTAAATTTTCGCGTAAGATGGAAATTCATCAATGCCTAAAATCAAGTATCTGAAAAATTTTCATTATTTCATGGCTATGGACTGCCAATCCCTTACCTTTAAGTATTAGTTTTATCAAAAATTACATTCCATATTATTTTTTTATCAAATGTTGTTTGAAAATGTTGTCAGAAAATCTACTTTTTTTACTAGATTAAATGACGATGAATGAGACACGATTTTTTAAAAGCGCCCAAACAGTAATTCCTACAAATTTCATTCTTTTCGTCCGATAAATCGATTTAAGCATTTTTTGTTAAAAGAAAAATTTTTGGACTTGTAACAAGACTCACTTTAAGCTTATAATGTTTGGTTGTATACATTTTTAGGAAAGATGAAGTTGTCTTGATTCATCCATGCTGTCCGAAGTAGCTACACTGTATCATAATGATAAATTCTGAAGACTGAATGTTGATGTTTTTAATTTTATAACGAAATAAGTCTCATTAAAAACATTCAATTTAGGTAAATCACACAGATATGTTTGCTTCAAATCCGCAGGTTTCTTCATGAATACATATGCAATTTCACCTGATTTATCACTGCCGTCGTTGAATCGACAATCATTGTTGAGTATGCTGCAAGAAAAGGCTTCGCGGTCATACCTATGATTATAATTTGTTTAATCTTATATACTCCTCTTTACATTCTAAACCATGTAGCCACATCATGCTCCTTTTCGAACTTCTTAATGAAACTCTATTTGGGAGCTTCTCATGTAAATTCATTTAATGCTTAATTATGGTCTGCAAAGTGTTGTTAACATATGCAAGCGTAATAATACTTTACAACGTCAGTGCGAGTTGAGTTAAATGTTTATTCGAATTAGCAAACCAGAAGTTCCATCAACTGTTTTTGACGTAAGGGATCGCAATATTTACCTTGGTGAAGCAAGGCAACATATGGATATGATTTCCATAAAGTTAAGCTGGAAAGTCACCTGTATGACAAAGAAACCTTTTTTAATATAGATCCCAGTGAAAATCCTATAATGATTAAAACCAAAATCTGCAATCTGGGACCTTTAAGAACAGCCGAAATGATAAGGGACGGCGAACACGATTTTGAATTACGTGGCATTTTTATAATAAAAGGCCACGAAAAAATCGTAAGAATGTTACAAATAACATGCCACAATTACCTAATAGCTATCGAAAGTTCCTCTTTGACAGATCGCGATGCTAATTCTTGCGAAATGAAGAATGGGACATGCAATATTAATAATTTCTAATTTGAAATTTATGCCCTATGTGCAAATGACCTTGATCATGAAATGCCTTATCAATTATAGCGACCACGAGATTGACATTTACGTGAAGAAGGCTTGAATAATACCAAGGAGTGTAAAGAGTACTTGGGTATGGCCTTTCGCTCGAGATTCCCGGAATTGCTAACAGCAGCAGCAACTGTAGCAAGATTGCTGCGGAACTAAAAACTGACTTATCAACTCTCTGATACAACAGGCGCAGTAGATTTAATATCGTTTAAATTCTTTGTCAACAGAAGCATTTATGCTTTCCATTTAACCTTGGAAATTCGCCGCAGGACTGCGCACATAACTTCACGTTTTCAAGAAATTTTCACTGCTCCTAAGGACACAAACAACAGCCAATCGCGATAACAGTACCATTAAAAAGGTTCAAGACCACTTTCGTACTACACAATTGCTGTTCAAACGGATGGGCCTAATATATGAACGTTGGAATCATGGTTGCTTGGGCTATCTCCAAGGTAAGAGTCCAATTATTTTTTTATTGGAACACGACAGTAGAGAGTTTGATACCGTTCAAAGATAAGCCAGAACACCGTAAGGCTTTACAGGAAAATCAGGAACTAATTAATAGCGTGAATCATCAGTTACGAGAAATTATTGACTGTACAAAATTATAGTTTGGGAAATAAATACAATGCTAAGCATGAGAAAAATTTAAACAATCTTTCTGAGATTAACGTAAATCGTTGTCCACCTTTTAGTTTACCTGAGGATCCTTATCATCCATCGATGTGCATTTCCTTTCATCACAAGAATGATGGCTAGTTGAACTGCCTTAATGTGCCAAATCACACTTTTTGAAACAAATATTATGATTTTCATAAAATCAATATTGTATTGCCAAAAAACCATCTTTCACATATGAGGCTTGATTTCTCAACTGGAAGTATTGAAAGCTTATTGTCATCTTTCTACAATATATTAAATCTAGCTTTTGCTGCATCTGTTTCGATCAAGCAATGCCGACCTCGAAGCAGGTGTCCCCCGTGGTTTAATAAAGGCATTATATACAACAAAAATAGAAAAAACACGCTATTCAAAAAATATTCGGAAAGTGGCTCTGCGCTCGACTATTTCGCTTACTCGGTGGCAAGGCATAGGTTTAACTCCCTCAACCACCATTATTATTGCAGATACCTTGAGTCCATTAAATCCTCTCTGTTTGCTAATCCTAAATACTTTTTTAAATTTGTTAATTCAAAAAGAAAAATTTCCCCACATCCCTCGCATGTTTCTTTTAAAGGCTCTGATTCCTGGGATGATTTTGAAATCTCAAATCTGTTTGCTGAGTATTTCCGTCGAAACTTTTCGACTGCTAGTTTTGACTTATCAGCAAACTACCCATATCCTATAACTAACTTAGTTTCCATACCTAATTTGGTCATTTCTGAAGATGAAGTTTTTAAAGGGTTGAGTTGTCTAAAATATAGTTGTGCGCCTGGACCTGATGGAATTTCATCATGTGTACTTAAATCTTGCGATGTCGAGTTATGTTGTGTTATCTCAAAGATTTTTAATCAGTCCTTGAATTTAAGTATTTTCCTTTCGTGTTGGAAGAGTTTCCTTATTCCTATTCAGAAAAGTGGAAGTAGACAACTTGTTGAGAACTATAGAGGCATAGCCCAGTTGGGTGTCTTGCCTAAGTTGTTCGGACAAATTGTGACTCAGCATTTGACCGTTGCCATTAATTCGTATATTTCTCCACACCAGCATGGCTTTCGGAAATGGCGATCCACTGATTTAAGGAAAGCGTTTGATATGGTTAACCGTAACTTTAAACTCCAAGCCTCTGGCTTCCCTTTCTATTTAGTGAAATGAATAAGCTCTTATCTGCACAATAGATCCTTCAGGGTTTTGTTTAACTTCATCACCTCGGATGAGTTCCCCGTGACGTCTGGTGTACCTCAAGGAAGCCACTTAGGTCCCATTTTATTTAGTTTATACATTAACGATCTTCCATCGGTGATTAAATCCAGCCAGATCTTAATGTATGCTGATGATGTAAAACTGTTTTCTTCCTCCTCTGTTGAATCGCAATCACATCAGCTTCAAGGTGACTTGAATCTTCTGAAACTAAATTTAAATAAATGTAAGAAGCTTTCTTTCTCAAGAAGAAAGTCATTCATCACTCATTTTCATAGATTCGCATAAGTTGGAGGACGTCGATTCGATTACAGATTTAGGCGTTCTCTTTGACCATAGGTTACGTTTCAACTTGCATATTGAGCTCTCGTTAAGCAAAGCTGGGTCCGCGCTTGATTTCATGAAAGGGTGGTCCAAGGATCTTGATGACCCTTACATTTTAAAAAGGCTGTACATGTGTTTGGTTAGACCTATACTCGAGTATGCCTCTGGTGTGTGGTCTGAATCTGTTCAAAAACAATTCTTGCTGTTTGCCCTTAGGAATTTGGGTTTGGACCCGATTGCCTCTCTCCCTCCCTATGAAAATAGGTTGTCGTTACCGTCTCTTGAGAAACGTAGATTTGTTCTGGGCGTCTCCTTTGTAATCAAAGTAATAAATGCTGCTATTGACTCGCCTTTATTACTTGGTGAAGTTAGCTTTAATGTCCCTAACCGCTTCTCTAGGCACTTTATCTTGGTTAAACTTAGTCAGTGTAAATATAATTTTTATTATTTAACCCGCTCAGAGTTGTTTGCAAGTACCTAAATGACGTCTTGCGATGGCTTAGGGGTTCATTTGCAATTTGGTCCTGTACTTGTTGTAAGTGTGGCTCTATGCTAGTTGCGTACATGCTTTTTTTTCTTTTTTTCCTTCCTCTTTGTTTTATTTTTACTTATACTAAGTTTTAATATTAATTAATATAAGTTTTGCATTAAGAGTCAATTGAACTCGACTGCTATTTGTTTAGTCGAGTTTCATGTATGAGTAGAATTGAAATAAAATAAAATAAAAAAATAGATTTTTATAATACTACTTTACATAATTAATTTTAGTTACAGTTAACAAACTATTAAGCACAACAAAGACTTATATAAAGTAATTATATTTGCAGTCATTTAAAAAGAAGTAATGCAAACATGAAGTGCTTACCTCAAATTTATCTTTATTTTTCTTCACATCTTCACATCTTGTAGGTCTATAGAATTCTTCCAGCGAATTTCTTGAACAGGTACGCACACTATTTGGAGTCTTTCTCTGCAAAAAAGGTGTAAGCAACGAAAATCCGTGTGCTCAGCTGTCTTTACGTTCAGTTCAGCTATTTGAGGCCGCCGTCATTTCCCCAATCGAGAAAACAACTTTTTTCTATTATTTTGCTATAGTATAATTTTATCAATTTAACATGCGTCGATGCTCATTTTTTAAGCGATGAAACAATGCAGGCATTTCAGAATAGGGATAATGAATAATAACAAGCATTTACTTTTTGTCGGACGAAAAAACCCAATATTAAAGAGACTCATGGTAAATATCAAAAGCATTTAAAGCCGTTTGGTCCAGTCGTTCAAATCACTAATAGTTGATATATTGTAGATTGAGAGAAATAAATAATTCTCCTGTGGAAGGAGCTAAGTGCAGTAAATATTTTTAGCTTCTCATGTTCATATGCATAATTTCTAAATAAAATCCAGATAGTTGTCGTTTGCATCTATTTAGTTCCGTAAAGGCCGGATTATGGAAACAACGCTTATTTAATGTTTTGCTTAGCTTCTGGCTCCAACACCACCTTCTGAAAGAATCTAACTCTAATTTCTCACACTTTAACAGAATCGAAGCACTGTAATTCATTGAAAACAACCCTGTGCTCTCTCTATTCTCCGCACATTATACGTCTTTTTATAAACCATGTAAAGGAAAAAACCAGCTAATCAATGAAAACTTGCTTGTTTTAATCTCTATAATGATTTTTTAAACTTGTAAATTTTCCCTTGCTGACTATCGAACCGTTGTGGAATTTGCATGTTTGGGGCTTTATCTACTTCGCTTTTCAAATAAGCAATGACTTTGTCCAACTGGTCGATTTCGAAATTTTTTTTTGACAGCAACAAAACATTTTTCTGTTATTGATGGTGTTAGAGCCGCGCAAATTTAATACTAGTAATTATATCAAACTATACTACGGCACATTTGAAAACTGACTATAGATAACTAAGGTAAAAACATGCTTTAGCAAAATCAGGCTGCACAAGTGATGCGCTGTTATTTTTAGATCACTGGTTATTATTCCATTGGATTGTAGGCGTTATTTATACGCTGCTCTTCAACATATTTCGCATATTTCTCTACCGTGCTATTGTACTGCCTTTGGTGACATTGTGATTTTGTGCGTGTTGGCTATTCTATTTAGTACAGGTAATTATATTGTTACGAAATTTTCTTCTTCTCTTTAGATCGAGCATATTTTTTTTAAGAGTAATACACTTACACGTTTTCACTATAAGACTCTTTTATTTACAATCAATTTGTTTAAGGGTAGGACTATTTACATTTTACTTTCTCAACTCTAATATTCTTTTGCGACTCAAATGCTCTCGTCCGACCGACTCTGCCTTTTGCAGATACTCTGTTTATATACATTTTTACAAGCATATTACTATTACGTAAGTTCATTTCTTCATCTTTAATCCGTTAATCCGCTTTTCCGTTAATCTTTTTCTTCGGCCGGCAGCTGCATGACGCACCGCGAATGTGCATTTGGATTTTCCCTCTCCAGGGAATTTACTTTCTGGGAAAATCAATAAGTTGGAATGAACTGGATTTGGTATTTCCGCAACAATATTATAATAACATTAACTCGTTGTAAATTATGAATTCCTTTCCTCAAAATATAGTCGTCGAAACCATTAATGGCGCAAAAAGGGTCTGTTATTTTCTCACGCCGTTCATTGCTAATAATATCAGGAGAATCAAGATTTAATTGGACTAAAACCTCGATGAGCCACAAAGGGGAATTTCGTCTGATTACAAAGTTAGCAAACTTACTGTAACTTTATTGGCGTTTTACATAATTTTACTTTGCGATAGATCTATTTTGGATGGGAATACTTTACATGCACGCTCGTAACTATGAAAATATTTTCAGAATATTTCTATTACTCCAAGAATATTTCCATTACTCCAAGAATATTTCTCTTGCTCCAAGAATATATCTATCACTCCAAGAATGTTTCTATTAAATCAAAAATATGTCTATTATTATTCTTTCTCTTAAGAATAGAAATATTCTTGGAGTGATAGATATATCTCTTAAGAATAGAAATATTCTTGGAGTAATAGAAATATTCTTGGAGTGATAGATATATCTCTTAAGAATAGAAATATTCTTTGAGTAATAGAAATATTCTTGGAGTGATAGAAATATTTTAAATAGTGGCATATCCGGTTTTTATAGGATATTGCGTGCGAGTAAATGCTGACTGCGCAGCCAAAATAGAGGAAAAGTGTGCTTCCAATGAGGCCGATAACCTTTCAAAAACCTTCCTAGAACCGCCGAGCTTCGTAATGAAGACAAGCTTGGTCCAAATCTCAAATGCAACGATTAAGCAAATTTGCGAAAAACCAAGTGAAATACAAATACTTGACTGATTGGATCGTCGAACATTTCGCGAAATTGAATTAATTTTATATAATTCTTAATAAATAAATTTGGTGAAAACTTTAATCACTGTTTTACTTTTCACGCGTTATTTATGCGCCACTTTTCAGACTATTTCGCATATTGTTTTACCAAGCTATTGAGCTGCTCTTGTAAATAGCGAATTTTGTGAACGGAAATAAGTGTTCACTATTGTATAAATTATATTAAGTTGAAATTAAAAAAAAAAATCTTAATATGTTGTAATCATATCGTTTTTAACTTTTGGCTTGCGTCCGTTTTT
Source organism: Glossina austeni (assembly GCA_000688735.1). Taxonomy (NCBI): domain Eukaryota; kingdom Metazoa; phylum Arthropoda; class Insecta; order Diptera; family Glossinidae; genus Glossina; species Glossina austeni. The sequence continues at coordinate 204,011 of KK502433.1, read as the reverse complement.
AACATAAAGGTGAATTCAAAAGGAGATACCGCGAATTGGGGAGCGTACAGCGAATTCAAAAGGAGGTACGGTGAATTCAGGGAGGTACAGCGAATTCAAATGGTTGTGCATAGTTTAACATCTCTGCTTCTACGCAACAGAGAAACAAGAGATAGTCATATAGAAGAGAGAGAAGAAGAAAGTGAAATTGCTTATTTTACAAAAATGCAGAGAGAAATTTAATTCGCTCGCATTTATGATACAACAACCGTTATGATTACACCTTGCAAGACACAAACCAAATATCAATTCCAAACATTAAAAATTAAATTACGTGTTCATTTCTTCTCAGAATATTCCACTTTTTTAACATCCATTGTAAACACATTGTAGCAATAAGCAAATAGCGATAGACGTTCGATAGTCTCATTACCATTTCAGTTCGACGCAACTACCACGGTTTCCTATTTCAGTTCGACGCAACTACCACGGTTTTCTATTTCAGTTCGAAGCAACTGTCACGGTTTTTTTTCTATATATTCCACAGGTGGTCCACGGGGCAACTACCACGGTTTTTTTATATAGACAGTGAGTGGACGGTGTGGATATGAACAGTGAGTGGAAGGAATTCATGCAAAAATTGTTGTTTTTTCTTTAACATTTTTCTTTTTTATCGCACGCATCTAAAGGAAGAAACCATCTAACGGCTTTCTGTGAAATTTCACTGTTGGAAGAAAGAAGCTGTAGTTGTAATTGCGTAGTATGTAAAATTGGCGAAATAATAGAATAGTTTTATCAGACTGCATTGCATGATGATCATGTGATATATGATGATTATTAACTAGCAGGAAATATGAATATAAAGTCAAAGTTAACTTAAATTACCATTTTTTTTCTTTAATTTGAAAAGCTTCGTTATTTTCGCAATTACACAAATAAATGTAAAGAGCAAACAATTGGTCCAATTATACATTCAAACTAAGAGAGTCTGCTTCTGCAAGCAGTCTTTTGACCAGCACCGTTATTTCTTCGGACGATTGGGTCCTCCTCCAGCTGTTGATCGCTAAAACATAACAAAAACTTGCCAAGCATCAATGTAAATAGCGGCTTTTATGCCGCTCTGCAGATGCATGTAGGGATGATCTTAGTACTATTTGCGACCAATTATTGAAAACATTCAAAGAACTTACAAGGAGCGTATACGCGATACACAAAACACACATTATCGTACTAACATATTAAGTTCTACATTATGTTTCTTTTCACAAATGAAGATCTACGTTGTGTTTCTTTCCACATATGAAGTTCTACATTGTGTTTATTTTCGCAAATGAAGTTCTACATTGTGTGTCTTTCCACAAATTAAGTTCTACATCGTGCGTCTTTTCACAAATTAAGTTCTACATTGTGCGCCTTTTCACAAATTAAGTTCTACATTGTGTTTCTTTCCACAAATTAATTTATAAAGAAAAAGCAAAAATTTTTTTGTTTTAGATTATAAGAATAACTTATTCTTATTCGTAAACATTTCTACGCTGAATAAATTGATATACATTCCACAACAATTCACCATTCCCAATAGCAACACTGACTTATCAAACGTTGCATCAGTCTAAGAAATCCACCTTGAGGAGAGAGGTGAATTGGAACTCCGTTTTGTGTACTTACATGAAAATTCCAACTATTCTCCTCTTAATGTGTGGTGTTGTACGCGCAAAAACAAATTTTGGATTTTAAGCTGCGCAAATTATTGTGAAAATATTTGAAATATTTTAAGTGAATTTTAGAAAATTGCATGAAATTCTAAAATAAGGTGAGTGCGATGCAAATAAATAAATTACGCAAAAGAAAGTAACGCATGTGTTATAAAATATTGTTGATAATTTCGCCGCCTTTTGCTTTTGTAATATTTTTGCTTAATGTGTAGCGGCCATTTTTTTTCTACCATCCGTTCTTGTTTACACAAAAAAAATCCTAGTCCCGTACAATGCAGAAAAAAGGCGTAATAGTGAAAAGTATGTTTAGTTAAAAAACTTCTTTGTTGTCACTCCTGGCATTTGCGTGTTTCATTATTTTGTATTTCTTCTACTACGAATTTTTGTCTCTACTGTGTTACCTCACCATCCTTCCCTTCCTACTCGGCTTTTCCATTCACTATGCGTTATGCGCGATTTTTTCTTTCTAATCGTCTGTCGTTTCGTTTGCAGTTCATTCACATTTTGTTTGAATTAATGTTTTTTTTTTTTTTTTTATATGACGATGTAGTAATTGTGTGTATTGTTGTGTCGGTGCGCTGTGCAGGTGAAGTCTTCTCCACCTCCTCTCTGCGAATTTACACAACTTAAACATTCTTGTTGGCGAAAGTGAGACAGCGCTTTTGACAGGGGAGCAATTTGGAAATAAAGCAAGTGAGAGCGGGAAAAAGGAGCATAAAAGCAACAAGACGGTGCGAGTTGTTTTGCAGTGATTGAATCAAATGGTTTTGGAAACGAATGCGGTAGTTAGTGCAAGTGTGAGAAGAAAACAAAATACGAAAATATGTCGGATGATAGTAGCCGGTAAGTTTTAGCGTATGTCAATCAGCGCTACGATGTGTGCTTGTCCAAGTGATTGTATTGGCAAACTTTACTTTATTTAGGTTATATAAAGCATTGCCAGATACAATTTTTTAAATATCTTTAAAAATCTTTAAAAGTGAACGTTATTTCTTATAACGTTTAATATGTTTAACGTCAATCTGTTGTAACATTATAAATTGTTGTTAAATTATATTTTTCTTTTTAGTTCAAAATTCCATTCCCGATCAACTTTATCCCCACCACGCTCTGTTAGCCAAGAATCTCAACGTCAAACGGATACACCTTCTCCCTCTAGTACATCAACGCCTTTATCCACACCCAATTCTTTGCACTCTACTAGCCTTCTTCATGATCCTAACTCTGGTGCTACCGTAGGCAAACATAAATCTGCCTTCTTGCCGTATCGACCGCAGGCTACTGTTCTCACGAATTTGCAACGCGGCAACACTGAGGCCACTTTTTGTCCAGTTGAAGTGAAACTTTCATTTCATGAGCGTGCTGGTCAGGGTGAAATAACCGAAGATCAAGTGGATTTTGAAAAGCAGCAAAATATCGACGCGAAGGATTGTTTCGGTTTTACACCTCTGCACTGGGCTTGCTATTACGGACAGTTCGCAGCCGTGCAGTTGTTAATAGAGGCGGGTGCCTCCGTCAATGCAGACGCTCCAGAGATGGTCACTCCTCTATTGTTAGCCGCTTCCGGCGGTCATCATGAGGTGGTACGTTATTTATTGGAAAGAGGTGCTAATTCTTCACACATGGACATTGTCGGTAATACTGCCCTAATGTATGCAGCTGTCGGTAATCACCCACATACTTGCAATGAATTGCTGACAAAAGATCCTGACATGACGGCCACAAACGAAAATGGTGACACCGCTTATTCTCTTGCCGTAGAATATGGCGCCACTTTGGCCCAAGCTGTACTAGAGCAATACTTAACAGCTATATTATCAGTGTAGTCAAAACGAAAAGGCTTTGGTATTAAGGTACGTAAAGTTGTTCTAAATACATTATCTTAATTTTTTTACTATCTAACGTGAATTCTTATGTCAGTTTAATTAAGTAAAATATACTTACTACACTACTTACTGTACTACTAGCGAGTTAATAGTATATTTCCCTTGTCCATTTGTAGTAAGTAAAAGCTCAACGGACTTATTTCATTTAAGAAATTTATGTTCAAAAATAAAAGCCGTATTTTCTGGATACGACAATCAGAAGAGCTACCGGTTTTTCCGCAAGGTCTCCCCTTTCTTCATTCTTTGAAGTTTCATTTCACTTGCAAATTGGAAATTCGTATCTATCTATCCTAAATCCTTAAGCAGAAAAGCTTTCATGCAGCCGAATAATGTCTACAGGTTTAACATCAACATAATCGACCATTTCAAAGCGATTTGTTTTGTAATCCTATAATTAACTGCTAGTAAGGGAAAGTGCTTAGTTTAAGGGAACCCATTGATTTTATGGTATAAATAATTTTGATATAAATGTGAGAAGGGCCTTTTTCTCTCAATTGAATGCAGTCGATGGAAGATGCTAAGATTCGTTTTTTTTTTAAAGCTTGTTCGTGTAGCTTGGCTTGAAATAAAGAGATAATTTGAATAAGAATAAAATGAGTCGCGAAATGCAAGTTGGAATAATTGCAAATAGAAGAGCAGAAAAAATACAGTGAGATAAAAAATTCCGATGCTTCATTAACAATGCGACGTAAAAATTCTTCATCACGAGCTCTCAAAAGTATATACGTCTTGAAATGGATTATCTATTATTATATTTCAACTGCAAATATTAGAAATGATTTGATCGACCGAGATATTTACAGAACGTTTGAATGGCAAACAAGGATCATGTATCATCATCATAGATATATATAGTAGTTTCCCTACTTATAGTAGAATATACTATATTCCATAATAATAAAGTTTTATAATATATTTAATTTTTACTGCGCTATGTATGCAATGAAGTATATAGAGATTTGCTTAATTCTACTTAACCTTTAGAAATGTTATACTTAACATTTTCGTATATATTTTTAGAACTAGAATCTGGCAATGCCTTTTTAATTGAATAACGGAAGTTGTTAGATGTATAGGCATTCTTTGTAATCATTCTTTTCGGATAATTGACACAAAAATATGTGCGCAAAATTCTTGCATACTTGCCATATATTGAAGCATACGCATGGACGTGGACATCGTAAATAATAACAACTATAACTATAACTATGACGACAATGCAATACAATGAATTATAAGAATAAATTAAAAAAGGAACAGCAAAAATAATTTATAAAGTATTACTTCCGTTCTTGAAGTTGAATCATGTCAACAAATGCACGCGCATATTTAACATAGGATTGTATTGTATATATATGATGCGTTTTTAACTTAAAATTGTGCCTGCGTGTGTTCTTTTTATGCGTTTCGCGTAGAGAGGAAGGGAGATATTTATGTGTATGTATGAGCGCGTGCAATAAAGCGAAAGAGAAACACAAAGTAGACGAACTGAATTACTGAATTACTTTGCATATTAAAATTTGTGTTATACCGTTAATCAAAGTCAATGTTTTAATGTTTAAGTTATAGGTTACAAAATGAAACGAAAAAAAAGCAAATACAGAATTTCATTCATTTAAAGACGTTATGCAACCGTGTAGATGTTCGTTTCTTCTTTTTCTTTAGTGGACTTTTTTTTTCTTTCTTTTGTTATAATTTAAATATGTTTATTGTTGGCTGCGTATAAATTTGTTGAAACACTCCTCCGCATACACACACATTCATATGGTTATTGTTGTATTTAACAATGAGCAGGCCAAGTGTGAGTAAGCTGTGTGTGGCAATATGGTCAATGACGTGTTGGCTGTGTTGATCTATCGTACTGTTCTGTTATTTTTATTTTTTTATTGTTGTTTTTGTGTGTTTTTAGACTACATGTATCTATAAACTATTATTTTTTACATGTATGTCATTTTACTCTGTTCTATAGCATCATTTACGCAAAGCCGTCCATATTGGTTTATGTTCTTTTACATAAGTGTACAACGCATTTATTATGACGCCCTCTTTTCATATATATACACATATATATATAATTTACAACTTCTTGAGTTCAAAATATTTTTTTTTCGTGTTTCTTTATTATATACTTTGTTAGGATTGCAATCGGTTAAATTTTTTCGATTTTAGTCAGTTTTCTCTTCAAGTCTAGCAGAAAATTTGTAAATAAAGAAATCTATTTTTCATTATTTATGAAAGTGTTCTTCTAAGTCAAATGCGTTTTGATCTCACTGTTTACGTCATACATAATACACACAACCTCGCTCTTCTTTGCTTACGCAATATTCCTTGCTCTCGCACAGTCTCATTCTCGCAGTTCACAAAAATATTGCGTTGATTATTTGAAATGACCAGTTTTCGAATATATTATTTATGAATTAAACTTTCTTATATTAAAGTATAATTGCAAAAATTTTTGTCATTTCTTTATGCCTCACACTTTGGCAATATTTATTCCCTTTTAGAATATATTCTGCAACTCCTCTTAGCTTAACAATGGACAAGATGTACACTTAGAAAAATATTAATGTTATGAATGAATGTTTCTTTATGCCCGTGGGCCCCTATATTGTATGCGTCGAACGTGTGCAATCCATTTGCAAGTCGTAGTAAGCAAAAAAAAAAAAAAAAACGATATATGCACATTATGCCTTTATCAACCAACCACATTTTATAACTACGACCAGGCACCAATCGTATTTAAAATATTGAAGATTGAATCGTCTTTTAATTTGGTTTTGTAAAAACGTTGTCGTTATTTTCCGCGCTTGAATGGAAATTCTGATCTTTAGAACAACAAAATTTCGAAGGCATTTCTTAAATGTAGACGGCAGCGTATCCATTAGATCTAACAAAATGCTTTGTCGTGCTTATGGGTAATGATTGAACGATATTTCAATATGTTATTTTAGCTGAAAGTTGACTAACAAACAGATTTTCTAACGGTTAATAATTACCTGTACGAAATCTTACATTTTAACTTAAGTATCAATGGCTGAGAGCGTAAATAAATATGGTGAAATAGTTAGATAATTAAACTTATCTACCAGGTTGTTTCTTTGAAAATGGCCCTTAGTAATTTTCAATTTTGTTCTAAGCTTACCGTATACAATTTTAGTCAACGATTGCAGATTATGTTGGGAGGACGTGGGCATCAAACATTCGATTTTAGAGGCGCAATTCTATTCTTGTTTTATTAGCTTTTTCTTAACTAGACTTCACGTTTTTCTAGCCAATTCCAACCAATTACCATAAATGCGAGTAAAGTTAAACGTTAAACTTGCGGAGGTAATCGGCATTAGTTTAAATGAATTCGATCAAATTGAAATCCGCCTCATAATACTCTCGAATATTGGCCATAACAACGAAGACTTGAAAAAAACTTATATGCTATCCTCTGCTGATATTACTGCCGTGGTTGTCTGCAAACATAGCTAATTTCCAATTTCAAAAGGAGAAGTTAATTGCTGGTGTATTAAATGATGTAACCCTAATATGAAATTTTAACCAAAATAATTGTTAATTGCTGTTGTGTATTATCTTTCAAATTCTTGTCCATTCAAATATACATTTAATTCGAAACTTTTCTATACTCCATAATGTCCTTTTAATGTGATACGAAAAGAGGATATTTGTAGAAGTTTCAAATGCTTGTTTTATTTGTCCACGAGAATTTCATGCCGATCTACATAACTTCCGTTGGCCGTATTCTAAAAAGAGATCCACGCGAATCTGAAGTAGTTGTAGTAATTGCTTTTAGCTTTAAAATTGTTTCGTCACTTATTTATTTCGGCTTAAAATTTTCCCATGAAATAAATTGACGCTTCTCTCAATTTTCTTTCTAATGTAGATTTAAATTCGAAACATTGTTATTTTTTTGTTATTTTGCCTATTTGCCTTAAGGCACAAGTGCGTTTTAATTTAATATTACTTTACGCGTATGAATGTGTAAACGTACGTTTTAATTTAATTGAAAGGAGAAATATTGCCTCCAAAGTATGCGTTTAGAAAGAAAGAAAAAATAAAGCAGATAGATACGAGAGAACCCAGCATTATTAAAGAGAACGTTATTGTTGGCAGAGCCCGTAGACTCATTTCTACATAACAAAATAAGTGTAAAGAAAATTCGTGTCTGCGTTTGTGCCGTTGTTGTGCGCTCTCTTAAACGTTTAGTACGTTGAACTAAGTATATTAATATATTTACACATATGTATGTACATATATGTATTTGATGAGACATTCGAAGAGTTAAATTTACCCAGCGAGAGAGCAAGTTTCGTTGTACTGACTCATTTGAATATTGCTTTTTACTGCTGGATTTACAATAAGTACGTAATATTTGTCAAGCGGAATTTATCCTAAACAACAACAGTGTATAATAGATTTATTAGAACAATATACATCAAAACTCTCATGGCACCAAATTCAGACTCTCTCGTGGCAATAAGTAATTGCGTTTGCTTGCGGTAAAGTATGTTTTTATCGTAAGCACTCACAAACAGAGTGGCAAGAGAGTATGCGAAGGAATTGAAACAGCCGACAAGCATTGTTTTATTGAGTTTGAGTTGATTTAAATCGCTTCGCTTCACGTTAAATTCGTTTGGTTTCAACTTTTGATACATCTGCACGTCCATCGTCCGTTGGTTAGTAGTGTTGTTGTAACGCCGTGTTTTTTTTATGTGTTCTTTTATTCAACACAATGGATTGTATTTGGTGCGTTTAGTTTTTTCTTTTCCAATTTTTTTTGTCTTCTAATGTATTACTGCGGTTCTATAACTTGCATCTTGAACTGTGAAATGAAAGAAGTGCAAAAAACAGCAACATTTTTTCTTGTTTTACTGTTTATTGTTGCAATAGAAAAGAGACCAATTAATGTTGGAAATATTCTGCTAAAGCAGATTTAAAAAATATTAAAAGTGGAAATCGCATAACACTAAGAAAGGCTGATTGGAAATGATCAACTAATTTCGGAAAATAAACAAGAAAATTGGTGTAAACATACGTACATAGCCACGGCAGAAATGTTGCAAGGAAAATTCAAACTATTATGGAAGTGTAACAATAAATTACTAAAAACCAACCCTTGCTAAACGAAATCTAAAAGTAAGTTTTTTTTTTTAATATGATAAAAAAAACTTTTGTATGTATATATAAAAAGAAAAAAAAAAGATTGATTTTCTTCTTTTTTTCGACTCTACCCATTATCCTGTGTACATACTAACAAATTATAGTAATAACCAGAGAAATAACAACACAAGTTACGCTACGTAAGAAAAAAATAAAGTAGGTTGTTTTCTTTTTTCTTATATTGCCTGTTTATGTGGTATATGTTTGTTTCCTCTTGTCTTGTAACCTCTCCTTATACGCTGCCTACCCTGGTTTAATGGATACCGCTGCTTTGTCTTTTTTCACAAAACAGAAAAAAACAAAAGAAATAAATTATATTTCAACTCGGCAGTAAATAACGCCCCAACGTCTGCATTTTCTCTCTGTCTGGTTGTCTATTATGTGACACATACACCTAAACTTCACAACATGTATTTACAAAAATGTTCAGTCTCTTCATCGTGCTCTCAAGTTGCTGTTGATATACTTTCTTCTTGTTGTTTGATTTTGCTCTGAGTAGCTAGCATAAAATTGGAATGGCAGGGTTGCCCAAAAACGTTAAAGCGTCGTTTTGCTTCAATTCCTATTTCAATTGGAGCTCTATTATATTGTAAAAAGGCAACTACAGACTGAGACGGTTCCGATCGAGCTTAGAACAGGATAATATACTATTGAAAATTATTTCGTTAAAAAATTTTCATCTCACTTTCCGTTCCCTCTTTAAGAAGCAAAATTTCGACTGAAAAAACCAAAGCAGGTTCAAAACAAGTTTCTGTTTCAATTTGCATGTTCCTGAATGTACCGGAATTTCAAAATAGAGGAAATACAAACTGCGCCGTTAACATTCAAAATGTCAGACTAACTAAAAATAGCAAGGATTTATTTATTGATGTTTTTCATATACATATAACTGTACTAAGTACACTAACAGGTGGTCAGTTGCAATGGTTAGTGGAGTATTTTATTATAACGCAGCAAATGTTGCTGCATTTATTAGTTGCTTGGTAACACTGGAAACCTACAAGTGCTAACTTTGGATTCTCCTATAATATCCACAACACAATAATACTTTTGGCCGTTCCTTCTCACTATACAAGTCTATTTAAAAGTACGCAATTCATTTAAAGAGACCGCATAAATTATTTTCTTCCTTCTTACTTAACTTTCTGTTCCATTTTGTTTCATTTCCTCTGCTTGCATGTTTTTTATGTGTTTTGATTCGTGCTTCGCTACACTCGCCGCCGTCAAATGTATGTATATTGGATTTTTTTTAGTGCGTTGCTGTCTCGCCGACAGCTTTATCAATCTTGATTGCGTTGTTTTTTTTCTAAGCGGCTCTCACAATTCTCTCATTGAATTATTGTTTATCTTTCCTTTTTTTTTTCTTCTACGAGCATAACTAAACTAAATGTCAGCGCAAGCGTCTGCTAAATACGGTTGTTGGCTTTTTAATAATTTTCCCTCTTGCGCCTCGTTTCTCCTATGGTTTTTCACTTTTTTCTTTTTGTAGTACTCATCAATGCCAATTCTCCTTTTTTTTTTCTTTGTTGTGCTCTCTCAGTCGTAACTTGTTCGGCGTTGCCAATGTTTTTTCCTCCTTTTTTTCTTTCCTTTTAGAGATTAAATTTTTATTTGAATTTTTTTGTATTCGCTTGTGTGTGTCGTTTGTAACAAATACAAGGGGCCGTGTTTGTTGTTGTTTTTTTTTATTTACATTATTATTTTTATTTTCTTTTTTTTCTTAATGTGTGCGGTTCGGCTGACTTGGGTTCTGCTTCATACATAGCGTTATGTTAGCGTAGGTTAGTTACGCATTCGCCACCTAGATGTGCGTAAAAGAGCAGAAGCGGATTAAAAAGAATTTTTAACAAAATTTCTCCTTTTTTTGTAATAGATATATCTTGATTTCTTTTGAATCAATTTCAGTTCGGTATTTTGATCAAGTGGGAAAATGATAACACACACAGTAGCTTAATCATAAAATGTTGCATGGAAGTGTTAAGTTGCAACTGTTATAAACTTATTTTGTAAAATAAAATAGATACTAAAATTAATTCACAATATGTAATAAAATTGTTGAATATTCTTAAGCGAACATGCAAAAGTTGCTACTTACCGCAAGTCAAATGACATGGGCTTTCCTTTCCTATTTATAAACGAATCGTACATATTTTCTAACTCGATTTGTGATCATTAATTAGATTATTTACCGAAATGCTATAATTTTGAGAGACTCTTCATCAAAACACTATTAGCCAAGGCAACCTGATAAGTTTGAAGTTTCCGTCTTCACGCAGGCTGATTGCCTGAAAACCCTCTAACGTATTTTTCGATGTTAGCGAAACGTCAATCTAGTTGAAAGCATTTTCATGGCTTTGCTTGAGAACCGTGAACTATAAAGCACATTGCGATCCTTACTGATTTTATCAGCTTATAGATATCCTTGAAAAGTAGAAGTGTTTACTTTGTGGGAGGGGGGTCGATTACGATCATTTTTTCAAATATGAACTCTGATCATTAATCACATGTATATATATCAAATTTTAATTACCTTATTTTTATGAGCGCTATCGCCCCAATTAAATGTTACCACATGGACGGACGTAAATGCTTTAGCATTCATTTTCATGCGAGGCAAAATGACGTAGAAATGATAAAGTATTTTAATTTTGAAATTAATTGTTTATTAATTTCAATAATAATAATAATTTCAATATTTAGTATTAATAATTTTGTATAACTTTAATATATTAGTAGAAATATTATTTTCATTATCAATTTACTTTACCGCACTTGAAATTTGTACTCACGACCATTGAGCTGTTAAAAGAGGTCCTTTGTCTATACGACCGCTCAGTTTGGTCAGCAGTAATTTTAGAATTTACCCCTCTAGCTAAATTAATAATAATAGTAATTAATTGAAAAATTGGTTCCGTATCATCCCGGTTGTTATGGTATTTATTGCATATGTACGATTATGTCTGGGTTATCCTAACAAAATATTACTAATCAGATTTCCGATATCACAACTAATGTCAACTTTTGAACATCGCAAAAATTGCACTGTCCATCAGTGCGTCAATATCAAATATTACAAGTATCTAACAGACAATAGGTAAAAAGATATAAGAAAGACAACGCCGAGTCAAAAGTGTGCATACTCGCAGACGTTGCAAAAGACAAAATGAACCATGCAACCTACTCTTTAGGTACAAAAACGAGCGAGCAGGATTAAAGAATCTCATCACATTTAATGGCGCTTGTCTGTGAACACATTTTTCAGTTGAAATATTTTCTAAATTGAATTTTTTTGGGAGATGTTAATAAGATTACGCAAACACACTTTTCCAAACAGAAGAAATGCCTTTTCGTCCGTTGCATTGCAACGTGTGTCGAAAGCAACGGGAGAAGTGCCTGTCGTATATTTATTATATGAACAGACGGACATGCCTAACTGCATTCCGAATTTGAAAGTGGCCAAGGAATTTATATACTTTATGGAGTTTTTGAAGCTTGTTTCTGCGCCTTATAAAGGCACTGAAAAATAAATTAAATTTTATTACACTATAATATTGGATAGGTGTGGTCAATTTTTGCCATTTTTTGTACAGGTGCTATAGCATCGCCCACAGAGTACGCGTTCTAATTTTTGTACATTTATCTGCTATAGCTTTTGAGTAAAGAGCAAAAAACCAACAGAGAGGAACGCAGAGGGGTTCTCAGTTTATGTGGTACTGTGGGCGTGTTATTCAACCGATTTAGCAAATTTGAAGTCGATAGCTTCATTTTTGCGGTCAGAAGTATGCTTACAACGGACATTACACAGACGGACATGCTTACATCGATTTAGAATCCGATGCTGATCAAGTCCTCCCTCCCTTGTGAGTAAACGTTTGCAAACGTTTTGTCAAAATGAATACACCCCGCATACTTCCGCAATGAGTATAAGGACATCGACTTATTTCATTTCATGCGATAACGGTTAAGGTTTTCATTTGAATTTTAATATTGACAAGACTTTAAATTCAACAATCAAAAAACCGAAACAAATTTCATGCTAATGAAAAGTGATTGCGAATGCGTTTATTTTATATAATTTTCAATTTTGTTTTGTGAATGTTAAGCTGGAAATGATGATCACGTTTTAGGGGATGGTTTTTCTGGAAAATTTGCAAGAGACAAGAAAAGAATATAGCCCGCTAGCAGGGAGATCATGCGTACAATTCTGAATAAAATTAGTTTCTCTAGTCATAATTTTCAGTGAATGCGGTGTAATCGGAAACTAAATCTAGAATTGCATTCCATAAATCAATCGTCCTTTAAATAAAGAGTGAATGATTTGTGGACGGTTCTTGGCGCTATCGATAAAAAACATTTCCTTTTCGAGCAATAAACAACAGAAAGAGATAAGAAAGAAGACCGTCCCAGATGCAAACAAAATAGGGTAGATATATATATATATGTTTTTGTTTTCCTGTCGACAGATGTATAACATTGCTGCATACAGATTAAATAACACAATTGCTAATAACATTTTTGACTGCTGACGCAGTCACATTTTTATTTTAAAAAGGTGTTTGTCTTTTGCGTGCTATAATCGACAATAGGCGGCAGCTGGTCCTGATTACGAAGAGTAAGCAGATGGTTTTTGGGCAATGACAATTAACAGCTGGCGGTAGCTGACAATTATTTAATTTCTTCAGATAACTAAATAACCAAATGCTTTTCGTGTCGTCCTAGAATGTGCGTAGTATGGCTGCGCCGTACTTTAACACACATGTACATATTTCTCGAAATTGTATTTTAAAAAATATGTTTGCTGTATTAAGACAGTACATATCGTCAACATATCTCTCCTACACATTTCCAGCGTATGAATGAATCGAGTATTTTAATAAGTGACTAATCATTGAAAAATGTTGTCTATACCATTTACGTATGGCACTCTATGTACGTAGTACGCCGTGTATATTTTAAGTGACTATTTCCGCTTCTAATATTATTTGTTTCCAATTTTAGAGAAAATTCAAATTTAAGCAATGTAAACCGATTAGAAACATTTCACAATACGTATTTATATATATCATCATTGTGGTATGTACGAACGAAACAACATTACGAACACACATATGTTTACTCATATGTGAATTACGTAGTAAATCATTGAAATTTCTTGGAAATATTTAGGTCGCAAAGTCAGCCACAGATCACAGTCATACAGAAATGAAACAAAAAAAAAAATTTTTTTTTTTTTTATAGGTATGTATGTACAGCAACAGCAGCAGCAACATGTGTAAATTGCCGGACGTGGAAAGGCAGCTTAGACATTTGAAACAAATGCCAGAAAAAATCGTCATAAAATTTCTATATTCTTTCGGTTTTATATTTGTGTATGCGTGTCCGTGCGTGTAAATATTGATGTGGAATAACTCCCCATTTACAATGTGATAAGAGAGAGTAGAATTTTCGTTCAATAAGTTGGCAACACTTGTTTTATGCTAATCTCTAAAACCGTTACATTACGATATTGAGTGATGTGCAAGTTTGCTAGACCGGCAGACATGTAGAGAAAAGCCGTTACTCAAGTTTAATGATTTACTTGTACTTGTTTCTGGTTTGGAAAAATTTTTATTTACAGAGTAACAGTGTTTCGTTGTTGTATTGTATTCTTGTTTTCGTTTAACGGTTTCTCTTCAGTCGTAAGTCTTGAAAGCAAAAGACATATAAAAACTTTACTCTCGTTGTTGTTGGATTATGTGCGGAGAATTTCTTACATTTCTTTTTATTTTCATTCACATTTTTTAAATTTCGATTCCAAGAAGTGGTAGAAAATAAATATATATAAACATATATATATAATCAGGCATGTCGTGTACATGGCTTAGAAGCTGACTGGTGTTTGCGTGTGGCGGCTAGAAGGGAGGCACGCAGCAATGAAAATGTAAGGCGTCGTCTTTTCACTTAACAGAAACACAAATTGGTGTCTCTGACATAAATAAATACCTCTGTAGTCTGAAAGCGTATATATATAAATGTAGGTGTTTATGTTTATCTGTATGTACATATACATATTTGTGTACCTATGTGCAGATAAAATGTTATGGGTGTAAGTTGTTAATATGTATGTATCTAAAAAGGTTTCTTAAGAAATTGATGTTACTGGTTCTACGTTTTTTTTGTACATTTGTTAATGAAATTTTAGATATTTTTTATGTTTACAGTTTCCTAAGTATTGTTTTTCTTGTTGTCATTGTTCGAAGGGTAACAGGTGTAAATTTTTTTCATTATTTTTGTTGATGGTTCTGAAAAAAGTACAGTTGAGGTTTACGGTCGATGCTCATACAGATAGGGACAAATATCTACATACCTATTCCCGTTGCTACGTATATACGTACATTTTTTTTACAAGCATGTTCATTTGCTTGCTGTATGTCAAGAATTCCAAGAACTTTACTGGCAAGAAGAAGAAAAACAGGAAAAAACTGAATAATATGATGATAATGAAGTTCAAAAAATACTGCCTGAAATTAGACAGCATTTTTCAATGTGCATACAAGTTTTCAAGGGGACAGATTGTCGTTGGATTTCGTTATGACTGGCTCTCCATATCTCGTTTTGTCTGCGTAATGTTGATGACCGTAGAAAAGCAGGCATTACAAGCATTATACAAACAATAATGACGGTCACACCACATGTGTTCCTAGTATTGTGTACGTCTCGGCATTCCACAATTTTACGTTAGTATTGTTTTTGTTTTTGTATTTGAAATATGTTTAAGATTGCCTTACAATATTTTCTTATATCAAAGACGAGAGCTTTCCCAATCTTGTTTGTCTTCTCGAGCAGCATTCCTCAAGTTTTTCTACGTATTTTATTTCGCTTAAAATTGCATGAAGATGTGCTGTTTGCTGCGTTGTTTGCACACTAGTGTATATTGTATTGGTCATGCTCATTGATTTTTTGTTGCGTTCTTTTTTTATCTGTATTAAAACGTCATTGGCCTTTTTTCGTCATGATGTAAACAAAAATTCAAACATAGCGTAAACTAAGAGTCTTTTTATTTTACCCCTTAGTATTTGTTCTATTCTCTTTTAATCTTTCTCTCTCTGCATAATTCTCTGTTTGTGTACAATAATTGGTTTTGTTCTATTTCCTGTTTATGAATTTACAGTTTTTGATGATTTTCTCTCTCTCTCTTTCTGAACTTTCTATTCTCTTCGGTTTTGTTTATGTATTTTGAACTCTGCTCTTATTGTTGTTGATATTGTAGTAGTTTTATAGTATTTTGTTGTGTACTGTACTGTGTGTCTGTGTGTTAAGCGTTTCATTTTCATTAAAGAACAAATGCGCGCATACAACGCCAGGCCAGACATTCATATATACATATATGTATATATGTTAAACCAAAACACTGTGATGTTGACGTTACCACATTCTCAACCATTCATTTTGGCATCTGTTTTTATTTATTTACTTTTTCTTTTTTGTTTTGCTTTATTTTCACTACTTACATATGCCGGTTTTTGCTCGTTCCTCCCTAAGATCTCAAATTATATGGTTTTTACTTCTCCGAGTATATGTATCTGAATCAAGTTTTATATATCGTGTTTTTGTTATGTTGCATTTACAACATTGTTTATGTACAGTTTTTCTTAGTTTCATGTTATTGGTGTTATTTTAAATCAATGCGATATGATTTTTTATGAATTTTGTTTTACTCTCTTGTTTGTTTACATTTTTGTGGAAGACGCTGTTTTGCTCATAAAAAAGCAATTTTTATTTTGTTATTTATGTTATGCGTTGTTGATTGAACCACGGACACCGGACAGTTCGATGATACCTTTCATCTTCATAGCATTATTTTTTCGATTTTCGTTTATACGTTATATGCAGAAGCTAGTTAATGAACATGAAGTTTGTATGAATCTATTTAAATTTAAATTATGTTATTATGCATTTATAGAAAAATGCGTTTTTTCTAGTTGTACTTCTAATTCTGTCAGGTTGTCGTGGCAATGCAAGGCATCTTGTAATTAACTCTCAATGGATGCAACGCTTAGAAAGAAACGATCGACGTCCTTTATTAGAGTTTCACATACTAAAGAATATTTGCAAACTATATGAATTTCAATGAAGAACGGTATGGGGTGCGATGTATGAGCGACGCAAAGATTCGCGTTGAGTTAAATTCCAACCCTGTCTCTCTATAGGGTAGACGATCAGTATTTGTTAATAGAAAGACAGCGCGACTCGGAAGTGTGACTTTTTGGGCCGAAAGAGGAGCCTTAAGTACTTTTTTCAGCCATCACCAGCTTTGATATATTTCAGAACCTTCTTCTTTCTCTCCCATCAAGTCAAGTCAAGATTAAAATGTTGTCATAGATTTTTTTTTTTTTATTTGAATTTTCAAACTTTTTCCCATCTTTCTTCAAATTTCTCAATTGGGGTGAAGGCTTCAAAATGCAGTTTAGTCATCTTACCTAGAGCGAGTCTAATAATGTAATGCATTATCTAAACTAGCACAGAGATCAATCAACAATTACAATAATAATTTCCGCGACTGACACATACAGTGAGTCATTAATATTGGGTTTTTTCGGGCGAAAAAAAAATAAACTCCTTGTTAAACTAAGCCCATTGTCCAAGCATAAAAATGTAGTTTACGATTTTGTACTGCTAGGGAATGCATATTGAAATATAAGAGAAAAACAAACAAAACATTATTCCAGTAGACAAGAAAATTAAATAAGTTCAACAACTCAAGAAAAAACATAGCGTCATTAATATTGGATTTTTTTCATATAAGGAAGCGTACGAAGAAAAAAACAGCATGTTATTAAAAATTAATAATTGGTGGGGTATATTTTTAGCTCAACATCGTCATTTAAACGTTTCGTCATATTTTGTATAATTTTTCTTGTGTAGGAAACAGGGATCTTAGTCCATTCTTCTTGTAGATTATTTTTCAGATTTCAGACGGAATAGATTGAATACCTTCGCACGCGGTGGTCTAACGCATTCCACGTAAGTTTTAAGGATTGGGTGCCTAGTGATTGGAGAAGAGGGTGAAGCAATTTGGGCCAGTCGTATGGGAATCATTCTTCAATTAAACGGGACATATGCTTGAGGTCGTTATCTTGACAGAATTTGAATGCTTCCACAATACCAAGTTTGTCCGCGCTTTCTTTCAAAGTTTCCTTCAGTATCCTTGAATTTCCTTTGTTTAGAATGCCATCCATAAACACTAATTTTCCTACTCCAGTGGCTTCAACACATACCCAAACTATAACATGACCATTGCCATGTCCGACGTAAGTAATAGGAAGCTAAGACTAGAATTTGCCAGAAAACGCTGAATTATCAATGGAACGAATGAACTTAGAAATGTGTTCTCTCGTAATTTAGCACAATATAATAAAATAAATTTTTATGTTTGGACAATGGAATGCATTCAACGAGCGAAAAAAAAAATGTTAATGAGACACACTGTGGATGTCTTCTGCAACTACAACCCACACTCTTATCAACAACTGTCAACCATCAAAGGCGATGGGTGCCGACATTTCATCTCACTTTGTTCATTTGTTTACGACAAATTAAATAATATGAAGTTCGCGCGTTCTTTAAACATTGCTTTTCGAGTGGAAGAATACCTTTCAAGGGCAATATTGGCTTGAAAAATGCTATAAAAAATCTTCTTACACGAAAATAGTTTTAAGCGGGGTCACAGAGACAACGATGCGACTGAACCCTATGGACCTTCATAGGATACAGTCGGGGCCGGGTAAGAGATAGTTATATCAAAACAAAAAAAAAAGAAATGAAGCGTGAATTTAAGGTCTCGGCAAATCGTTATATACGAAAGGCATCAATATATTAAAGAAACGTTGGACTTAGGAATTATTTATGGATATATTTGTTGCATACGAAAAGATATAAAGTATGAAATATACTTAAAGTCACCTTTTCCTCGGAGAGTGTCACTATCCTTTAAATTAGAAAAAAAGCTGATATCCTCGAATGCTGGTGCTTTAAGACTTTAGTCTTACAATTTATTTCTCTGCCTTAATTAATAAATAATATTAATAATAGGAAAAAAAGGAAGGATTGACGCTTTTGCGGCAAGAGGTCATGTCCTCCGTTGGAATAACTTGTAATGGAGATCAAATTTGTGAGTCTTTAAATTGAGTTTAGTTAGTGAGCAGACGAAATGGAGGGAGAACAGTTATGGTAGATGGGTATGGCGAAAATTAACCTTATACACGCACGCTTTAAGAAATGGTATAAATTGGAGGAAAATCCCATTGAGCGTTGCTTTGTCTGAAATGATTTTACTGCAACTAAAGATCAATACGCTGTTCCATGCACATAATTACCGTATTTTAGGTCGCTTGTAAATATATGCTTCATCTGTGCACATTTGATAAAAAGTAGAAAATCATTTATGCAACGCTTGACTGATTGAAGTGAATAGCATAGATACAATCTTAAATGGCGGAGCGTTCCATACTAGTTCTACGACGTTGGTCTTATCTTAACGGAATAGTCACCCTTTCTCAATCGGCTAAGCCAGCTTAGTTGGTTTTGACATAGTTGTCATTGACTTATTCTTCCAATTATATGAAAAGATTAGACAGGATCGAGTTGAAATTTAATTTGTTTTTTTGCTGCTACGAAGTTTTACAGTTTAACTGTCAAATCTATACGTGCATCAATATATTTATTTAGTATGCATTCACACCAAAAAAAAAAAAGAAGAAAGGCAACCATCATTAAGTATTAAAAATATATAAATGAAACTTTTTAGCGGAAAAAATTAAATTTATTTCTTCCTATAACACGCCCTCTGCTTTTATTAAATGTGACGACATTAAATCTAATTAATAAAGAGCAGTAAAGAATGCTTCGAAAATACAGTGAAAGTCCGTGGGATAAGTAACAAAGTCTTAGGTTAGCCATTATCTCTGTTGAAATTAACCAAAATTTAATATATAGCGCATCGGTAATGAAAAATGATGAAACTGCAACAGTCGACTAGAGATTAGCGAAATATTCACAAGGCGAATTTATTTGCCGGCATTTTCATGCGTCGTATATGCTTTACCGCGTAGTCAAGTACTTATTAAGTGCGACTAGAGCAAGTATCAACGTTCAATTCCCATTGTGGTGGATCATGCTTTAATTATGATTGGCGTCTGGTCGTAGCTGTGGTCGAATGCTCGCTTGGTAAAGATATAAAATTTGGCGATCTGACATACATGTTCCAGGTTGTGTTCGGTTTCCATCGCCCTCTATGTCTATCGCTATATCCTCTTCTTTTTGGCCATCAGTGCGTTATGCAAACATTTAAAAAATATTCGCCAGTCCGCATGATTGGTTTCTCAGTAACGCAGTTCTCAATCTTTCCAAATTTGACCGATCAAACAGGATGATTATTGAACAGGACAGACTTGAGGAGAACAGAAGATACACCGTAAAAAAGACCTTCCTTGAATGTAGAAGAAGTCCATAAGATTGTTCATTTATTTACCATGAGGGGAAATGAAGGACAAGTGAAAATGCTTACAACTATTTAGAATTTTTGGCTTCCATGTTACACGAAGCATAGGAATATTTTGACATCTTTCACTTTCACCATGTAGTAGATTTGCTTGATTGATGTTAGTGATGAAAAATTTTTGAAGAGAACATTCATTTCCTGTACGTTTTACAAGTCGCTATCTCCTTCCGGCACCTATAAATTTTATTGCACCCCCGGATTCGGTTTTTTTCCATTCTTAGTTCTGAAAATGCACTTAACTCCCAAGTGAGTGAGTGTAATAGGTTCTCTTGGTATTTTGGTTACCATTAGTGTAACTGGTATATATAAATAAATGCAATAGGACTTTAAAAGAGTTACGCCATGGTCACATGAAAAATTCGGAGCAGATATCTCATCCACTGTTTTGTTGTAATAAAGTTTTGAGCGCATTTCGTTAGCAATTATTAGCGCACAATATTTTAAATTTTGGGATTCTCAAAGCAATCAGGAACTTATGTATTAAGTGTGTTAGTAAATACAGTCCATCGAAATTTGCTGGCTCACAAGACGCATCAGGTTGGTTCAGTTTCCTCAAAATTTGAGGTATAGATAGCTTAGATATTGACGATTGGGTGGTGATGTAGGTTTCAGTTGCTTACAGGCTGTCGGCCAGTCAACAAGCAGCCTTTTACATATTGCCATTGCATGTTGTTTAGTTTTAAATTGAAAAAAATACATTCGAACTTGCAGGAATGAAGAAGAACTTGGCTTGGCTGGAAAGTGATCAGCTAGCTTTCGAAGAAAAAATGTTAGCATTATTGAACACGATAAAAATTTTGCGTACGTCTGTGCAGCCCGAGAAGTGATCCTCAATTAGGGTTATGCGCATCTCCCGGTGGGTGCATAGAGATAATGATGGTGAATGTTTTGATTGTTGAGTTTTGTAACAATTAACTTGAATTTTATCAACAAATTTATTTTACGCATATTATTAATAATACTTTAAGTATTTTAACAATCGTTTAGGACTTTTGTGGTTCCATTTTGTAGATGTCAGACAGTGATTTCTTTTGAGCTAGGTGTTTGAGCGCATGGATGACAAAAGTCTAATATTCGATTTAGAGCGAATCACTTACATTTCGTTAGCTGATTGGGAATGAAAAAGGCCAACTACTTCTTTCTGAAAAGCTAAGAGATATATAGAGAAAGGGCTAATTTGAAGGGAGCTGACACTTATATTCATAAAAAAAACATATAGGTGTTATAAATGGCGTAATAAATTCATTCTGTTTGTTACCAATGGCGGACTTAAAAGCATTGCTTTTTAAAGCATTTAGTGCTTATGTGCCTTCTTGTTCATTTTGCACCCTTAGTGCCTTCCTCAAGTTATCCCCTGCATTTTAGAAGAAAGAGTCTATGATTTGTTATATGTAATTTATTTTGCTTTTATTTATTCATTTATTTTTTACTTTTAACATATTTGTCATCATGTTCTTCAATAGCTTTTTTTCATGTGTTCATTTATTTTCATTGTTTAATGTTTGTATGTTCTCTAGATTTCGTTGTGCGTTTGCATTGCGTATTCGCCTAAATTTTTTGTTTTCGAAATTATCAACGAATGCCATTCTCGCCATTTCGTTTGTCATTTATATAAAGATTTTGCTGCAGATTCCTCCTGAGTGGAGCTGTGCCTGAGAGCGAAATAATGCCAGTGGCTAATCAAATTTCTATGGAAAGTGAAAAATGATTTAAAAATATTTTCTAATATTTTAGAAATTTTAAAACGATTAGCGGGTCTTCGCACACGCATGAGCTCGAATTTTCTTTTATGCATAAACGACGTATGCTATATTTTAGAAATAAAAAGGGGTTGAGCACATTGAGTCAAAATTTTCCGCTGAGGCCTTTTGTGTTGACGATCTTTGTAAAGTAACCGGCGGATAACAAATGATTCGTCTCATATTGGATGAACATGTTTCCCTTATTGTTATTATTATTCATATTGTTTTGGGTTCATTGCTCCGTAAAGGAGTCTATTTGGCTCTTCCCTACACGTTCACCCAAGTGTTTTTCTTGCTGTCTTCTCGAAAGTGCCATTGAGGGGATTTTTGTTTTATGGTGTTTTCTTTCGTATTTGTTGTTTTTTTGTTTAAGACTATAAAAACAAAAATGGAAAACAACCACACGTGCTTTTTATGAGAGAGCGTTATCGTTTATTTTTAGTTGGCGGTTTTTTCCTTTTTTTTAGCGTTTGGCTTAAAGCAATTTAAATGGGTTTTAATGTAAGGTTTGCTTTAGTGTTTTGACTTTAACAAAACTCTGTTAGATAGGGGGGTTGGCGGCAAAGTAAACTACTCCACTCTCCCCTTCAAAGTAAAGAAATGCAAAAGAAGGGGATTATGCTTAATTAATTAATTACGCTTGTTTTTTTTACATGGATTTCTCTCTCGTTTAATTAAATCAATCGAAAACGTGTCAGCCATATTTCTACGAACCAAGCCAAGCCATGGTACCTTCTTGCAGAAAAAAACAAGAAAAATTCTCTAAGATCCACTCAAAAAGTCTCCATGCACGTAGTTTGGTATTGATAATGTTGCAAGCTAACATGATGCTACTTTCTTCAGTATGCTCAGCTAATTGTTCCGTTTGCAAAGATTTTTTACGTTCATTATACCCTACACCAGTTGTGGTACCGGGTATATTAAGTTAGTGCGGCCGTATGTGGGTCGTAGAAGGGCATAAGATTTACCCATCTTTTCGAATCCCATCGATTCAGAATCATAATCTGAATTGATCTAAGCCTGTCTGTCCGTCTGACTTCTGATGTCTGTTCATGCAAATTTTAGTTCAAACTACAGCTCGCAATTTTTGAGATGTCTCGATGAAATTTGGTACAGTGACGTCTTTTGACCCAAGGATAAACGCTATTGAGATCGGTCCACTTTTTCGACCACTCCCCATATTACGCCCTATTCCGAAAAGTCGTTATATGGAAAAAAATTGCAATTTCCAAAGTTTCTCAGCAAAATTGGCCAAGTAGTAATATTTAGGCATCCTAGATTGGTGTGAAAGCTTTGAACAGGCTAGGGCAATTGTTGAACCCCCGCATATAACGAAAACTGAAGTTCGTACGAAAAAAAGGTATGATTTTGAATCCTTCATGATGAAAATTATATGATATTTAACATAATTTAACATAAAAAAATTAGCTGTACCAATTTTGGATCCTATCCTAGTAAGGATGTTCACGAAAATTAGTTCTTTGTAGAGCATAAAAGTCTTAAGTTTTAATAGGTGGTGATGAAAATTGACCCTTAATAGTAATTTCATAAAAAATCAGAATTGTGTTAGACAATGTGATGTAGGGTATTTAATGGTCGGCCTTGCTCGACTATAATGTTCTTACTTGTTTTACATTACAAAGTTTTCTTATAGAATTGTGTTAATACGTATGGCATGGGTGTAAAGAAAGCTATAATTCAAATTCTTTACACTTAAGTCGTTTAATAGAATCTGTTCGGATATGTTATTGAGAATTCAATGAGAAGCTCTTGGCTCATTGCGGGACTTTTTAGTTCATTCAAGGTGTGTGCAATGCGATGGGCAAATGAAGCCAACTATTTGCAAATCAGAAAGCGAACTCGACTTAGACTTAGAACTATTAGCACTTGAGACTGTTTTTTTGGTGCTCAAAGTCGTCGCCAGTTTTAGGCAAAGTAGGAAACTAGAGACGGTTTTTTACCATTCGAGCGAGCCGTAGGCATATATCGATACCCTAATGTAGGCCGGTTGAAATCTTGTCGTTTTTTGTTTAGTGTAACGATGTTCACGAAATATTAAACGGCAGAGTAGACATTTAAACATTTCGTTTACCCATTTGTTTGAGCTGCCGAGTAAGCAAAAGATCTCGACTAATAACCCAAGGGTCGCGGGTTCAAATCTCAAGTGCTGCACGGTTTTCAATAGAGCCGATAGCCTTAGACAATAGTGCTTTAAGACTCCAGCATTAGAACTTGGTTCTCTCGCTAAATTAATAATAATACTACTAATAATGATAATACAACTCAGTTGAGTTGGAGAGCGCAGATAAAATAAAATGCTAAAGAATCGTAGTCATCTCCACCGCTTCTAGCTCCGAATATATGGCAGCTTTAAGAAGCATTGAATTAGCAGTTAATCGTACATTTCGTTCTTTTTTAAGAAAATTTTCAAATCCTTGTAGCCTTACCCACTCCACTATTACATACTGTACTGTATTCAGTGTTCAAAAACTGGTTTGAAAGTTATTACCACTCCAGGCAGATAATAATTAATTTCTTTTTATCAACGTTCATTGTGTGAATTTTCTACTATTTTAAGCAAGAAACATGTCTCCACGAATTCTTCGAATTTCATTAAAACATTGTGTATTTTTTTTCTGCCTTACTCTTTCTCTCTCTATCTCTCTCTTTTCTGTTTATGAATGGTATTCGATGTAAATCGCCTTCTTTCAGACCATAATGTGATTCAAAATATCCTTAATTCTTGGAATTGTTGTGTTTTCTGCTTTTCTTTTCTGGGAGTTTCTTTTGCTTGCACTGTTGGTGATGGTTTATATAGTTAATGAAATCAAAAGGGAAATAAAAAAAAATTAAAGAAAAAACTTTAGCGCCAAAAAATACTTCGGCGTTATTTTCGTTGATGATCATTATCATAAGCAACCATAGTGTGCTGCTTGCGCTGCTTGATGCTAAAGGCATTAGGAAGAGTCTACGTAAAGAATTTTCGATAAACAACCTCATCTATTAATAATTTTTTTTTTCCATAAAATTGCCGCCAAAAAGATTTTAATCGATTCGTCTCGTATAAGTAGTAAGTGATCTTGATGATGATGATGATGATGATGATGACGATGATGACGACGATGGCGATGATGATGTTGCTGTATTGTGATGCGCTGTTCTATTTTTTCTTCCTTCGATGTATGCATACAAATGTGCATAGGTGCGCGTGTTTAGTGTGTGTGCGTGTGCGTGTAGCGTATACGCATCATGCAATGTGGGAAAAAATATTTGCTTTAGTTTCCTTTTTTGGTTTCTCAACCTCGTCTGCCGTAAGACATAGGTGCGTACGTTGCACATTAAATTGCTTAAAATGGCAACAAATGAACTTGCATCGCTTTTGTGCTCAGTCCTTGAATGTTATTGACGTTGTTCTTTTTTTCTTCCAAAATCGCAGACAGTCTTTGCCGATTTCATTTAAAAAAATATCGTCATTTACCCAAGAAAACAACGTTAACTTTGAATTAAGAATTTTTGTTGTTTTTTTCTCTTGGCGCGTAAATAGTTGTTTTGTTTTTCGCAGCAGTTGTTATGAATTTGTTTTGTGAATTTTTAGGCAGACTCCGTTCTCTTTTCGTTGCCTTACATTCAACGATTTCATTGTAAATCGTAGAGACAACGAACTAATGCCTCAGTTATAGCATATTCCAGTAAAGCTGTTAACGTTGATCATTATCATCAGCAGTAACAACTTCAACAACAATAATAACAAAATCAATAGTGTAGCATCCAGTAAATCTATTATTTCTAATTTTCATTTTTTTCTTCTTTATTTTATTTTTGTTTTTCAAATCATTATTGTATTATTATTTATTTATTTATTTATTTATTTATTTATTTATTTATTTATTTATTTATTTATTTTTTTTTTTTTTTATCAATATTGCGCTTACGATACAAGCTCTATAATTAGAAATTGTTTTTTGGACGCCTCAATCTCGACCAGAGAGCAGACATCTCTGCTGCTTATCATCAATACTCTATTTACTTGAGTACTATGGGATGTGCGCAATTACCGGGTCACAGGGAGAACGACGAACGAGAATTACAAATTTTGGTAGTTTATGCTTAGATAGTTTTCATAACTTTTCGCTCTTACGGATACTCGGCTCTACCCTTACGTCGATAATAGGGTCTTGAAGGAGGTTTCACTTGTTAAAAAGTTCTTGTACTCACTCATTGAAAAAAAAAGAAGACGAAAAATAACATGTGCATACTGTAAAGTCATTTATAGTCGATTTCCCCAATATTTCACGGGCACTTTAGGATAACGCGTAGAATTTATATCAAGGGAAATTGTTGTTGATGTATTTACTGCAGTTGAGCTGACGAGTAAAGAACAAAAGAAAACCATTTTTTTTTGGTTTTGAAACTACAAGTTTTCTTAGTTCATGGGATGTCTTTTGATCGATTTCGCTCATTTTTAATATCAAACAAATCCCTCACAAATTTGAAGTCGATATTTAATATTTGCGATCGGGGAAATGATAGACATGGAGAGGTTTACAATTTAATACTAATTAAGACTAACAGCGTGACCGAGGTTTCCATTCGGATGGTATTGGAAGCCTTTTGGTAAAATGAATATAGCTTCCGTCTTTCGATGGTGATGGGCATAAAGGTTTATGATTTAAACAACATTTTTATAAACATTTTTGGGCATGCTGTCTAAAGTATAGTCATTGCTTTTCCCCCTGCCCCTTAAAGGGGGAGTTATAGCAGACTATGAAGAAAGTGATTTCGTTTAGGTGCGACACAAAACTGATCTTTCGCAATAAACAGTGAGACTTATATTCTGTGCAACATTAATGAGACGTCACAAGTTGCGATGCATTTTTTTTTTTTTGTTTCTTGTTTGCGCAACTTACCCATCTTGTTTTGCATGAAAACATTTATTAAGTGGAGTCTTTTTGCATTGTAACCATTCCCTCGCAATTCTAAAAGTGATATAAAGTTACAAAAATGATAAAACTGCGACCGGTCGCACACACTCGGATGTGCACCTCAGCTTTTAGTTTAGTTCAGTTTCCTCATGTCATAGTGTTAATGTTCAAACAGTCCCAAAATGTGAAGAGTCGCGTTCAAGTGAAACTGTATTCGAAATATCCAATATTAGGATAGCAATGCACAATTCCAAACACTGTGCTGTATTCTTTAGGTTTATTGATTTAGTGAAGCTATTGTAGGCTACGCGAAATCTTAAAGGAAATTTTTCTTGAGACAGGGAAAAAATGTGTTACAAAAGCGCATCGATCTGTTGCAATACATCAAGACTTAAGCAAAGGCAGATTCAGACAGCACAGAACACTCATATTTGCGCTTGCGATAATTAGCCGCAGAACAGAGCTCAGTCATTCACGGATGAAAAGTCATACACCTTTTATAAAAGCTCCGAGCGCTTCGACAATCGGAATCGATTAAAATAGGACGCACAGAATACGCGTTCAGAGCAGTAAAGGAACATTTGTTTTTAATACTCGTTCCTTCTTCCTCTGTTCGCATCTTTAAGGAAGAACAAAAAAGAAATAAAGGAGGCTCGGCTTATCGTTTTCGATATCCAATAAGGAGGCGCTGCAATTTTCATTGTTGAGCTGATTATTTATAATCGAACAATTTATGTAAAAGGATAAGTGCCCATATCGAAAAGGATATACCGATCCCAGTGCTCCAATAGGGAGCAGCAATACCACACTACCATTTGTTTCGATTTCTGCAAAATTTTCTATTTCCTAATATCCTGTTTAAATTAGTTTTAAAAGAAAGTTCGTGAAAACCATGCATAAGCATGATGAACGTAAGCTGGAAAACTTTAAGATAGCAATGAAATGCTGACGCGGAATCCGTTTGTTTGGGGCCAGAACAGGGAAGCTGACAATGGAAACCACAGTCCCACACTTTCCCAAATACTCTTTCGTTTGCCATTTTATAAGATTTTGATTTTTTCTTGACTCCTTCGACATATTAAAATATTTATGCTCTTCTGGTTAAGAAATGGGTAAATGTCATATGTCATCCGAACCTTAACGACCAATGTTTTTACAACGAATCAACCATCGTAGCACCGTAACGCCTCACAAGCTCACAGTCAGAATGGAGTTCCCTATCATAGAAACATATTACTTACAGTCTAAATTAATTTACTTATGCAAAGAAGCTCTATATTAACAGAAAACATAAACACACATTACACACTTGCCTTATATTTTTATACCCATCACCGAAAGTTGAAGGGTATATTCATTTTGTTAAAACGTTCGGAACGCCCAGAAGGAAGCGTCATAGATCCCATAAAGTATATATATTCTTGATCATGCCCGGCTGTCCATCTCTGTGTCTGCCCGTCTGTGCGGCCATGTAATGTCTGTTGTAAACATTCTCCTGGCCGCCAAGAAGGAAGCTTTCGACTTAAAATTTGCCAGAAACATTGGAAGTTCTTGTGTGCAGCTTGGTATTGAACAGGGGACAAATCGGTCGAAAAACACGCCTACATTAATAAGTAATAAATTGAAGACAAAACTAATAAAAATTGGCTTCATAAACTGTAGCAAATCTAGATAAGTTTCAACGTATATTCTATGTGCGATGCTGTAGTACCTCTGCAAAAATGAAAAAAATCAGTCAAGCTTACTTAGTTTTATAGTGTGGCGTATGTTGGTTTTTTCAAACGTTTTATAAAGCGCAGAAGCAAGGTACAAAAACTCCCTAAAGTATATAAATTCTCTGGCCAGTTTCAAATTCGGAATGCGCCTAAACATATTCGTTTATTTCAGCGTCCATCCGTCCGTGCACGCAAGTGTGTAGTGTCTTTGGTAAATATTCTCCCCTTCGCAAAAATTAAGATTTCGCTTACGAACTTGCAAAAAAATTTGAAAATGACCTAAACTTCTCAAAGAATACGGATACAATGCTCACACGTCTATGTAACGAAAACTGCGAGCACCTTTGTCTTCGGTGTTTTTTGCTTGTCACTCATGAAGTACAGTACTTCCACTTTTTTTCTAAAAATAGAAAAATTAACCTTTTTCGGAAGGCGGTGCTGGGTATAGTTGATTCGATCTCGACCGAATATAATTTTCTTACTTGTTTAATATCGAATTATGTGCAAAAATAAAACAAATAAGAAAATCATATTAGACTTTGGCTGAGCCTTTTACTTCCGCTATTCTTTTCCTAGAAGAAAGGCGAAAAAGTGGTAAAAAGAAATGAATTTCTGTATTCGATAATATTGGATACGTGTGGCTGATTGTCGCTTTTTGCTTCTGCAAATATTCTTATCTGTGGAAATTTTTTATCGCGTGTCTCTCAGTTGTTGTTGTGCCCTTGTGTGGGTGGACCCTTTGGCCGATTGAACCCATTTTCAATTCGCATGCAGGGACTTCCAATGTCTTTCTCAAATTTTAAGGTAATAGTTTCAATTTTACGACCGCGAGAATGTACATAACAGCCTTAACGCGGACACCACTACATTTTTGTATAAACTTTGATTCAGTTCGTCAAGTTTTCGAATGTAATATTGTGCAAAGGGAAGTAGAGTTTTTCAACACATCTCTGTCCCAAAGTTTGAGTCGATTGTGTTCTTTCTGTCCAAGATGCGCGATTTCTTTCTGACGGTGAGTCTTTAAAGGTCATAGCGATAGCAATCAGAAAAAACCGGTGTAGGGCAAATTTTGCATGACTTAACTGTAAACGTACAAATATTTATGCCCTACACCACTTGTGGTGCAGGGTATATTAAGTTAGTGCGGACATATGTAACACGCAGAAAGGCTTAAGGTAGACCCACCTTTTACTATAAGGTAGACCACACTTATATCATATCGATTCAGAATAGTAATCTGAATTGATTTAAGCTTGTCTGCCCGTCTGATGTCTGCCCACGTAAATTTGTGTTAAAACTACAGGTCGCAATTCTTCAGATATTCTGATGAAATTTGTTACATTAACGTGTTTTGACCCAAAGACAATCGCTATTGAAAATGGTTCGGATCGGTCCACTTTTCCACTCGCCATATACCGCCCCATTTTGAAAAGTCGTTATATGGAAAAAAATTGCAATTTTAAAAACTTCTCATTGACTAAGTAGTAGTAAGAATTAAATTTGCACCACATTAGGTCGCGTTTTGGTCCTGTCTTCCCATAAATATGCACTTTAAAGACATGCTTTAACAAGATATATTTTTTGTGTTCTATAATAAAAATAAGGATTGCGTTGGAAAATGTGGTGCAGGGTATTTAAAGGTCGACCTCACCCGACTATAATTTTCTCTTGTTTTTTTTAGTGTTTATTGTTGATTGAAAGTGAACAAATGAAAAATTCTTTGTGAAATACAGTCAACAAATTTAAGTTCAAAATTCAAATACGCCTCAAAAGCCTCAAGGCTTACATTAAGGTTAATCTATATACACCTAATTGTCTTCGACTAATATTTGAAGCTAACATGATTGGCCTTTAATCTTAAGGTCATATAAAAAGAGAGTTTTGAGCAAAAGTAAACAATAGAGCGACGTATTGAAATAATTTTTATCTAATAACTTTTATACTTTTTTTTAAATGCGTCCTTGATGATTGTGCAGCCGTTAGCAATTCTTGCACGTTGTAGTAAATTAATTTAAGTTCTTCGTAAGGAATGTTTTACGAAAATGACGCTAAAAAATTTGGAAAATTATTTCCACATTTTTCGAAAGAAAACTCTATGCTTAGTAAGTAAATTTGGTTCCAGCATATTTTCCACGCATAAAAATATTTCCTTCGCTGTTGTTATTGTGTTAACCTTAACATTAACATGTCATTGTCGCGCGGTTTCTCTTCCAACTTTTCGATCTAATTTTGTATAAGATATGATAGCTTCGTCAATGAATAAACGATTACACTTAAATAAATTTTCCATCAGTGATAATTTGACTTCATTTATTTATTTACCTTAAAAGTCACTGAAGTATTTCGCTTATTTCTCAAAGTGTAGAAATTTCAAATCACGAATATTTTATTCATTTCTTGTTCTTGCTGTTCTTGTCGTCGTTTCTTTCTTTTCCTCTTTTTTTTATTTCACTTTTCTATCTTTAAAACTTAAACATTGCGTGTTAAAATGAAAAAAGGAAATAAAAGAGAAAACAACAACACTTGAAAGTTTCATTTAAATTTTCCGTTTGAATTGTGGTTACTACTGAAGTTGAAGTTTTAATTATAGATCATCTCTGCACACATGGGGCAGGAAAGTAAGCATCTGTTATTTTAAATACCGTTCATTTGCTATCGTGCTTTACAATGTACAATCGAGGAAAAGAAAAAAAAATAATAATGAAATTTGAAAAAGACCGGAATATATCTACCATTTTTCTTCTTCTTTTAAGAAAAAATCGACCACAATAGGTAGTAATTTAAAGCAGAAGGCTTTTATGTTTATATATATATATATTTTTTTTTTAATAAAACATCAAATAATGAAAGTAGTAGACGATGAAGCTCAAATATTCACCATGATCGCGTTTGCAGACTTCCATATTTTCCTATCGAAATTTTCGGTAGCTTTTCTGCACATCAGATCATTTAAGGGATAAGACTACCGTAATACGTAATGAAAAGGTGAGGTGATAGAATAATAACCATCTGGGAGGTTATTGATATTAAACATAGATTTAAATATTGAAAAAGAAGAAAGAATTTTCGAAAAACGTTAAGACACGGTAACGGCCCCAGCTACTATCGCGCGACATGTCTATATGCAAGTGAAACGCGCAGGGGATTTTAAAAATATTAGGTTTTGTTTGATTGGCGAGTATTTCAATACAAAGTTTAAAATTGTTGACCAAAAAAGAAATCCTTTTTTTTTTTTAGTAAACAATGTTCAGATTAACTTATCGAAAATTTTCTACTGTTCTATTTCTCCTTGGAAACTTGTTTTAAGGATATTATAAAAAACTCGAATGAAAAATCAAAATCTTTGGAGTTGCAAAAGAGCTTTTCAAAGATTCGACATGGGTTATGGGATACTTTTCTTAACACAATATCATTTTTATTAATCTGCAAACCTGGGGTTGTAAAACTATCTTATTACTACGTTTAGATATTCTTCTGCCTTCTCTTTCCTCGAAGATTTTATTCAGAAGGTGAGGCTATTGCCGCTGCTGTCATAGACAGAGACTCGCACGTTTGATAATTTGCACAAGAAGGCAAGCATATTCACAAGCAACTCCTAATATTTCATCCCATTAATTCCTATCGAGTTGCTTTCCCTCCGTCCTCTAACGTTGTTTTTATTTCAAAACTCTTAAATCAACATAAACGCTTTCTGAAGACATCTGTTAGTGTACAGAAGGAGTTAAAAATCAACAAACAAAACATTAGGTTATAACTTTTCAACCAGGATTTAGTTGACATAGGTACTCTTTTCCAAGCGTTTGAGAAAGAACTCAAAATTTTAAGGAGCAATATTTTTGCAGGTAACGAATTTTTTCTTTGCAATGTATTGTGGAAGTTTCAAAGCATCGATTAAGGCAAAAGAGAACTTGATTTTTTGAAAAATTTACAGTGCCGTTACTCCTGGAGTTAGGTAAGGAATTATGAAATTATTAAGGAATCTATTCATTTTATTTCCTATATCGTTTCTCAGTTTTGTTGCTGGATGGTACTGATGATGATACTATGCTGTTCAAAAACCCTAAAGAAAGCAATCCCTTCAATGGCAAAATATCGTGAAACTAATCGACCTGAAAACTTCGATCTCACTAACTCAACGCTTGCGAATGTTTAATATTTTTCATTTTTGTCTTAAAAAAATCTTATAAAGTTTATACAAAATTCCCCAAACACTATATTAATGCCGAGGAAGACATGTTTGATGAATCATCAAGTCCAAGCGGTGTGCTGCTGTTCACTACTAACACTTTTTATTGACTCATTTGAACGATTTGCGACACTAAACAGAAAAAAACAAATTTTGTGATATGCTAATTGTAGAAAACATTGATTTTCATAATATGCTAGCGTAATAATGCTTGCGTACGCAATAAATTTGCACACCATTCCAGTTGCCAAATGTCAATTAGGCATTTAAAGAAGAAGCAGCGTTCAAGAAATCTTTAATAATGATATTTAGGCGCGACATTTGAAAGATGCTTTACCGCACTTAACTTAGGTACGTTTTTGTCCTAATCCTTTGAGACTTAAGGCTAACAACAAGTAAAGTGATCGTAGTGGGCTTCGGTCCACCGTTAAATACCCTACACCGCTTGAATTCATGTAACGAATTTCAAAACAAGGCATAAGATTCGCTGGGAAAATAATTTAATTGACACAGTATAGCAGATATTTGTTTAAAATTTAATTAAAAAGAAGTAAAAGAAATATGGTGGGCCACAGCCCAATATCACTCTATAAAGTTTTTCATTTAATGACTTTTCAAAACAAGCCGCCACATGAGAAGCGGTCGAGAAAGTAGTCGGATACGAACCATTTTCAATAGCGTTAGTCCGTAGATCGAAATATGTCGCTGTGCCAAGTTTCATCGGAATACGTAAAAAATTACGACTTGCAAGTGGGACAGGGCGGAGAGGCAGGTTTTGATGTATGCAGAAAGTGATTCTGAATCAATCGATATAGTAAAACGTGCGTCAATCTCAAGTCGTTGTAAACATCAGCACAAAGTTAATATACCTTTGTACCGTAGGCGGTGTACGTTGCTTGGTATAAAAGTAAAACTCAAAATTGGTTGAGATTATAATATGGGAAGAATTAGGAACGGACGGATTCAGATGATTTTTTAACTTAATTTAAAAGAAATGATCAGAAATTTTTTTAAGGAGGTTTCTAGATTGTAAAATATTCAGGATTGTAATGTAACCAAGCGCAGCAAAACCGATTTCGATTATCCACGTCGACCACAACTATAGGTAATAAATGTATTATCTTAAGCCTAGTTGGGACTATTTCGTTAATTTCGTTTATCGATCTCAAGCAGGAAAAATTTTGCATTAGATTAGGGCTTTAAATGTTAATTTAGATTCAATAACTTAAGGCAAACAAAACGCACTGCTTTTTGGAGGTGAAGTAGGGCTTTTTTGTTGTTTTCTAATCCCTTTCGTAACCGGAAGAAAACAAGAATGAGAGAGCATATGAGAGAGAGCAAAACGATACACGAACCTTTTCGCGAATGCATGATGGAATCAATGGAGTTGCTTTTCAATTCTATTAAAAAGAAGATCTGATTGCCATTCGCAAATATTTTGCAATCAAAACGCACGTCAAAAGTTTTGATCAAATATTTTCAAGAGTTTTTATCAAATATATGGGCGGACGGACTACTCGGTTTCCAATACAATTCTTTAGTAAATTTCAATGCTCTTGATGCTAAATTTGTAGAATTGCTATTTTAATATACATCTATAACAATCGTAATGAATTTCATTTATGGACGTCAAACAATTTTCTCTTTTGGTTTACCGTTAAAAAAGATAAATTTCTTTATCTACGCTAGAGAGAAGAATTTGAGAAAATTTTTCTTACTATATAAAAAGAACACTTAAAAAATGTATTTAAACATATTAAAATAACTGACTTTGTCTTTTCTATTTTTAATACTTCTTTAGATACTTTACCTTATGGTTAAAAAGTGCAAAAAATAATTTTTTTTTTTAAATTGTAGACTAAATTCCTTGTTTATGCCACAAGGAGAAATATGCAGCAATATAACCATTAAAAACATTTTGCAAAAAACAAAAAAGACAAAACCAAAACAACGTTCGCTTTAAAACGAATTTTAGACACCCGTCCGCTATAGCTAACGAATGTATGAGTTACTTGAGAGTCTTAGCTATGTAGCGTCCCCCTAATGGACATGCAAAGACATGTATTTTTATAAGCGATGTAAGAATATATATGCCAATAATATGATTTTTACTTAATTGAACCAATTTGAGAACTCCGATTAGAAATATCCGATATTTTTTGTCACCGCGTATTACAAATATTGTGAAAAAATTATTATATAATCTTCTAATGAAGGTCATGAAAATAAAACAAAAAAAATAAACTCACAACCTGTAGACATGTAGACAGACAAACAAAGAGGACAACCAGTTATCATCATCTTCCTTCAAAGGTATATGCATAAAAAGTATTGCAACAGAGCAGGCAAAATAATGAGAATGCTTCAATCTGTTTGAGTTTGTTAGCAAGACCGGCTT
This sequence comes from Glossina austeni, assembly GCA_000688735.1. NCBI lineage: Eukaryota > Metazoa > Arthropoda > Insecta > Diptera > Glossinidae > Glossina > Glossina austeni. The sequence goes on along the minus strand of KK502433.1, from coordinate 168,763 downwards.
TCTAAAGTTAAAAGGAATGTGGTTAAGAATTCTGGGAATTCTTTTTAGTTAGACACAAACCAGTAAGAAAGGAACGTACAATGATCCAAAAAAAGGTAAAAATTCTAAATAAATATTTTTTTTTTTTTTTTTAAGAACTTAAACGAGACGAATATATTAAAGAAGCACGTTTTTAGCTTAGATTTTTTTTAATTTTTTTTATTTATTTTATAAGCAGTTCAGTCGGCATTAAGAGGCACGTATAGCATATCATGTAGATGATGACTGGTTTTTTTCTCTAACACTTACATTCTATCGCTAACATTTCGAAAACACGTAAAAAAAGAAAGGAAAAGAAAAATGGGAAATTATTCAATAAGTTACAAGCCAAGTTAGGATATAATACCATGCATGATGTTGATGTCGATGATCAGCAGATATCGAGATGAGTTGAAAAGACTTGCGACGCTATGAGATATGCGTGAGGAATGCATTTAAAATACCTTTTAAAGCGTTTAACGGTTTCGTAAATATCAATTGGAGGTGCAACAAGAGTTGTAATATTTAATTTTTTTTTTGGTTAAATAGTTCAGTATTTAAACCCAACCACATTAAACTGAAATTCCTAACACCCATCACTGGCAGAATATATTATATATATATCTTTTTTCAAATGTGGGTAATCATTGAGGCGGTGTGTGTTTAACACAAAATGTGAGAAGGAAATGGAGAGGTGGTGGCCGCACCCTAGTAGTTGTTCACACAACACTCACTCACTGAGCACTCACTGTTGCTGTGATCAAAGTAAACTCTAGCGCACTTGAGATTTGAATCCACGAGTCGCAGTTTTTACCTACTCAGCTACTCTTGTTGAACGCTTGTGAACAGTGAATACACACAATGGAAGTCCTATAAACAACGTGATGAGCACGCAAAGCAGGACAAATTGAATCAACAAATTATAGCTACATTACTCATAAATTTGAAAGGCCAAGCTTATCGTTTCCACTTTTCTCAAGTTCGACGTTTAGCTAAATGGATCAATGAGTGCATGATCAACTAAAACTTTTCTTTCTTTTGAAAAGACCTACAATTAATCCTTCGAAATTTACTATTAATTGCAAAACATCGTCCTTTGTCGTTGTTGATATAGATTTTATTTAAATATATCTTCAGTTCTTCTCACTTAAATCGTTCGACAATAACACAAATTATTAGATCATATGAGTCTCTTAAGTTATGACCTCAATATTCAAAATGTGAAAATTTTTATTTGCAAATAGCACCCTAGCAGTGCTAGTGTGCAATAATGTTTTTATTGTCTTATTATTATTTCTGTTTCATTCTTATTTGTCATTGCAACTGAACATTTATTTTCTTCCTTTGCTAATTTTTTTTACAGATTTTTGTAAGATAAGCAAACTGTTAAAAAGAAACCTAAAAACTATATACAATTCCTTACTGCGGTCTTCTTGAGAAAGGCAGAGCCTCATAGTCACTGTGAAAGTAGCTGATAAATGTGAAAAGACAACAACAACTGCAGCGCGTCCAACCTTAATCAACAACAAATACTCAAACGTTTGCACTAGAGGAAACTCTGCTATTGCTAGTGAATCATACCCATGCTGCTCTGCCTCCTCCCGAAGTGAAAGGAGAAAAATTTAATAACAACAACAGCAACGACAGTAACAATAGAATTTGTTGTATCGAAACCGCAACATACGCTAGCTGCTGGTTTTGAAAGATTGAATGAAAATTCAATATTTAGCAGAAACTACCTTACCCTGGTTTCCGAGGATAAAAAAACAGAAAAAGAAAAAAATACGAAACACCAGTAAATGTTTGTTTGGCTCCTTTGAGATTCAATGGTGGCTTTAACCAAAAACAAAACCGAAAAAGGGGTAGGTTTATATGATACAGTATTCCCTTATAAGGAGGGTGTGTGGAGTAAATATGTGTTTTTTTTTTTTTTTTTTTTTGGTATTCATATGAATTACTTGCTGAACACATTCTCAGTATATTTACATTTCAGTCATTAATCACCTGCTAGTTATCATTTAAAAAAAGAAAAGGAAAAATCATTTTCTTAATAATATTAGTGTATGTGTGTGTAAAGTGTCTTTGTGTATATCGCTGTGTGCGTGTTTATGTCGGCGTCTGCAAATTTAATTCAGATTTTTTCATTAATTTCATTTGTGGAGAGAAAATTAATTATAACTAAAAAAAAAGAAAAGTAGTGAAGTAACGTTTCAGCCAAATCGTAAGGAGAAATTTGTCCTGCGATAAGGTTTTACACAAGAAGAGAAAGGAAAAAAAGACTTTAACTATAATCTCGCTCTGAATTTCACAATATATATTTTTGATGTTGTCAAGGGTCTGCGATTTTCGTTTGTATTACTATACTATGCCTAGCCTTTGTAAAAAATGGGAAATACTTTGCTTTAAGTTGACAAAACGCTGCTTCAATTAGCCTCTTTTTATACTTGTTATCGATCGCTTTTATGCCTGGCCGCATATAATTTTTCTTTTTAAACAATAGCATTCCACTCTATACTGCAATTTTCGAAAACGATACACTGAAAATTGTGCTTCAAATATTAGACTGACATTAAAACCAATATTCGAGCGATTGCGCATGCGAAATGTGTTAAGCTTTTCTCGTTAAGGAATTATCTGCTGCCAAACTTGGACAGCAGAGATGCTACGTGTTTAATTCGGTCAAAAATTAGGGTCTGTTTAATAGAAAGATTTATTTGAACGGTTTTATTACATTTTTTGCAAAATGCTTTGTGTTGTACGGTTTTTTCTTAATTTTTATATCCACCACCAAAACGTGGATACGAACTAAGGGCAATGCGCACCAACAGCCGTACGTTAGAAAAGAAATCAGACAATGATATCCCTATGTATAAGTGAGGAGTGCGAAAGGATTAGATCAGGCACTACTTTCGTGGTAAGTTTAGTACAAAAATTTCCTGTACTTCGGGGCCGTATTTAAGCTAACAAAAACCCATGTTTTCGCTCTACTAATATAGGTCTATTTTCCGGCTAAGTGTAGATTTGTCAATTGATTTAGTTTCCTTCGACTATCCGGCGTCCGTTCTTGGAGTGCTTACGGTGACCCAGCTAGATTTCTTAGGATAAACCTTATCTATCAAGCATGTATTTACCCTAAAAGAAAAACGACAATGCAATGCTCTACAATATTTAGCGGATTCATTTTTGTAAAGGCCTAGTAGATCACTCAGAAAATATACGTGGAAGTTTGCGTGACTGTGCGAGTAAGTGACAAGAAATTAAATTTTGAAGGTTCTCAGCTTAGATGTTTTACTGCAGCCGTGACTACACCGTTTTTTTTTCGCGCAGAAGAATTTTCATAGCACAGGGATATACAGATGGGCGGTTGGACAGTGGGGGAACCGATTTTGAATCGATTCAAAGTTTTGTATTGTCCTTGTGGCTATTGCTGGAATCCTTTTGCCAAAATGAAGGCATCTCTCTATTGTCTCGGTGATAAGTATACCTTGTATGCATGGTACGCTTATAACCACGATCAACAACTAAAACTCACAGCCAATAAAGGATCGATCTTGAAATCGAAGTAGATACATCGCTTTAAATTGCGACGCGTCAGATATATTAAACTAAAATTTCGTAAAACTATTTTCTAGGATTGGTTATCAGAAAAAAGTTGCGATCAATAAGGTACAGCTGGCAAAACAGTTTTAAGTAATACCTTAGTTTAAAGCTCTGAATATATTTTTGTCGCTTGCTTGTTTGTTATATATGCACCCTAAAAATTGAATATCAGTTATTTTTCCATTCCATCTACAAAACATGGAAATAATCATCAGAGTTGCGATAAAGTGCTAACAGTCGTATGTCCCTCCGTTACCACGATCTTTAAAATATCAAATTTCTTCGTTTTTGCTTACAAATAAAATTGGAAGGGCGTGCCAATGTTTTTATTTAATGGAATGTGGCGGCACATAAATGGCTGAAGCTATGTTCTTCATAGCTTAGACACCTGCTAACATAACAATACCTAATTAATCGTGTTACTAACTAACGCATATCCCAAAGCGAGAATATATAATTTCTGATAACGACGGTAATGAGTTTTGTGTCAAATAAGAAGCATTTCTGCTGTAACTTAAAAAAATATGCAGATAAAGTAAGCCGTTCCATGAGCCATCGAAAAGTACCTCCAGAAGTGATGATTTCGGGCAAGTAGAACGAAGACTTTTATTATTCGATGGAGATGGCTAGAAACCACAAAATCAATTGGCAAGGCCTTTAAATAAGGCTCGCGTAAGATATTTCGAGGCAATGCCTTGAAAGGAAAGAAAACGAGTGTCACACGAGTTGAGCAAATTTAGACAGACAGAGGGAAAGTCGGAAAGCCATTTCCGAAATATTGATTTTGCAACACGAGGAAAAGAGTCACACGCCTCGAATTATTAATGAGAGGTGGATATGTTTCGAGAATTGAAAATGCGAAAAAAACAGTGGCTTCCATTTAGCGAAGCATCAATGTCAACTGCACGACGAAATCGGTTGAAAAAAGACAATGCCCACCATTTGGTGAAGTTGGAAAGAAACTGTGCATTATAAACCGCTGAAACCAAGCGAAAACGGTAGTGAGCATCTTTGTCGGCAATAAGTCGTCAGTTTGAAGAATGGGTTGACCAAAATACGCCCACAAAAAGAAAACGAGCTACGAAAGAGTGATAATGACTGCGGCACAAAGAGCTCTATTCTAACGCACTTCCATCGTTCAGGACATCAAACGGTGAAATGGGACTCGCTCTATTTGCTAGACTTGGCTTCTTCCGATTATTATTTGTATTAAGCGACGGCGCATGGCTATACGGGAATATTGCCAAAAACTGCACAATACTTTGGACTAACGTTTTCAATAGGAGGATTTGTCCACAAACATATCGTCGCGGTAGAGAGACATAGGCAAATGTGGAAATGATGGAAATTTAAAATAGGTAAGGGACGGTGTTTAAAAATAAACCATTTTGTATGGATTTCACTTCAAACTTCCAACTTTTCCTTGATCAAAAGGACATCGAAGCTTAGTTTCTCCGCATCTATTAATTTAATGTGAATTTCATATTTCAATTTCATGATTGTACTTATCAATGTTTCTGTCTCTTTTTTTTCTTATTATTAAATTAATTAATAATAAATTAAGAGAGGACTTTAACTGTCTAGTGGTTTTATTTGTCCTGCGTTTTAAAAGATAACTAAAGAATTTAATGACAATTCTTTCTTGAATGGCGCTAAACATTTTTTTTTTTTTCAATAATTATCTGCTCATTCTTATACAGAAGCTGCACGAAAAGTAATTAAAAAAAAAAGTTAATGAATGATGAAATTATATAAACGAACTTATCATCAATTTCTGGCGTCTTCCTTATAAATTGAAAAAGTGCAAAAAATACATACAAAATAAGAAGATAGCTTTTAAATATAATTGCAATTTTTTTTATACCAACCACTGTATGTATGTATGTATGAATGTTTATTTTTGGCCCCCTCCTGGTCGTAAAAGTGAAGATATCGAGTTTAAATTTTGTAGAAACATTGGAAGTCTTTGCACGCAGTATTGAAAATGGGTCAAATTGGTCAGAGCAGAAGTCCGCAGGAAAGCGTAAAATAAACGTAATTCCGTTTTTCTTAACCAAAAGTTGTGTCTTTTTGCTCACTACTTAGAAATTATAAAAGATAGAAGCCTCAAATTTTCCACATTTACGTGCAAAATTGGGAAAGTTGGGACCATGCACACACAAAGTTATAAACAAATGACCTTTTTTTCACTTTTTTCAGGCCTTATGCTTATTTATTATTTGGCAAACAAGGCAGAACGTTTAAATTACTTTAATGAAGATATATTATCTGCCTAAAGGTGGAGGGATTTATGTATGAAATCTTTCTAAAATTTTATATTTTTTTCTTCTAATGTTTATTATAAATTCTCGTTATCAGAAATCATTTTTAGTTCCCGAACGCGGTCCTGTCCAAAAAGGAAGTACCGGAACGACGTTCCGGAGCGTTCTGGCTCGACAACACCACTGAGTATTACTATACGAGTATTACGACTGCTTATTGCTAACGCATGTCAACGGTTTAAGAAAAGCAAATAACTCTTGATACGTATGTTCTCTAAAAAGGTGGTGTTATGGGACAAATTCCGGTTTCATATTTACGTACCTGGTAGCAGAAGTGACTGCATAATTGTTGTTGTAGTGAAAGTAACACGATCAGCCAGCAATCGTATTGGCTAGACTGCTTTCTTTTTTTTAAACTTACAGCAAAGCATAGTAAATAGTTATATATCTAATGTTGTATCAAAGAACACTTTATTCAACATTAATTTCTATAACATGTGATCACGTGATCGCAAAAGAAAAAAACGCTAATAGCGTTATGGGCGTTTCCGACATGAAACAGGGGGATTTATTACATTTTCCATGTACAAAATTTAAGAACTAATTCTAGCAGCAATATGTTTGAAGCGGATGTCACTCCATGCGGACATTTTATTATAATACGGAGCATTGGTTTTGTTGCTAATGCAAGCTTAAAGGCTACTTTTTGTATTAGCTGCGATTGCGGATACGTGTATGTGAACTTTATACAAAATATGTTTTAGTAGACACTAAAAAGTCTTATTAGCCCCTTATTAAATACAGACAGAGCTTAATATCTGCCTTCACAAGAGGAAAAACGTGTAACATTATTCTATTTCTTCCTAAATGGAAAGAATTGAGACTCCGTAAAACGTATTTATCACATATATTTTATTAGGCATTGCTGAAATACTTAGTGTTCCTTATGAAATTTTTAAAAAAGAAAATATTTGAGTGGAAAAGTGCATCTTACAAATCTTTGGATTTATTTGATCAAGTTTATATGCCGAAGACGAAATTGCAATGACCACAATACCCTTGTTCTAGCTTTTTCTACATACGATTTTCAAATAAAGAGGGTATCCAAAAATAATGATCCCCTTCATCAAATGTAATCGAAAGGTGATTTAAACTAGTTCCTACAAAAAAGATGGAGTTTATCCGAATAACCGTCGCCAGAGTCGAATGTAACTTTCTTACGTGTTAACACTGCACTTTTTGTTTAAGAATTCATTAATAATGAAAGCCTCAATAAAGCGTACATTGCTCTCAGTTGTTCTTTGATGTCATTATTCAACATTAAAGTAATTATGTTTTATTCATTTTATTAAAGCTATGCATAAAATTCCAAAGCTTATCTCGTTTCTTTTTATGAAATTCGAAAAATGAAAGACAACAAAATTGTTTTTGTCAACTGTGAGTTTTTTGTTTTTCGTTGCTCACTTTTTAAATAATAATCAATAAATTTCTGTTAGCAAAGAATTGTGTCATTCTTCAAAGTGGCTGCGAAATGTTGTACACAGCTCGATTTAATATTCATATCACAGCCAGCTTTGAGGAGCGTCACATTTCTTTTACCGAAAAAGTATTACGAAATAAAAAATATATTTACATAAACATGTATATACTCTTTCTCGCAAATGTTTCGGCACTTGTCCTAGCCTCACAAAGTGGCTGTGAAATGTTGTGAATTATATGATTTTAGTTCTAATTCAATCTAAAATTGCATATCACAGCCAGCTTTGATGAGCTAGGACTTGTTGCGCAGTAATCAATTAAGAATGAACGAGCGAAGATGAAGTGAGTGCGAAATATTGGAGACAAAACGACGTTAATATAAACATATACTTATGTGAAAATCAGAAGGAAGCTAAAGAAAAATAATGTTGCTTATCTAAGCCTCATCAAGTGGTTGTGATATGGATTATCAACGCATATCACAGCCAGCTTTGATGAGCTAGGATAATCAACGGGAAACAACATAAAATGTAAAAAATATCCAAAAGATGGTAAGCAAGTACTTTTTTCTATGGAAAAAGGAAAAATATGTATAACGTACTATAACAAGTTTCTGAGTGAAAACTGCTGACGGAAGCCGATGACTGAATAAATGTTCAGAATTCTGCTGATACTTGGTTAAAGATGTCAGAAGATGAAAGAGTTTATTTAAACCTCGTTATAGGAAATCAAACAAGTTGTCAAAGTCCACATTTCATTAATATACAAACAAAGCAATTCAATTTCCAAATTATCCAACTTATTATCGAAATGCGTATTTGGTGCAATTTGATGATGACCGCCACACATTACGTTTGCGTCAATTTGTAATCGTTATAAGAATGTTAAACGCACTATTGAATGTGTTACGGAGGGGTGCGAGAATTATTCGCACTTCACAAACAGTGAAAAGACATTGCGGCGTATAGGTGGAAATCTTGTTAATGACGATTCGAATTCATTGCCTTGCCTAATTTAATATTTACCGCCGTGAGAACCCGACAATTTTTGGGAGATATTAAAACGAATGCGTTTCTGTGGCATTACGTGATTTCAGCTGGTTAACAAGCCTAGTTGGCGAAAATAAAGTTCTGTGTAAAGCGCCTGCAATGAAAACGTTCCATAGTTGAAAATCATTGTTTATAAAATTGAAATGAATTGTTTGTCCGAAAAACTAATATATCATAAATATCAAATGATTTTTTATAGAAACAAGTAAAAGCATTGCAGTCGCCCAAGGGCGATCATCGAATATCGTATGTCATTTTGCCTAAAACAATTCCTTATTGATTTTCGTCATAAAAATACCAAAAGTTGTATTGTATCTATCTGTAAAGATGTTTTTCATGGGAGCGCTCATATGAGAAGGAGACTAAAACGTGAACTCGTGAGGGCCAAATTTACTAAAATTAACGGTTCTGCTACAGATTTTTTTATTAGAATAAGTTGAGCTATTTTTATCATGAAGTACTAAAAATTAAACTTTTCTGTCGTGTTGGGGCTTACGCTTCATGAAAACCCCCTATGCGGTGAAAATTTGAGGCGAATAACTTTCATGTCAAATTATTATTAAGGAACAATTTTCATCATAAAATAATAGGCCCTTGCATGCATTTTGATCAGCGGCATCTCTTGGCAAGAATGGTAACTTAATACGAAGTATCAATGCATATAACGGTTTAATTTGATGGTTTTGACATTTTTCTACACAACGTAACAGTTTTCTATTGAGTACTATTAAGTTATTCAGTACATACACACGCTAATCATGGAACGCACACAATTGCATTTTCGACATCCATTACTTCTGCTGCTCGAGTTAAAGAAATCTGCTACCGAAGGCCATCAAACACTTTTAGAAGCTCAAAATGGAGCTGGCATATTCCAATTGCAATTGCGATTTACTGCTGAAGGACTAATAAAGTTCGAAGACAGTGAATTGCAAGAAAATCCAGCCCAAACTCTCAGAGAACTTTTGAACGGTTTAGCAGTTGATAAATCAACTGTTTCTAGATGTTTACATGCGATGGGAAAGATCGGAAATGAGGGGACACGGCTATCATATGAATTGACGGAAGATGCTATTTCCAACCGTTTCCACATCGCGGTTTCATTGGCGATGAAAACTGCATCTACTACAACAATCCCAAGCACCAAAAGTTGTGGTTTAGTCCGAGAGAGAGCCACGTCGATACCGAGACGGAATATTTATGGTCGCAAAGTTTTGCTGTGCATATGGTGGGATCAGCAAGTTGTAGTGTATTACGAGCCTCTAAAACCGAACGAAACTGTTACCGCACATACTGAACAAACTTAACGATATGTTGTTGCAAAAAAGACTAACAATAGTCGTAAACAGTCCCAAAGCCATCGTCTTGAATGACAATGCTTAGCCATGCCCGGAGGACACTTGCTTAACGATACACTGTTGCAGCTCTGATGAAAAGTTCTGTTGCACCCAGCGTACTCACCAGACACAGCGCCTGCTAGTTATTCTTTGTGCAGACCGATGTAGCATGGCTTGGCTGGCACATGGTTCCGAAATGCAGAATAAGTGCGAAAGTGGATCGATAACGCGTTCCTTCGATACGGAATCGTCATGTTGACAGAGGGACGGGAAGAGATTGTAGACAATGATGAACATATTTTGATTAATACATACTGTATCAATTTTTTTCAATAAATGCATTTTTCACGTGAAATAATGATTAAAATATACGCAAGCACCTAATATTAAAAACCAGACCTTTTCCTAAATCTTTGCTTACCTTCGTAGTTGTGGCGGTTGAATAATTTTTCAGTTAGTATGCGAAAATATCATTATTATTAAGCGATCATTGCCGAGAGATTTTTTCATATCATAAACTATAAGGTGTGAAGAATGGTGTGATCCAAACCATTTTTAACAGAGTTCATCCTTGAACACATCACATCAGTAACAGCAAATTTCGTAAAAATGCCTTAAATTTTGCGACATGCCGATCGAATAAAAACACGAACTGAGCTGAAGAGATATCTATCTAGATAAAAAGAGAGATAGACAAGTCTAAATTCAGAATCGATTAATATAATAAAACATGGATCTATGTTAAATCTTTCTGAGCGTTATATACATCCGCGCAAACTTAATATATTTTTTTTTTTGTAAGAGTATACAAAATTAAAGATATATGTATATAGAGATATATTTCGTATATAAGCATTGGGTAAATTTCGTGAGAAAATTGGAACTGGATATGGAAACAATCGTGAAGGGTACTGCCATTTCCTTTTTTGATTAAAGTAGGAGTCTTATATGATTATTCAGTACAACGAGTGCAAGATTAAACCATTCTTTCAATAGGTAATTTGTTAGCTTATTTGTTGTAAAAAACTTTCGATTTTTAATGACAGGGTATACTTGTCCCCTAGTGAAACATAATCAATTTTCACTGTATTCAATTTCGTTTCATAAACAGGAAATACAATCTCAAATTTCTTAAATTTTTTTTTTATTTATTTTTTGATTACATATTTTTCTAGCAAGGTGAGGAAAATTCCAGAGATTATTGTCCTCCAATTGGGAGAATATCACAATACAAATGTGATGTTCAAATAATTAAAAAGAAACTGTGGAAACTTAGAAAATTCATTAAAATATTTTAAGGAACAAAAATTAAGTTAATCTTTAACTGGGACATTTAGTATATGGCGCCTTTTCAACCTTCTCATTCTGGATTAGTCTAAAAGAGTTATTGCCAAAGGAATAAAGTAATTACTCAATCTGGCGGCGTATCTTAACGAAGGCGTTGAGTTCCATTTTTGATGAATGGAAAGTGCAGATCATCACAAATAGTTTTGCTGCTAACAAACCACGGGGCGTTAGCAATAAGACAATGGATTCTTACATTGCCTTCTTTAAAATATTTCAATATTAAAGTTACTAGCTGTTCCCCACAATTGTAGGACAGTATGGGTTGAAAGATGGATTAAGTTAAGATGGATTAGACGATAGAGTAAGTCTTCTGGTTTGTAAGTATGGGGTTTAAGTCAAGTGGTTCACGTTTAGGTTTCATTTTCTCGTGTTAATCCTTGGCCGATATGTAAGCAAAGCTGTTTTACACAGTTGTTGGTAGGGATATTATTGCGTTCATAGTAATATATCGTTTGTTCAGCCAAAGTGGAATTTGTTTGAGGTGAATTTGCAGTTCGTAGGAAACCTTCGTGGGTGCATTAGATAAAAACGATATCGCTTTGTCATCCGCATACATCGCAGTTAAAGTATTGTAAGCGATCGGAAAAACTGAAGCGAAAATTGTACGCATTGCTGGACCTAAAACAGTTGCCTGGGGCAATCGATCTTTATTTTTATACATATTGAGTGTATCCTTGTCTTTTTTTTATCTTCAAATTAAGAAAAGTTGAAAGCAGAAAGTCTTTTGAAAAATGGAAATTTAAAATATTAGATTTGAATAATTTAAAATGAACCACTAAAGTACGCATTGTATGTGCAATGAATGCATACGTTTGTCGGAAATATAACCGACCATTTCCGTTTACAGAAAATTACTAATGTCGTCTATTGAAAAAATATATGATATTAAATCTTACTCGCAAGACGAGATCCGCGTTATTAGCGTTAATCAGTTACAGGGGTTAAAGATGTATACCTTCTCTCTATCTTGTAGCAGAAAACCACAATAGAGTAAAGCGCGAAATTTTGAGCAAAAATTTAAACGAAGCGGAAACAACCAACACCTTAAACGAAGGCGAAGAAGTTTCTCACGTTGCGAGGAAATACACATTTTTGGAGACGATTATCGCTGGTGCTTCAACTGTGATACATTCAAGCAGACGGACAAAATACTATGTAGAAGTCCCCAAGCTCAAAATAATTGCATTTCGGGAAATTATAAATAAAGATAATATTAATTTGCTTTTAGCCCTCCAAACGCTTGGAGAATTCGAGGCGCTTGATTCGAAATATAATCGATGTGTATTACTGGAGCGATGTGAAAAGAAGCAATGGCAGAGAATCGTTGAAGCGACGCTAGGGTACGAGAGCAGGATTATCGCGCAGAAAACGAGAAGTATTCGTTTGGTTTGTCACTGTTTTCTGTCCCGAAATGCAAATTGATGAAGAAAGTCGAATTTTGTACCAATGTTGCAGTGAAGGCTTTGGCAAGTGCCATTCAGAAGATTCAGCACTTTATTAATGTGGGACGGAGGTTATATCTTCGAACTAAATATCGAAATAAATTTCGCTAACTATTCCGAAAGTTTAAGACAAAGAAGCACATTTCCTGACATGTATAATCGAATAAAATTTCAAAATTTATTATATAACACTTGCGTGCGTATAATTCGAAATCTCCATGTTTTTATGATACATGTATTCGAAAAATGTTAGATCAACTAAAGCGCCGTACAATTTTCATAGTTCTTAAGAGTAGTTGCTCAATAACTTTAATAATAATGGCAAATTTAACATAAGAATAATGTTTAGGTAAAACTTTTCAGCTATGGACATGACATACATGACAAGCATTGCTTTCTTTCATGTATATATCAAACTTCAGCTTTAAATCTTTAATTTCGGGCACTTGGTTACAGACTGGCAAGCATGTGCATGGACCGGCACATGGTTAAATTGGCATCTTGACATTTGTTTTTTGAATTCGTAACAGGGTAGAAAGTGAAAATCTCACAGGCATCTTATAATAAGGTTTGAAATCTGGTCAGTAATAGCCAAAGCGAAGTAATTTAAAGGATGGCAAAATACTAAGGCCTTTAACTTTCACTATCTAACCGTTAGGCTGGAGGGCTAGCATTAAGTAAGATTATGTATTAGTTCGATTCCAAGGCAGTCTCAATCAGCTAACTAGCAATTGGCTATGAAAAACTAGTCGCTTTTTATTCGCATTTAGACATTGTTTGCGCGATGCATAGGATTCGTAAAACTGGCGTTGCATAGAATGAATTATTATTATTGTTTTGATGTTTTTTATGCAATTCTTTGAGCTTGCAATTAAAGAAAGAACAATTTTTCTTTGTTAAATGAAGTTGCGTAAAAAAGTTTTGCAAAATGTGTTTTCATTAGTAGTATTTGTCGTAAGAGTCGAACATTCAAAAAAGAAAAATTTCGCTTAATACGTATATATGCCTGTGTGAATGTATTTTCTTGTTGTTCTAATGTTCGCTTTCATATCTTAACATCTCAATGTTATATTAAAATTGTTATGGATGTAATTGAAAAAAACATTGTTTAGAAAATAGTAAAAACAAAAATTTATATTTTGTAGAAGCCTCTCATCTCATCATCACTTTATCATCATCGGTATAAAGGTACATAACATACTCTCTGTGTGAATTTATTTAAATATATTTATGCACTTGGTTCCATATTTACATACAATATAGAGATGAATCGAGAAGCGTTTTTCTTTTTTTGCCTCTTTTTTACTAAGAATATTTTGAAAATTAGTGATAATCTTTTATTTTCTACATTTCTACTTCCCTCACAGGTTTATGAAGCTCACGGACTGCATACGTGTGGGATTTGAGAGCGGACAGACACATCAATATTTCATTTATTGAAATAATTTTAATAAATATATGTTGATATTTAAGAGAAGAAAAAAAAATTGAATTCATTGTTATATTAATTAATTAAATGTATTTTCTCTTTTTTTTACATTTTGTGATATAAATATTTGCTGACTTAAGTAATTAAAGTATTTAATTGAATTTTAATACGGTTTTCAACAGCGCTCAAGAAATTTATACCAAATACTAAGAAAAAAAAAAAAAAAAATACCAAAAATCAAACATTAGTCTATTAAGCTAAAGCAAGCATTCCATTTTTAAGGTTAGAACAGTATTTTTATAAACCTTAAGTATCCAAGAAAATATATAAAAATGTTTAATTTCAAGTTTCAATTACTAATTATATGCTGTCTTTTTACATTCTTAATGCTACTGTGTTGGCCCTCTACGATACTGGCTTGCTCTAGTCGTAGTGTACCAAAACCTAGACCTTCCTCTATAGCTGCACCCACTACTACTAAAATGCCTCCTTCAACTACTGGCACCACTACTACCACTACTATTACCAGCACAACTACTACTACTTCAACCTCTACCTTGGCTACAACCAGCGCTAGCACGACTACCACAACTGCAACAACGACAACTACTACACTGAGACCGAATATAACTTTTCCGACATTTAAATGTTCGGCCGATTATCATAAATGGTATTGCTTGAACGAGGCCACTTGCTTTGCAGTAAAGATCGGCGGTTCGATTATGCATAATTGTGAGTGTGCTATTGGCTTTATGGGTCCTCGTTGCGAGTACAAGGAACTAGATGGCTCCTATCAACCAAAGCTTCCTCGTCCCATACTCGAACAAGCCAGTATTGCCAGTGGTATCACTTGCATACTATTGATTTTGCTTTTCATTTGTCTAGTCTTGTACTTACGTTACGATCATAAGGTCGCCGTAGCCTCTGCTTCCAAAAAATTAATATTTTATGATGAGAACGTGTATGGAGGAGCAATGAATAACTGTCGTTATTGTTTAGAAAAACGTTATTTCTCCACTTTGGCTGTGGAGAATGATAATAAATATTTACTCATTTCAGCGGAGAAAGCTGAGGACGAGAAAGAGAACAATTCCTGGTTGCATCAGCATATTGAAGCATTTCCTATGGGTTTTACGACAAAACGATTCAATAGATTTTAAGAAAAAACATGTTGAATTAATTGTAAAAAAGGCAGCATATAATCTATGTTTTTGAAAAAGATTTTGGTGTTTGCTAATATAAGAGTTTAAAATTTGATCTTTATATTTCGCGTGTTAGCATGCTTCGTCTACATATTTGTTTATCCGTTTTTTGATTAATTTGCATTTAGCAACAGAACGCAGCGTTTCGCGTTAAAAAGCCATATTACGCTTTGTTCACACTCCACATTCCACATTTGCAAATTGCTTTGATACGCCCCAAATATTCCAATCCTTTCATGTCGAACAGGACATGAACATTAGCGGAAAAGCCGGAAAACAAATTTTCTTCTATAAGGGTATGCCTGAAATACTAGATACTTTTCCATTGACGTTCCGTACGTGTTTACGATCGTAATGTCCTTCGCAACGATGAAAATTTGAAAAGATTAAGTGTGCGTTTCAAGTTATTTGTTGCAGCTAGTTTTAAATGGTACCAGAAACGTTGGTTTTGAGTGCAATGGAACGAAGCGCTGAGAATTGCTAAAAAGTTCCAAGAAAGAATTGGGAAGAATAAAATATATTTTCCTGCTCGTGTGGGCGAACATCCGTGAATTTCATTGCGAGACGCAAAACGTACATTTCATCTCAGTTTTGAATGTTGACATGAAAAGCTATAAAGATGGAAATTTAATAAACTCTAAAAATGTTCTGGGTATTTATTCGCTAACAGATAGGAAAATGACATAATCCCGAGGGGATTGGAAGCTTAAGATAGATATTTTAAATAAATAACTTATAATCAGCAAAAAGACCGTCGCACATAAAATGTGGCAAGAATATGCGCTTAAAGGATCTCCACAAATTTTGTTCCCCTCGGCCATTAAATAAATAAGAAATAGCGAAATTTTCGTTCTTTTGTTGGCTGTATTCAGTACGATAGGATAGATCACTCGACATCGATTATTGGACGGGGTTTTAAAACGAACTATCAACGTGCTCGATTTTAGTTTGAAGAAATGGAAAAAACCGTAGTGAACAAGAGATAGCCTTGCAATAAGAAGAAAAAATTGATATTTTGCATTTAAATCTTAAATTTAGTTGTATATGTGCAACTGTCAGAACAAAAAGCACAAAAAATTGAAAAGTCCGATACGTTTTTCTTGTTAAGTTAGGATCTGTAGCATACGGCGCCTTTAAAATTGACGTGATCGCAAAATTTTATTGAAAAGTCATTCCGAGCGACTAACTGATAGACGTTCACAATTGATGTAAAGTTTTAGTCGCTTCACAACTATGAATAGCGAGTAATCCGCGCCCTGCTTTAAATTTGAACACTTAAAAGTGAATTGTTAGCAAATGCCATAACCTCACGAAAAATACTCATTAAAAACTATAACAGCAACTGCGTGATATGTTAAAAATTTTATAAAAAATAAAATCTATTGCCTTACATTAACTTGGCAAAACAAAATTAATTCGCTTACATATACCTCTATGTATGCGAATATACGTATATATGCTTATAAATACGTGTGCAACTGCTTTAAAGGGACATATTTACTAATACATTTACGGAAAGGTCTACTAACACAAAAGCAACAGAAAAAATCTCAAGTGAAAACGTCTTTTTGTAGGTATTATTTATTTATACTTTTTGTTAAGCTATATATATTTATTTATAAATATTGCACGTGCGAGTAAAGCGAAATTTTTTTGTATTTCTACATTTTATTTTCAAACGTTAAGAAAAAGTATTATTTTGATGTATAAGAGAATTAGACAAAAGTATATAATAAAAGCACTTCTGACGCTTATAAAACATTTTCGCCTGTTCTTTTTTTTGCATGACAATTGGTGCTCGGCGTATTCACTTTGTACGGATGTATGTGTAACACCCATAAGGGCCTAAGATTGACATATTTTTTACTCTCTCTATCGATTTACAATTATTTTCTGTGCGAGGGTAGCGACTGCTTACTGATGGGAGGATTAATGCAAGGACCACTCGTGCCGCATATGTTCACAAAAGCATGGGTTCAGTTAAAGAGCCAATAATATTCCTAGTCGTCTAACTTCGTCGAGCGCTAAGAAAATAGAGTTTCGCAAAGTAGTAAGGCGTCAAAAATTCCAATTAGGAAATGAAAATGCGGGCTTTATGCCGCATACATTTCAAGCAAGCCTTGGATTTAGATGAAATAATTATGCAAGCCTTTTTAATGTACTGCAAGGTTTGTAGAGTCAACAAAAAAATTTTTCTTTGAATATATGAGAAGAAGAATATTTATATTAGTTTTTTCCTTAGGAATGTACAAGACCACGGTCACGATGTGACACCCTTCTATTCTTTATTTTATAATGAATCGGCCGGCTATTTGGCCTGTGCAGCTGTTAACAAACAACAACGTGACGCCTTTTCGCCGCAGGAAGAAGACGGCCATCAACTACGTGACAAAACGTATAAAATATCTTAACATTATAAATATTAAGAGTTACTTGTAAGGTAGATACGCTGCCCGGTGCCTCTCTTATGTCAATGCAAATGCCAATATACGAATGCACATTAAATAACAGCCTTACATACCGGTATCCCTTCGGGATATTACAGACGTGTCGGCAATATATATTTGGGACCGAAAAACAATATGTATTAAAATTTGAATATGCGCACTCGCATTGGTATAAGCGAGATAGCGAAAAACTGTCTGAGTGGTAATCAAAAATGAAACAAAGTTGCCGGATGGTTGATATTATTTGAAGTATCTAATAAGACTTCGTTTCTGAAAGCATGTAAAGATCTTAAAAGTTAAAAAAATGTTGTAAAAACTTTTTCGTGCATGAAAACGACCCCAATATTTCGGTTTCCTTTCGTAATTAAAACTTGACTTTATTGAATTTTTGTTGTTGTAAATGAAAAACGTCAATGCTAGACATTAATCGACCTCTTCTCCCGTATTGCCTACAGAAAAGAAAGACGGCTGAAGTCTTTTTTTCGCTACGGCAAGTGTTCATAAAAAATCCTCTATGCTGCAATAAATAATAACAATCTAAGACATGAAAACGGCTGCTGCAATGAAAGACAAAAAGTTTGAAAATTCGAACTACTATTAAAAGGTTTACAAAAATTCCAAATTCGTACGTCGGCATATCCGCCTATACGACTGTCTATGAAAAGCTTTTTCGCGCTGGCAAAAAGTCTGACATTGGCTTCACAGTTTTTATACACAATTTGATACTGCAAGTCGGTCGAATAGCACGTCTACATTGCAAGATAAGCTAAGAGCGCCTTTGCTTTGAAAAATAACAAACACATTGCAACATATTTTTATGGGTTACACCACCTACCCTACACTAAAAGATATCCAAAACATCCGTAGTTTGGAGTATCGAAATTACTTTGTTAAGATGTTGGGAGTAAAAGATTCAAACACAGTCGAATACGATTTTTTACGTACATCCTTAGTATTATTTTTTTAGAGCAAAAGCCTTTTTTAGACGTCGAAGCATTAATATTCCAGAGATAACAGCAGGTGCTAATTAGGTGAACATAGCGGGGGTGTTATTGTTCTGCCGTCCTAACGTTTTATGGCCAGGCCGAAAAATCGAGTACATATTTTTTAGAATATTTCCATCTGTTTTTACTATGCTGATTGACTGCTAAAAGGGCATAATACGTTGTTTATTTCTCTTACTGATGGTTTATTCGTTCGGAGCTCTTAATGCATTTTGCGTTTTTATTTATAGGTATACATCTGCAATAACATTCTAATATTCATTTGATTCCATTAGGAGACCTGCAGTACTCGCCGTCCGATCTGAAAAAAATTGTTGACATGCTGGGTTTCACCATTTACTCGGATGATCCCGGAAATTTAGTTCACATTTATGGCGTTGTTCATCGATTGTGTAACTGATATTGTGTGACTTTCGGAGACTGGCTCGATAACAATTTGCACCGTAAACTAAGTTTGCAAAGCTCTTCTGCAATTGACGTTGAGTTACAAGATTTTATAAAAGTAATTTACCCAGCCCGGGTTTCATGTCTACTCCCAGAAGCCTTGATGAGCCTACATATTGTAATAATTATGTTAGTCTAGAAAAAATGCAAATGATCAGAAACCAGAGAAGATTAAGAAGACAAAGACAACGACAAAACAGTAGGAACCCTCTAGGTAAAGGGATTTTGAACAGAGCTACAAGTGATCTGCTAGCTGAGATAAAAATGAACACGCTACCAATTTTTTAATTAACGTCAGGCATGCTTGATGAACATTACTTATGGGAAGCTACCTAATACCTTAAACGACTGTCAGGCGAATTATTGAGCACATACACTCGGAAATTGATGTGGGAATGACATGGAAAAAACTGAAAATGTTCTCTTATTTCGTTCTTCTATAAATTCCGCTATTCTTCTACCTATATCTACGTTTATTTCGTTGTTCCATCAAGCATG
This sequence comes from Glossina austeni, assembly GCA_000688735.1. Classification (NCBI taxonomy): domain Eukaryota; kingdom Metazoa; phylum Arthropoda; class Insecta; order Diptera; family Glossinidae; genus Glossina; species Glossina austeni. The sequence goes on along the minus strand of KK502433.1, from coordinate 149,206 downwards.
TCGAAGTTAACCATACTTAACCATTTTTTTGGTTAACCATGTTTATGATTAACTATATCAAAATTAAGCAAAATTAAGCAAAGATAAGCAAAATTTAGTAAAATTATATATTGTTTAACAATGTTAACCATAAATAAAAAGTATTTTTGATAAATAGTTACATGTTTTATTGAGTATTATAAATAAAAAGTTCAAATAAATAACTACAAATTTCAAAATGACCACTTGTAGTACAATGATTTTTTTTCATTTCATTTCTTTGGCTCATATACTACTTTAATACCTAAGATTATGACTAAGTGTGAGCACAGGAACCAATAACACGTAGACGTATTTTTTTTCGGTAGGAGGGATGCTCTTGTATTAGCCGTCGCAGGAGAGTCTAATCCTTTAAACCCATCCCCCTTTTCCCCCTGACCCCGTGATACTACTGTTAGGGTAATGCTCTGTAAGGAGGCAAAGCACAGCCAGTTGAATAGCGCAATACCGCTAACGACCGTCGGTGATGTTCATGGAGTGGTTTCTATGCTGGATTCGCAACGTCTGGGAGATGCTTACTGTGAAGCTCTTAATAGCAAGAAATCTCTCCTTTTCCTCTCTCCATCTCTCCTACAATGTACCATGCAAGGTTTTCCGGCTTAATAGTTTTCCCAAATTTTCGAGCACAGCTCACTCCTCTCTTGATCAAACTGAAAGTTATTACATAAGCATTTCGGTACTTTCGTAAAATTTGCCACTTCTGCTTTCAATTTAATTATTTTTTATTTTGGTTCGTTTTAGTTGTTCACCTATTATTTTAGTTTATTTTGATTACGCTGGACACACTATATGTGAATCGATTTAAGCATCTTTGATCGTGTGCATCATGCCTGTGTTCACACAAAACTTACAGATCGTAGAACAACTTCCTATATGGAAAAAGATTGCAATTTTCGAAATTTCTCGACAAAAATTACTAAGCATTACTATTTTCGCACACTAAATTGATGTGAAATGTCGACTTTATCGCGAAAATAAGTTAAAAACTGCATTAGGCCAAGTGGCGTGTGCTATGTGACGATCGGTATCGCCCGACCATATCACTTTTTCTTGTTTGTTTTAAATCGCTTCTTCAAATATAGCGAGATTAAGGATAGTTTATTTAAAGAGGAATTAGACGGTACAATAAAAAGTTCTAAATGCAAACAAGATGCGCGTATATATATTTCCTGATTTCTTCAAAGAAACTTTCTACCTACAAAGAAAGTATACTTTACGGTATATAAATCTAAGTGCGGCGTACGAGCATGAAGACATACTGTCTGAAGTTGTGTTTATACTCACTGCCGATGGATAGGGACATATTCGCTTCTTGGCCGCAAATATAAAGTTAACGGCTTCGAGTTTTGCATAAACATTGGAAGTTCTTGTACGTAGGTTGGTGATGAAAATGTGGCAAATTGGTCGGGTGGTATGCTTACAGAGCAATGTAAACTAAGAGCATCTCTGCTTTCTAGCTTGTTTGTCCGTTACGCATAAATCACAGTAGAGACACGATAACAATTATATATACGATACGAAATCGGGAACTGTACATTGTAACTGGCATAGGATTACTTAGACGGCCTACCGCTCATTAGGGTATCCGAATCTTGGAATTGATGTACCGCGAGCGTAGATATGCTACCATATGTTATGTATCTATGGCACTGTGTAGGTAATAAATTGAATCAAGCTTGATGTATTACATTGAGTAGCTAGTATAACTAGAATTTAAGCGTTTTCTTATTTATTTATTTATTTTTTTTGTTTTTTGTAGAAAGAAATGGATTAGGCCTGTATGTTTCACTTTAGACCCATAATCCAGTAAGGTAATTTAAGCTTTTAATTTGAAAGTTTTAAGAATTATTGATGATGTCGAATTATTTGATGATTTTTATTAGATTTTTTGATTTTTTGATTTCTAGGTTATGTTTGACTAATTGGTGATGAAATAGCTTTTGTTCAATTGAGTAACATGCTGAGGTTGGCTGTGAACGACAGTATGAAGACTGTGCGTTTTCTTATTTATTGTTGAATTGTTTTTCGTTATTAGTATGTATTTCTTTTTGAATAATAATAAAAATAATGATAAGGATAACAGTAATAATTACCATCAAACATTTTCCAAAGGCATCTATGGCGTATAAGAGAATTTAGAATTCAGCACTTTCTATACCGGGGTTTTGGGTATGGCCTTATTGCAGAAACTAGATTTTCCCTAAGCAAAATTCTCTTCATATTTTATGGGGTTAGTATTAAATGTAAATAAAAAAAAAAAAAAACAATTCAAAAAGTAATGTCTTTCTCAGTTATAAGAACCTCTCTGAAGCAACGACAATATTAGCGTATGTTCAGTGATCGAAAAAAATGCAAAACTCGGAACATATGTTTTTTCTTTATTAATTTGCTACCTTGTGTTTATTTCTGAATCATTCCATGGAATTGAAATTTCTGAATTTTTACTTCTGTACATTCTGCAACTGGCACGCTTTATTTTTATACATTCTGCAACGGACGTCAATCGGTTGTCGGTTATAATAATATTTTACACTGTTGAAAGAAATATAAAAATGTACACAAAAAAATCCTGCTTTTCTATATGTTGAAGAATTTTTCCTAAGATATGTGTATTGAATAAATGTGCCTTTTGTCTGATTATTTTTAATCGATCTGATTATTTTTGACAGTGCAAACATACTATAGTTCAATATCTTCTGGAAGGCAAGGTGATCTTCATTATGCATGGAACTAGCAGAAATTTAACCTATATGTCTTAACCGCGAAGGTTCTTACACCATATGTGGGGTGCCATTTCTATCAGCAGGTAATTATGATTATGAATCTTTAAACGCCAATAGTTTTGCCAGATCGAACAATATACCGCCATTGGCACTGAGTGCTTCGCTGGGCTACGTGGCTCATTTACTTCAAATGATGGCGGTAGTAACAAATCGTTCTTTAAGGTACAGTATGTCCTGCAAAAAAAAATTTTTTTTTGGAGTTTATGTGAACATTACAATTATAGAAATCCCATAATCCACAAAGGCTCACGCACTCGTATTCTGAATATTGTTAAAGAAATGCCCCACTACTAACTTACAACACCTTACACAGCCAATAATTTCCGGGATCGACATATAGATGTCCTCTCTAACAAATATTCATATTATTTTTAGAAGCTAACTTCCCGTCCTTTTTTTAATTCGCTCATTCCTTATAAGTAACCTATTTTTGTTATTTTCAAAACAATGGACAAATCCGAATGCGTATGTTATTCGACGCTCTAAGAAAAGCTGATTACCCCAGAAAACGTTTAAAAATATCAAAAATTACTTTCGCTAATTGGCAAGTGCGACAGTGCACCCACTTGATTGCATGAAAATTCGGCCGTAAAAAAGCTGTTTGCTAATTCGAAGTCGTTTTGTTTGTAAAACAAGTGCGCCACGTCATAAGCTGATGAATGTAACGGCAAAATTGCCTGAATTAAAATAAAAAATGCTGCTCACCTCATTCCCATATATGTGGCCTCCCGTCATTTTTAGTTCCAAAGAAAAAGGATTTAAATGAAATATTGAAGGAAACGGAGCACTGAAAATCACGCTCACTCGCTCTTGTTACGTTTCGCTTTATTTTTGTAAATGAAGTAATTTACACATAAAGGGTAATGGGCAACAAAAAAACTACGTTGTTTAAATCAAAATAAATGAAAACGTTAGAGTTTGGCAAGACCGATCGTTAAAGTAGGACACCTCCTCGCCTTAAATAATTCTTTTCTTTTTTCTGTGATAAAATACAAGAAATTATTTTTAGTTCCCATGCGAAGAAATGTTTTTCATAGGAATACTTACCAGGAAGAGAGCTCAAGATGACAATTGACGTTGCCTAAATTAAGAAACACTAGTTTTTTGCATCTATTTTTGTCATAAAGTACTAAAAGTGCCTTGCTACCCGTTGAAGGCTTACTTTACATGACGACTCTTATAAGAGATTGGGTCTGAAAGATAGCCTTATGTGGTCTAAGTTTGATATAAGTTATTTTTAAGTCAAATTACTATTACGTCACTATAAAATATTAAAATTCAAACTTTTTTCCCATATTTCTTGGAGCGGTCTTTTAAAAACGGGATTAAAAAATTCGGCGATCCGATCCAACTGTTTTACATCAACTTCGTATGAGAATACTGCTAGTCAATTTAAAAGTTTTGCAAATTGCAAATTCTTTTAAATAACAACTTTTTTAGAGAAAGGGTTCTTAGCCTGGCTTAAGACGTTTTTTCGATACCCACTTGCTGCGCTTGGTTACATGCCTCATATTATTCATCTCCTATATTTTCAAATTTAATTGTAAGACCTTGGAGACTTATAGCGGAACTTTAACGAACTCAATTTTGTATAGGAAAACGTTGATCAAGTATAATATTTGAAAATATGTAGTCAAGGTGTTCATTTGGCTTTAATTCTTACGATAGTTTTACTCTTTTATTCTGCAGGAACAAATCTAGCTTCCTTCGTCATGCTTCAATTTTCAGAGTATGTTCGCATAGATTGTATAAAACAACAACAACAACAAAACGTAATAGAGTCTGAATTAGCACTTGTTGCATTAGAATAGCGACTCTGAATTTGGAAGCATCTGAGAGTAATTAAGTGAGCGAGTCTGAATTAGCACTTGTTGCATGGTGTTCTACTAAGTCTGTATAGCAAAGCTACATCAGGATTGCTTATAAAGAGCAACTACGCAAAGTAGAGTTTCGGCACTGTACAAATATTTCAGATTCACTAATCCCGCAAATTCTATAAATGACAAAGAATAAAACCTTTTAAACCGTGTGTTGCAAATTTTAATTTTGTTTACCTCTGCGCTGAACATTCTTTCATTTATATTTTAAAGGTAGTATCTACGTATGTGTATTTGTTGTGAATATATCTTTAATTGGAAATATTGTTAATTTTATTTATAAATTTTCTACCAAAGTATTTTACCAAAGTGTACTAATCACTAAATAGAAATACACAAGTTTGCTATTACCATTTGCATGGAATTCCGTGAAAAATATTTCAAACTCACATATATAGCGTGAGCAAAAATTATTATTTATTTGCTTTTGTTTCGAGCAACTTAACGACATTATAACAGCTCCCGAGAATCCTTACAATATGCTTGTCTTACGCCGTCTGCAGTTAAAGTGAAAAGTTATGATCAATTTGGATCGCATCTTTTACACACGCCATTATCCTATTATGCAACAAGATTATACATGGACTATTTGTTTTTCGTTTATGGATCTATATAATTAAAAGAGCGTAATCTATAGTAAACAATCTGTTGAATAAATGGTCAGATGAACAGTAAATTAATGTATTTTAACGGCGATAATAATCATAATAATAATAAAAGAAATTTGCATTGATTTAATTTGATAAAGTGAATATAGTCCTTTGCCTACGTCGTATTTAAACTAACTTTTAATCTTAATACCTCGTTATGGTTCGAAAGTTAATTGGAGTTCCTTGCTGTATCCGTTGCCAAGCTCTTGCATGTTTGCAATGGTTTAGCGGTTCACTTGCAATTTACATGCTTTTTTTTTTAATCTTATTTATTTATTCATGAATTATTATTTAATTATTATATTACTTATTTATTTATTTTTTTCTTTATTTCTCCTTATATACTTTATGCTAGTTTTTAATATTAATTGGTATAAGATTTACTTTTAAGAGTCAATTGTATTCGACTGTTCATTTATTTTAGTTGAGTTTCATGTGTAAGTAAACAAAAAAAACAACAAATAAATAAATAATTATTCTTTATCTAAAAATACGTTGGCATGTTTTTGGAATTTATTACGCTAATCGAAAAAAGAAAATTTTGAGGTCAGATATGTTCCGGTAGGCAAAACTTTGACAGCAGATGTCTTCGTAACCTTCACTCAAGACGAACATAGATTTTTCACTTGTTCTTCTCCCTTTTCTCACGTTTGTCTCGATAATGTGCGCGCCAATACAACTCTCGTTTACATCTACGTAAGATTTTAGAGATAATTTTTTTCTTTTTCTAGGACTGAATGTCAGGATATTGCATATCAGTTAATAAATGCATCGGCGGTTCATCCACATATCGAATATAATGAAAAAAAGAAAACTAAACAAACAGAAAAAGACTTTCCCTGGTTTGTGGCGGACGATGACTGCAAAATTTAGATCTAGATGTTGCTTTTTAAGAATGCAAAATTTTTATCCGATTGTTTAGTAACCGAGGATAGAATTAGGAGAGGACAAAAAATGTACAAATTAGCGCAGCAAAATTGGCATAATAATATATTTTTAGTAATATACTTTTTTTTATAGTTTTTTTGATCCTTGTCGTACTAAACTGTTCCTTATGTAGTTTGTTATGTTCTTTCTCGGGGATTTTGTTGTATTAGTTATTAAATTAGTTTTTTTTATATTAGTGATCTTTTAGAAGTAGTTTAAGGAATTCTCTAAGGAATTATACCAAGAATTATAGTTAAACGCAACATCCCAAAGAAAAAAAAAAGAATTATAGTTTATTTACATAATGACTTTGTCTCTCTTAATAACGAGACAACTTTAGCCAGCTTAGTTCATTTTTACTGGCTCTTTGGCCAAAACACGTCAGTTTAGACTTTAGCTTGGAAAGTAAAAAAGAGATTGTACAGGCGGACGGACAAGTGTACATAGATTCAGGAATGACTTTAAATAGAGCGGTAAAAAACTTTTCTATATGTGTTTTATTGATTACTTTCAGAGCTAATTATTTCAATGAAATTTATTGCCTATTTTTAAGCACACCTCATAAAGAATTTATAGAATTTATATATAGCGAAATTTGCATGAATTTTGATCGGGTTAAAGTCCATAAGTTGGGTTAATTTCCATACACTTTAAAAATTTTGCATGAATTTTGTCATAATGCGAATAACAAAAAGGGTTACAATATCCTGGCCAATAGAAATGGAAAATTTAGGTTTTTTGCAAGAGAAAATGCAGCAGGATTTTCTTCTAAATTCTTGTTTTTGTCTTAATTTCTTTGAACATCTGTAATACAGAGAAATGCACCGAGCTTTTTGTTTAAACTCATCTTAACAACGATAACGGGATCCTTTCCTGTGAAGATGTGGTGATGACAGTCAATGTATTCCAAAAACCATATTTTAATTTTGGCTTCATGTTCAGAGAATTTAATTTTATTCAAAGTTTAAGGAATCCTCTTCGAATGTCATAAATTGTCAAATTCGAAAATATCAAGCAAATATCTGGTACTTAATATTCAAAAAAAAAGGATGGTCTTAATCGACTAATGGGTAAGTTGCTCTTCAATCGTTCCCAAAACCCATTCAATATATTCCTGAATTTTGGTGTAAACTTTTATCTTATTGTCCGATCGCGGACAAAGTCTACAGGAGAGGGTAAATGTGGGCACGCGGCTGCTTATGATTTTGAACCCCGTCGAGACCTCTTCCGCGTACGATGCCAATACTCTATACTACTGTACTTCCTCTAGGAAACAATAAAAATTGCAAAAATAAATGTTTGAATTATAAATTCGTACAAAGTTTGATCACCTTATAGCGCAACGTCCAAGTCCAGCTTCCCTATTACCGCCAGCAGTTAATTCCGTAAGAAGACATTCTTTTTACCGTAGGTTTCTGGATATTGTTTTGAGTTTGGGATTTTTAGGGTCTCCTTTGGTCTTTTGCTGATATCTATAAAATATATGAAAACGAAGAATCGGCTTATATTGACGTAGTGTTTCACAACACGAGTCAATGCATTGTAAGCGGTAATGTCACATATGCTAATATTCAATATAAATATTCAGCTAAATTTACGGGAGTTGTAAGCTTTTGAATGCCCTTCTAGAGATAGTAGAAAAGTTGGATGATCCAAAAAATTAATATTATATAAGAATAAAATAAAATAATCAAATATCGAAAATAATAAAACATCGAAGTAGGTTTCGATCAAATAATTCGTTGGAAAACACATTAGCTCTATTAGATATCGAATGCCTACAGCCTGAATTATCACAATAACACCAAGTGACTTGCGGTAAATTAAAATCCTTCAACACTATGACTACATCAGCAGGTTTTGACGTTTGACGTCAAAATTACAAACAAGGGCAGCATGTTTCTTATAAGTAGTAATATTCACGTTTGGAACACTCCAATCATAAGTTTTTGTTTCGTTTTTTCAGAAATCCAATCGAATTCGTTCAATTTGAAGCGTAAATCCACTTTAGTATTTACAGTGTTGACATGTTGACCGCCTGGCCCAGAGCTGCGACTATGTGTTATTTCCAATTTTTCAAGCGGTTATAGCGATTTTCTAGCTATTATACATCAGGAAGCCAGGCAAAGGACTAAATAGGCTGACGGACAAGTATGTACTGTAAATAGAATGAAAAAGGAATTGATATGTACATATATATATCAGCAATCTTTGGCAACGAATAGTAGGCAAGAGGCCCAATAACAAGGCATTAAAAAAATTAAACTCCAGTTTGTGCTGGGATAAATTGTTGTAAAAATGCATCAAGTAATTGTATTTTGAAGTCTGTGACTAATCGCTTTTTCTGTAACATAAATTCTACTTTCAATATTAAATAAATTAAGGAAGCTAACGACGCTCTCCACATTTAAATAAATAAATAAATTTCTTCCCATATAAGCATTCTCTCTCAGAATTTGTAAAAATCAAACGTAGAGTCTCTCATATTTGTAAAACTATTATAAGTAAATATCAAATTACAAAATTTATATCTACTTAAATCACATATATATATATATATATATATACATGTATATAAATACATATATCTATATATATACATCATATTACATCAGGAACAGGAAATCTCGGCTTAACACGATTAATTCGTACTGTACTGTATCGAAAACGTGTTATAGAGAAAATTTTCTATTTTTTGATTTAAACTAAAATATCATAGAGCATAACATAAGTTTGGGCAAAACCCATTGCAATTTGTCCCGTGCTGTGTCGAAATCAAGGCGTAAGGTGTCAAACTTGTTATAATAATCGCAAATTTCGTACCGTGTTTTATCGAATCACACAAGTGCACAAATTAAGCGGGTGGCGCCTGTACACATATTCGTCGGTTTTATAAACCATTTTCACACACATTCATTTGAGGGAATATTTTTTGATTAAAAAAAGCTAGTAGGTGCATATTATATATTATTAGGGGGACGCATAAGTAATCAATTATTTTCGCAAGATACCATTTCTCATTAGTCCTGCGGCAACCAGACAAGTGTAAGCATACTTTTTTTTGGTGTTATTCTTCAACCAGTGTGTTAGTAATTTATTCCCAACAATATAAATTTTTTTTGTAGCCCTGTAATAAAATGGCGGACTTTGTACCTTCTGAAAGCCATATTCGTAATTGTGTATTTTTCCATTTTAACGCCGGTTTAAGTGCCACGGAAACAACAAGCAAAATTTGCGTCATATATGGAGGTGTGTTGACGGTCAACAAGTGTTAACGTTGGTTCAGAAGATTTGTTGCAAGTGATTATGACCTGTCAGATAAGCATCGAACTGGACGCCGAGGTCAATTCGATAACGACGCCTTGAAATCTCTAGTGGAGTCCGATCCAAGGTTGACTATACAGGAACTATCAAGAGGCCTTGTGTCTACCTGGTCCACCATACAGCAGGGTAAATGGATTCCACACCTGTTGCTTGAGGCCAATAATGATCTTCGGCGAACAAATTGTAATTCCATGCTCACCAGACTAAGCAGAGATCCATTTTTGTCTAGAATCGTAACTGGAGATGAAAAATGGATCCTTTATGATATATATATAAATTATATACATATATAAATTATAAATAATAATAAATAAATGTACATTATCCAAGCTACTGTTTGAACCACACTTCATCAATCCACATTTGTTTTGATACCATAGTTTTCGCGATTTCCACGAATTAAAGCAAATAGAACTGCAATTACAAACACGGAAAAACACAGCAAGTTGCTTATCAGCCGAAAGGAGGCGAAAAGGTGGCTGTAACTTTTGTGACCTGGAATAAAATAATAGTAAAATAAATTCTCTGAAGTAAAAGACTTGCTGTAAATCTTAAATTACAAAAAAAATTAAAAATATCCATTTATTCTTCTTAGCGATTTGTAAGTTAAAGCCGAAAAAATGCCCCAACACAAAGGTTGTGTTCCCATTTTTAGGCCGAGAAATACGCCTTAGAGACGTCATAAGGCGCATGCATTCAAGTGTTTGTCATCAATTATCGAAACGTTCAGATTTTTTATTTGATACTCACACAAATATACGGTTTGAAAATCACCATCTATATGATTAAAATAACGAACGCTAAAATTGATAGACAATTTAAGTTTTTGTTTACTTGGTATGGTATTTTTAATTTTTATTATCTTCTCGCTTTGCTTCAAACGTCAGAACAAAAACGTTTACCAGTAATTCTTTTTAACATTCTTTAGCTTATGATATAAAGACTTTAATGGTCCTACACTTGACAATATTAAGGTCGTTAATATGATACATTTCATAAGAATTCGAAAATCTTCTGTGGTCTTACGAACGAAAAATCCCGTCTCATAACCATAATACTGTGCAGTTAAGGCCAGTACAAATGTTACTAAACCTAAGAGGTTATGAAACGTTTTATTTAAAAGAGGACTCAAGAGCTGTTTAAGTTTCTGCGAGTAAAGAGCAGCCAAACCCGAGATCATACTAACGCAGCATAAGATAAAAGCGGCAAAGCCTGGAATGATATTATAAACGTTGCGAAAATCAGAGCCTGGGTAAGTTTTTGAAGCTTTCTTACCTAATTTTCCATGCACCGTTGCAATTAGGAATCCTTTCTGTATACACTTGACAAGCGTTCCGGTTATACCTAAACCACCGCCCAATACTTGTAGTACCCAATGTATGGTAGTTTTAGTAATCCTAGGGAAATTAAAAGTTAGTATATTACTTTTGTAATGGCACATAATCGCCTCCGCCATAAGAAACGAGAACTGTAAGGAAAACGAAATAGTAGAAAAAGATATTATTTAAAGAAAAGTGTTTCAATATTTAGTACCCTAAGCTATGTTAAGTTTGCGTGAACCTATGCAACACCTGGAAGCACTTGATGCGCTTCCCCCTTTTATTATTACAATCGATTCGGAACCATTTTTTGAACCAGTTCGAGCTTGTCTGTCCGTCTATTTATCTGATGTCCGTCTACGTATATCTGCACTTGACCTAAGGATCATTATTTTCGAGATTTTTTGACCAAATTAAGTACATAGATATGCTTTAGTCCACAAACGAATGGGACTTGATGGATGGATGGAAAAATCTGTTTTTTATTAACATGTGACGGAGCAATTTGTTAAATCGCCCTACTCCTTCTAAGCGTTCCAAGAACAAACTCTAATCTTAAATATCATGGTCTACATAGAATCCCCACCCCTACAAGGAAGAGGGGATAATGGAAAGAGCGCCTTTATGCGGCAACAATTCTTGAGCTAAGATAATAACAGCAGAGCATTATGGTATAAATTCTGTCGCTTGACTACAATGCCTTGTTAGATTAAATGGTTGTAAAACAAAATTTGGTTTAATCAAATAAAAAGAATTTTTATACAATGTTTAATTTATAAATATTTTTTTACTTTTTTTTTCCATTATCGTTTTATGAATAGGCAGCAATTAAATATGCTTTTATAACTTCACAATATATTAAATAAACAGTAATAAACAAACCGTCACAGAAGAAATTAGTACACAATTTTCTGATATGTGAATGCAAATTTATTAAACCAAGTTTGTTTATTTTTATTTATGTAATAGATCTGCCAAAATGTCTAAAGGAACTCAATTTAAATTGTTTAAATATTTATCCATACATCTTCATAACTACTTTCATAATATTGGAATACAGTTATGCTAATTTAGTCATTCTCTTTGCGAAACCTATGAGAGAGAGTAAAGAAATCTCTCGTATTAATGACTTGTTCTGAAATTTCTTTCGCTGATATTGAAATCCTTATTTATAGTCATAGAAAGTGAGAGTTGATGTTAGACGTATGGGATGCTTTTGTTTTAGTTTAATTCTGCTTTAGTTCAATAGACCGGCCAACAATTTTATGTAGCACCTATAAAACACTCATATATATTTTCCATACAAATAGTTCTGAGTTCGTTATCAGGCCCATAACAACAATGAAATTCTAATTCTGACGTACATCGTGTCGAAAAATTTCTTTTTCTCAAGAGGTTTTTGTGAAAATATATATTTTCAGTTGATCAATCTGCGTATTAATCTGATGCCGATTTCTGGAATTATGGGCGAACTAACTTTTTTACCATAGACGGTTATGCTAACTGTAGTGCAAAAGTATTGAACAAAGTTTTACATTATAGAACGCTTACGCTAAGCCATTGAAAACAGTAGATCTTTCTAATAATACCAATACCAATAATAATACCAACTGATAGCACTTCGGATAAACTATACACACTAAATACTATAACTTAACCTTAGAATGTCGGTCTAGCATGTAAATCAGTTCGTGAAGTCGTGTTTGTTATGAGGGCGTTAAAATCTTTTTTCAAATTTTTGACCAAAGACGGGCATGTAATCCATCGTCCTTTGATCTTTTTCGTTTTCTTACAAGAGAAATTATAAGGTTCTTAGTCGCCCGACACTAAAAAGAAAAATTCGAAAAAGAAACTCAAGGTTACGTCGGAAAATGTTTCTGCAAATTGTTTTAATGTTCATTGTTGCCAAAGTGATTCTAAATCGATTGGTATTATTAAAACTGAATATTTTTCAACTCCTTCTAGGTGTTGCGCGGATCCGAACAGACTTAATATACCTTTGTACCACAAGTGGTGTAATTATAGTCCTTTGTGGTGTAATCTTTTCACATCAGCTTCAACTTTAAAAACTCAAGAAAACCGAAAAGCTTAGGCTTCGATATATTATTCATTATAACAATGAGTGGGAAAATGCCCATGGAGATGTTTAATGCTTATCTGTTGCAGTTTATACGCAAAGAGCAAAAGAATCAGAAACCTGAATTATTTTTACTATTAACTTGCTGGCAAGCAACTTTCAAGGTTTTTACCTAATTCGAACCTCGGTTATCTTTATTTTTGCGATAAGGGTCAATTTATCGCAGACATAACACAGACAGATAGACGACAATTTGTTATATACACCTTATGAGATCTCTGAAGCTTCTTTCCACTTGTTGCGAACGCTTCTCAAGCTTCAATAGGGTTACAAAAACCGTGAAATTTTTAAAAATTGTACGTGTGCGCGCGTTTTGATTTTGCTTGAGCGGCAATTTACATCGATATATACGAGGCCACAATAAAAAGTGCATATCAGAAGTGGCTCTAGGATTGGAAAAAACGCTGGCACAGTTGTATTATACCTACGGGGGATGGCCTTGAGGAGAACAAAATAGATATTAATGAGTAAATAAATGCGTTTCGAGAAAAATGAAAAGTAACCCTTTTGTTGAACACGGCTCGTACGAGTGGGAGTCAAAAATATTTAAAAATGGTTGCGTTTCGGTGCTTTGGGGCATATTTGATATTGGGAAGTAATGACAGTTTCCCAACTTCATCTTAAAAATTTCATTAAAAACTTATACGTTTGGTCTCAGCGAAAAATATTCGAATCAGGATACGATACTCGTCAAGAAGATATAACCTTTCTATCCATATGTTTAGTTGCAGCGAGCGAAATGAAAAACTTTGAATATCCCTTCGCAGCCTTCGTAGTTGGCTTATTAAAAAATGTTCGTCACATATGTTGAATGTAATTGAAAGTGAATGCTTGTTAAGATATTCGGTAAGCATTCATTTTTGTTATTTTTAGTATAAGTTCTGATAGTAAATAGCTTACTCTGTGTTTTGCGGTTATTGTTGCGACTCCTGTGACATACTACATAAACAATATTCTTGTGAAGTGTTCTCATTATCAATTAAACAGTTCATGAAGAATTATAAAATATGCGACATATTCCATACAAAGCAAGGATCCATTAATGTTCATAGCAAGTAAGCATTTTTTAAAATTCATACACTATATGCTTACCCCAAGCGTCACTAGCCATGCATGCAATGAGGTCTTCGTCAAGCCGGTACTCAAACATAACCAATTCATGTAAATAGTCGTAAAACCAATGCAAATTTGGTTAATAATATTTAAGAAATACTCGATAGTTATTAGAGATTGCTTTGTGTCACTATCAGCACAATTCGATTTCATATCCATTGTCATTTTTAAGAATCGAGAAGATATCACAGATTTCGTCCTTGGAGTTTTGATGAAAGTATCCGGTTTGGAAAGTTCTATAGACGTTAATCTTTGATAACCGAAGGTAGAAGTTGTACTAGCCGTTGCCGCGGTATCAGATGTACAGGTAGCGTTTTCGCCGTCCGCTAGAATAGATGTAATTTTTAACGTTGTACTGCCATAATCAGTACAAATGACACTAGACGTCGCGTCATTTGATGTGCTCATATTCACTGCGAAATGTAAAAAAGTTTTCGGGTCTAGTTGGCTAAAGAGAAAATGAGAGAGAGATTAAATAAATTTACCCAATAAAGTCTCTTATCAATAAAATTGAATTGGGTTGAAATTTGATACAAAAAATAAACAGAAAAATAAAACTTCTCTATTTTTTAAGGGGGAGTCACAATATATTTGATGATTGCTTTAATTTTATGTTATATTTATTACGTTTACAACTTGGAACAAATATTGATTGTCTTGTTAATTGTCTTAAAAAAAATTCCTTTAAGCACCGATCAACCACCTCAAAGGCGCTTCGAATAGTCTGAGAGCCCCTTTGATATACGCCGTCATTACGATATTCAATAACCGGGTGCTACGTTTATTAATCTCACTGTTCTTTCTTTGCAACCCGAAGAGATGAAATTTTGCCAATAAAAAAGTCCTGAGGTAATATTTTCTCTTAGGAAGTTACGCAGCTTTGTCAAAGCTCGATTCATTATACCTTTTTAGAGTAGGGGTGTCTAGGCGTTTAGCATGCGTTTTTACTGGGAATGTGATCGTGGTATCCAATTGCTCACCGAAGGAGAATATGCCACTCGTTGCTCCCCGCATGCCGGGTGGAGAGCTATTGTGTGGACATGTTCGCCTCTCCAATCAGACTAAGGCCCGTCTAAATGCTCTCTTCTCCGGATCCAGATGAATTTTATAGGTTCAATGGGAAGAAATTAAAAAGGTTTCAGGTGTTTTTAAGCGACCGAAATTCTTAAATTTAATCTATGACTGCAAGCTGAACTGACATGAGCACTATACTTTCTGTTTTAATGCTTATGCCCGCGAGACTTCGAACAACGGAAAACAGATGTCGCTAGATTGGCACAAAATGGCTGACCTCCTCTCTCCTAAACCTCTATGTCAGAATAATATATATTTTATTAAACGGTGTGCCGTCAGTCGGTCAACTTGGATCAATTTCGGAATGACATTTTAACTAGACTCAAGAAATGTTTACATAGGCTTTGAGATCAATACATTTTATTTTTGCCCATTACGATCATTTTGTCACTGAAGCTTCACAGGATTCACGCAAAACTTTGCGCTGTGTCCGCATCAACATATGCTACAGATTGTAAGTTATAAGTCTTTGGTTAGTACGCGGCCATCAAGTAAGAATTAAGCGCTCTATTTCGATTTTTGCAACTGTGAGGCTTTCAACAATAGATCGAAAGCAGACAGATGAAAGGACACAGAGAAATCGGATTAGGAACATAAACATTTTGAAAAGTTCTTCAAGCGCATTTGTGAATTTTAGAAGGGTAAAAGCAAATTTAGTGCACGCCAGTTTTTCAATGATGTATACATAAAAGAGGAGTGTAATATTTCGTATCCATATACACATGTTTGTACACGCTTCTCAGTTTTTTTAATTGTGTATTAGGTCTTGCTACTTTCCAACCTCATTTCTCATAAATTACATATCACACGTATAAGTATGTAAATGCTATACGAATTGTTGCACGAGTTATCAAAGATAAAACGCGTTAATCGTAATTAACCATAATTCGAAAGCTCCGAACATCCAAAATGCTTAAAAATACGTTTTAAATATGCATTATATTCACTCAAATCACATCAGTGGCACATCTAAATAAAGTGCATAAAGATCGATTTAAGCTGAATGTTAACTTGGTTTCGTTAATTTTGTTTTTTTGTTCACATATTTATCAGCGGTCAACGCTTCAATGTATTATTGTTCGATCTTCAATATATAAGTTTTTTAAATATTAAGAAATATCTGCTTATCAAATTTTAATATTTAAATTTTTCGGAATAACCCACACGTAATTTCTACGAATTTATTGAAAATAATATAATGGTTTCAATATAAATCACTTGGGCGTTATTATTTTTTTTGTCAATTAATGTTTTTCTTTTTTCACAAAACTCGCTTTGTTGTTGCATTAAACTTGAAACGTAAACTAAGAAAAAAGCTTGATTTTTCCCAACGAACAAGCAGCGAAATGAGAACACATTGTAACACATTCTATTTTGTATTGAATTACTGCCGAAAAAGAGCATCCCATTCTCTTAATTTAGCTTTGGCGAAAACTTAAGTTTAAGTGTTGTGTGAAGTGATCTACTCAAGACCCATTAAAGATACATTAAGTAGTTTATATTTTTTCCGTAGGACGAATTTCAGACACCTACCGCTCCACGCAAATATATATTAATCGCAAAATATCTGGTTGTATGAAAAAATATTTCAGGAGACAGGGCGGGGGGTTTGAAACGTTGCGATCAGCAATTTCAAATCTTGCAGTTCTTTGCAGTGTTTTTTCTCAGCTTTCTGACAATACTGTAAGCTGTATTACGCCTACTCATAAAATTGGAAATCAATTCTTTCCGATTGGTAAACGGATTGATATACTTAAGCCGGCTGAATATGTTAAGATCCTTGTACACTTTACTCTTACGTAATTAAATGTATACGTATTCTGCACGTCCAATATGAAATGACGAAACTGGCGCGTAAGAGATTAAATATGATTTTATTAACATTTATTAAGTTGACATTAGTAGAGATCTGCTAGTTTAAAAGGAAAATTGCTGAAAATTACAACAGGCACTTCATTTTGCCACTTAAGTTTTACTTGTAGGGTTCACGAAAAGCAAAAAAGACAACAATTTTTTTATTTTACTGCAATAACCGCAAGGTTCTTTGAGGTTTTTTGTTAGATTTAAATGTTTTAAGTTTTTGTGAAAATGTCAGAGCTTAAATGAAGAGAAAAATCACATAAAATAAAAAAAAAATCGTAAAATTATGTTCGGTTATATTCGAATCGTTTATACTCATCTTCTTCATATTAAAAAAGAGCCGAAGAACTCGAAGAGATCAATTTTTCGAATTTTGTATGGATACTGTGGGATCATGCAGAGACTTTGCGTGAATCGTAAGCATAAAACGCAAAACAGAAATGTACTCCGTTTATGTTGTGCGGTAGGCGCGTCCTTTCATCGATTTTGTCCATTTTCACTTCAAAAAGTGCATGCAGGAGCTTCGAATGTTTTTGTCAACGTTAGAAGGTGCGCAGTGGAAGAGACGAATGGAAGACGAATACATGTAGGTCGATTCAGAATTTGATGTTGATCAACAATACACCTATTTTATAAGGCTGTTGACTTTTCCTTCTGGATACTGCACAGGTTTTGACAAAGGAATAAAGCTTCGCTAGTCTATAATATTACCTGGGCATGGTTGAGTATTTCCATGTTTGTGCATCCGCTGGAGAGTATACGCACAAAGCTTTGTCGTAATATTTATTGTAGTTTCTAATTTTTTTTATTTTCGAAAGCAGAGGTTTTCAGTTTATGTTTTATTGTACGTGAGCCGACTTGTCCCATTTTCAATATTAAATCTCTCACAGGAAAATCAAGTATTTTTGCAAAATTTCAAGTCGATACCTTCATTTTTGCGACTAGAAAAATGTTTGTTACATGAAGACACACTATTTATTACACACAATGTATATTCTTTATAATATTTCTGAAGCTTCCTTCTGGGCGTGCAAATATTTTGACAAAATGAATGTACCCGCAACCCGACAAGCTTAACGCTTTTCTGCTAAGAACCTTAGTAAACTTAACGGTGACATAAATCCTCCAGCTGATTTCAAATCTGCTGGAATTCGAAACTGGTTAGTAGTCCACACTACGTATTAAGTTTCTGTGAATGTGCACAACCCTCAGAAAAACTTAAGATAGAACTGAGTTTTATTATAGCAAACGGTTCAAAATGATTGAATGAGATTTGTCTACTCACCTACACATCGCAAGCACACATCAAGATATTTTGAAAGTTTTGGTATATTGACTTGTTTTGGCCCGATTGGGTCCTGTTTTGAAAAAGTCATAGGAATGACATAATATAGAGATATAACTAAAATGGTTAACAACTTGCCGGGAAAGACGATAAAGTAATGGAAGTTTCACTACAGAAGCACCGTCAAGCCAGCTTTTACGAGCGCGTCTATGAATTGATTAAGCTATTATTTCAGTCAAGAATTCCCTGGACTAAGACATGGACAAGTATTTTCTAAAACACGTCTTCGTTGTTACCCTCATCAAAAGCGATACGATTAGTCCAACGGTTGTGTAATATTTCACTTCTTGGTGGTTCATTGCGTTCCGCACAACATCGTTTAAAATCCCCAAACCATCGACAAATTTTTGATTTCGACGGCGAGTAGTGTCATTAAAATCATTATAATTCGTAAACAAATTGTCGACATGATATGAAGCTTTCCGCATACAAACGACATCGCCTATTTAGTCTCATGACTTATGGAGCCTGATGCGGTAACTTTCACTTTCCAATCTTTAACAAACAAGCAGGCGAATTTTAGCTTTATTGCACAATGCATTTTTACAAAAGCACGAAAATAAATATTAGTTCCCAAAATTGCAACGATCTTTTATAATCGTGACGTTTCTTACATTTTTTAAAATGTCACTGTAATTAAGAATAACACGTAAGACATATCTTTAAAAAAGAAAAGTAATAGAAAATTTATCTTGGCTAGGTGCGAATGTTTGATACCAAGCGCCTTAAAAATGAATACACAGAAATATCAAGATATTCGAGAAATAGAGGACGCGGCAGTTTGCCAACTACCGTTACTTTTACAATTTCCCTGTAGATGGTCCTGCGTAATACTCGTACAAACTCGGAGATCAACATCAGCTAAATATTGCAAAACGTAGGTTTCTCCTTACAGGAGGCTGATTACTCGTATTTTCCCATTGCGATTTTAAATACTTTTAGGTCTAGCTAATCTATGTAGCAGGCTAATTTTGCGTTTTTTTTCTTATAGCAATTCCTGGAAGGATAAAAAGTAAGGCTTTGGAATAAGGAGTTGGCCGAATTCCGTTTTCAATAAACTAATGCTTGCCTCGTCTTTTTAAAGCCGCTTTTAGGGTAAACCGCAAACTGCGGCCGAAAGTCTCAATATTGTCTTCGTTCTTACATTCTGGTCCTAAAGGTATTATGAATTTTTTTGTTCCATGCATCTAATGATTTACTTATTGTAACGATTATGTTTAACTTTAAGTTACCGTGATCACAACCATTAATCAAAAATTTGAATGATTTGCAAACGTTGTTCAGGCGTGCGCAACCCCAACCTTAAATGGCGAATTTAAACTTCTATAAATCTCTCTTATGAAACGAAACCTACTAATTAATCCAAACATAGGCCAGAAAGTATTTATTTGAATTACTAAATGTGAGAAGAATACGGAAGTATACCAAGTTGGATATCATTTTTCCCTTCCCACAACTATTAACAATCATTTAAAGCGAAAGCCATAGAAACGGCCTTTAAATACGAGGTTTTTGGGCAAATTTTTTTAGTGTGGAAAAACATGTAACAGAGAGAGAGAGATTATTAAGCATATATTTAGGCGCAAGTACAAAATGTTTTCCCAAAAAATATGAAGAAACGCCAAAGCGAGGACCGCAGAATTGAATGTAGACAAGTAAGAATATTATATTCGGTTGTGATCGAATTTCTTATACCCACCATCGTTATCCTATTTTTATATCCATCACCGAACGATGAGGGGTATGTTCATTTCGTCAAGACTTTTGCATCGCTCAGAAGAAAGCTTCAGAGACCCCACAAAGTATTCTTGATCAACATCAAATTCTAAATCGATGTAAGCATGTCTGGCCGCAAAAACGAAGCTATCAACCGCAAATTTGGCAGAAACATTGGAAGTTTTTGCACGCAAGTTGGTATTGGAAATGAGCCAAATCGTTTGAATGACACGCCCGCAGCACCACGTAAACTGGGAATTCCTCTGTGTTCCTTTCTGTTGGTTTTTTGCTCTTTACTCAAAACTATGGCATATAAATGTACAAAAATTAGAACGCGTATTGTGTGGACGATGCTTTAGCACCTGCACACAAACGGCACAAATTGACCACACCTACCCAATATAATAGTGTATCAAAATTTAATTTATTCTTCAACACCTTTATAAGGCGGAGAACAAGCTTCGAAAACTCCATAAAGTATGTAAATTATTGGCCAGTTTTAAATTCGGGATGCAGCTAAACCTGTCCGTCTGTCCGCCTGCGCAATTGTGTACTTGTACTTGTGGTAAACATTCTACAGTTAGCGAAAATGAATGTATCGCCTACAAATTTGCAAAAGAATTTGCGAGGGATCTAAACTTGTCACATGCTACGTCCACAACGCTCACACACCTGTGCGACCAGACCTTTTATTTTGAAAATAGAAAAAATCAGCTGGGCCACTCCATATTATGGAGCATGAAAATGTAGTTCATTTCCCGTTTTTGTCTTTTTTATGATAATGGTAACGGGTATAAGAGATTCGGTCACGACCGAATATAATTTTCGTACTTGTTATAGAGAGAGGGATATCAAGTGTTCTATGCGGGTTTTGAGTTCTACGTGCTTTAAAGGTATTGGAAAAAAAATTTTCAATTTGCCAACAAAGAAATGAAATGCTTTGTTAGCAAATAAGATTTAAACTGAATTATCGAAAATCGCCCCCTTGTTTCACTAAGAAATACTACTTTAAAGGCATTGTTAAAAAATTAAAAAAAAATTGTTGTAGCTACGCTGCTTGCTTTTCGTTTTTAAAAAATTGTTTTAAAGAAGTGCGCTTAAAGCTTTAGGCACCCGTAAACCACAATATAAGTAAGTTAAAAAGATCGTATGGTTTGATAAAATTTGACCACGCCCACAGAAATCACTTTATATCATTTTGAAACATTTAAGATCAAAATTGATATATTTACTGTGCGTTCTCCTTAACCTTCTACACTACATTCCCTAGAAAACTTTTTCAAGGAGTGAACTCGACTCTTTTTCCTATTACAGAAATGCTCACCATAACTATTAGAAATCTTCCGAAAAAAAAGTTGAAATACGGGGCGACAAATTTGCCTATATTTGTTGCCAATGTAAGAGATAAACTTTCAAAATGTGTTCGATATACAATCTTAGTATGAAAAGTTCAACTAAGTGTGCAGTTTTACAGCTCATCGTTTCGAAAATATCAACGTAACGCTACGCTATGCATACACACAAAATGAAAACAATAATAAACAAAACAAACGACGCGCTCGCGAAAAGGCTGAATGGCGTGCTGAAAGCATAGTACTATATACCATGCGCCTTACATTCCAGAAAGAGGGCTACTGCTGCAGGTAGTGATGGAGTTAAGTATGATACGGTCAGACCACTGTCTGGAGGAAGTTTAAGTATTCTCTTCTGTAGTACTAATTGAGCAAAGAAGAATTCGAAAAAAGAAAATGTACTTAATTTTATTAAGGATCATTAAGGATTTTTTGACATAACATATATATGTTTAATAACCCAAAATCACTTTAAAAGTGTAATGTGCATAATTACAAAAGTTATACTAAATCGGTGTCCAATCGCCGCCTCCAAGCAAATTTGTAAAAGTAAAAAACGAAAGAAAAGCAAAATTAGAAGTTTTCAGGTCACTTGTTCATTTGCTTTTTTTTTTTGTTCTTGGTCCAGTTGAGGTTAGTAAAAGAATTGCAGAAAAAATTGTTAAATTAAAGTAGCTTTAGAAAATCAGATAAAAATTAATGCGTAAAAATTATTTGAGCCATTTGCGAAGAATTTGTTATCAACAAATTTTTGATAGTTCCAAGCCGAGCTTGCCTTGGCATCTCCGGACCTTAAAAAAAAAAAATAAATAAATTGAATTCTTCAAATAGACACTCTTTGCCGAATTTGCTTTGGCAGCTAAAGGAGTGCTAGGCATGTGGCAAATAGCAGTGAGGAAATTATACAGGGTATCCTCTTACTCAGGACATACCACGTCACACGCTATAAACAAAATTTACATCAAATATCGCTACGTGGCGATCCTGTGAATCTTTTGATTTTCTTGGTCAACCACGATCCTAACTTCTTTACAAGTTTATATAAACGGATAAGGCTAACTTAGCGCAATGCCTTCACTAAGCCAACGAAAAAGGCTGGTTCGATGCGGAAACACAAAATTCATGTTTGTTTTATGTCCCACCTTCCACACCAATTCACCCCTTTAAGCATTTTTTGTAATTTGCACGATTGCCGGATGGATCATGCGGGATCGTTTTAAGAGCATTCTACAATTCAACATTTTAAATATTAGAATGCTATGTCATAATGTGCGTTATTACTATTTTAGAATACCCACCACTTATTTATGTAACATTTTTCGACAGCACCGTTTGACCACAATTGATTCAATAACCTTAAGATTGAACTTTTCTTCGATTATCAAACAGCATTTGCTTTGTTTGCTTTGCACTTTTCCTTGCCTTTACGCGAAAAGTCTCCTCATCTCACTGCACGCGTACGTTACATTAGATTCTTTGATCAATCAAATTTTTCAAATCGCCTATTGTCAAATAGCATTCAGACATAAAATATTTTTTATTTAAATTTTTACTAATTTGCATACAGCTTTTAATTACAAAGAAAACGGAAAAGAAAAAAAAAGCAAATGGCAGAAAAAGGGGATGTTCATTTTAATGAAACCTTCGATTCTCGAATGAAATCTGGAAAAGAAGGATCTCATTTCTCCACTCTCATCCGCTTCGTGGCTGTTATTCTAAATTTATCTTTCCACATCAGTGTGTTGATAATAACAATATCCTTGTGTTTAAGTCTCTGGCGTTTAGGTCTTAAAAAGACGGGCATGCATGCCTTCTTCTGTACGTTAGGCGTAAGTAGGAAAGAAATTTTAGAAATGCATTTGTTTTTCTTTTACTAGTTTTTATCATTATATTTTTCTCTTTCATTTTTATTGATCTACGGAAGTATGTCTTCTTTGTTGCCGAAGGAATTAACTCGCGTTACTCATATAATCCCCTGTTTTGGGACTTTCATCGGTTCACTAATATGCTAATTCATATTATTATGGTAACATCTGGCGGATTGTTGGCTGTTGCGGGCACAGCAAAAGTCTTCTTTAACGTTGAGATTCACTACACTTCATTTCATGGCAAAATCGGTATAATTGTGTTTCTCTCTTGACTTGGTCTATCATCATCATTCTAGTAATTTTTGTTTTCAGGTATCGCCTCTCTTATAATGTTGCTCTTAAATATTGTTAGCGGTGCTTGTTACATAGCATCGGCAGTAATTTTAGATGATTTAAGATTGTTTCATAACTTTTTGGGAATAAGTTCATTTGCGCTAGGCATGTATAGCCAACTAACTGGCTATAATAGCGGTTTCTTTCGCCGCAACTTTGTTCGTGTACGTTTGTATAAGATTCTTACGTTTGCGGTGTTGATTGTAGGTGCATTTCATCCCTTTGACGCTTTGTTGGATGCTATAGAAACGTCATTACAATTTAATTAGACTTCTTAAAAATATATTTTTTATGCTATAGAATATGACGCAATTTTCCAGCAATAGCGAAAATAAATTAAAAAACATTTTTCCTTCTTACAAGCGTAGGAACGTATCTGGGTTGTCAGATAACTAATTATTAAAAAAACTTGTGCAATTAAATGAAACAAACAGTTTTCCAAAGGTATTATCATGGCACTTAAAGCCACTGAGCGCATATTTTTTCAAACAGATTCTAGGTCTAGGTTTTTTTCTCTATAGGTGGGTGGCTATAAATACAGTAGATGACGATTTTTGGACACTGGATTTTGGTATACTTACGCCACATAATAACGTTTGTATGTGACAACCTCATAACTCTGGCGCTTCCAAATGTACGATGAAATCCGTGCTAGTTCGACAATTGCCTTTTTAGGCATTTTTTCAGTAAACCATAAAAACGGACTATGAATTTTACATTTTGTTCTAATGCTTTTTGTAATCATCTTACATACTGAATTTCCAAATTTATTCCTTACCAGCGAATTTGTTATAATGTGCTCATCATTTTAGGAAATATCGTTTGTGCCAAAATTAAACTAAACTCTCTGCATGACTTCCATATGATTACATCTTGTAATGGCTGGTAAACTCCTTCAAAAGATTTTAAAATGATTAGAATTATGAATTGTCCCTAGAAAGTGCAGACGCTCGACATCTATCGGCAGTTTGCAACAGTCGCAGTTTTTGTAGCTACATGTTTTGCTTTTCATGCTCTTCATTTTTAGCAAACTTATTGCGAAATTTTTGTAAAATATTTGAAGGGGGGGACACAAAATTTATTTTAAAAGAACGCTGCAGATTATATAAGAAATAAACTCTAACAAAACGTTCACGTTTAAATATAAACAAGGTTTTGCTTTAACATAAAATAACTTAAGACGTAAAAAGGGCAATAATTTGGCAGATGTCCACGGAAATCTATATTTTTCCTTTCGTAAGCAAACTTATGGATCGGCATTTCCGGCAATTTCTGTGGAGAACGTTTTTTTCTAAAACCTTGGAAATGTTTTAATAAAAGAGTCAAACGTAGGTTATTCGTAGATATTGATCGCAGTTTTCATAGCATTTTAAGTAAGATCTGCAAGCAGCTTATTATCAGACCAAAAAGACAATTTTTTTGTAAGAAGATAACTGCCAATTATTTATGTTGCAGTACGACTATATATACGGCCGATTCGACATTTTTTATTCTCATGAATTCTTGCATTTTCCACTTACACTGACTTGCAATTTAACTAATTTTTGAAGCGTTGTTATGATGTGGATTTTCTTTTTTGATGCACCCACTGCTACGTACATAAATATAAAAATATATAAGACCATGGCCTGAAAATTTTCACGAAATGTTTATGTGCGTCTGTGTGAAAAAGAAAAGTAGAATATATTTATATATATGTATGTATATATATTAGTTATTTATTTTTGCATTAATAAACCGACATGCCTAAGTTAAGTTTGGCGATTAAATATTGATATATATATATAAATATTATTTGTGAAGAAAGCAAAAAATATTGGGGTAAAAAACAGAAACATATAAAGTTTCGCTTGAAAACAAAGTAAATGAAAGAAAATATATATGCGAATTAAAGGAGTAAAATATTACAAAAAGATAATGAATTATAAATAAGGAGGAATATAATAATTCATAAAAAAACCTCCTTAATATAGGTAAAAATTTTAAGCAATTTAATTAGCATTTCTCTGGGCAGCCGACATTAAGTCTAAGGCTTCAGGAATATTGCCCTGAACGCTTTCCAAAAGCTGTGTTAACCAAGCTCCCTCATTGCTGAAACCCATGTTCATCATAGCTTTAACGGCATTGTTAATGCGTTCGTCTACATAAAAAACATTGAAAAATATTTTTAAGCTAAAAAACCGGAGAAGAAAAACTTACCAGCATGGTAAGTAATCTCAATAAATGATTCCGTTGGGGTTATGTCAGTCGAAGCAGTCGTGTCGTTAGCAATGTCAGCAGAGACTGAAACATTACTTTCGCCCATTGGTTCATTTGCCGATTTTTCATCCTTTTTATCGGCATCAATTTCAGTAGTAGTTACATCATTTACATTTATCTGCTTATCATCTTTCGATAAAGCTAATGCATCAACTTTAATAAATGATTCCGAGCCGCTGTCGTTATCACTATCACTGCTTCCACAACTTAAATCCATATCTTGAGGTTTATTTGAATCGGCAAGGACTTTGTCCTGAACATTTTCGATTATCTTTTCATCCTTTGATTTTTCGGCATCAGTATCATTATGATTATTGTTATTCTTATTTGACGAAACATCGGAAGGGTTATCGGAATTCGTAGAATTTTTAGGCATGTCATTAGTAAGATCGTTGGAATTGAGATTATGGGGAATGTTACCACTATCTTCGGCGGCTTCATCCAAAGGGTCTAACATTTTGGAGAACATATCACTGAAGTTATTTAAAATTTGTATGCCAGTTTTCATGAAATGTGGATCTAAAAATTGGGCTATTACATCCAAAGGTATGGTTGGCATTGCAGGAGCAGAAGATGCCCCTTGTTCCCCAGTCGAATTTGTAGCAGTAGCCTATCAAATGCAAATCAAATAAAGCAAAGATTAATTTTATATTGAACACATTGTACGACCTTCTTATTCGAGGCTTCAAAAGATTGATTTGTCGAGTCAGCTGCGAATTCAGTTGTAAAAGTAGCTTTTCTAGCTGCTTGCATTGCAGTTTCATGTACAACCTTTGCTGCTATCTCAGCAGCTTTGACCGCAGCCGTACGAGCTGCCTCATGGGCAGTTGCTGCCACTGTAGCCGCATTAACCCCAATATTTTCCGCAGCTGCTTGTTGTTGCTGTTGTTTATCAGTTTTCTCTTCAGAAGCACTTGGCGTAACACCACTAGTGCCACCCTCAGCCAAATCTTGCATCATATCGTAAATATGTGTCCAGATGCCATGACGTTGATGGCGTCTTCGTCGTCGACGTCCGTTAGATGACGTGCCATTTTCACTACCCGAATCTTTTGCGTCTTTTGCCTCACCGAATTTGTTGTCGTTAATTACAGCTGCTCCCAAGCCCACGGGACAGCCTGAATTGACATTTCCCTTCGAACGTTTGCTGTGCTTTCGGCCAGATGAAGAGCGATGATGAGGTGTTATCCAAGTCTCTACCATATTTGGACACTCATTATTTGGCATGCGAATCATCATGTGTTCAGCATGAACATGCTTGGCCTCGCAATGCTGGCAGAGATCGTAGTTATCGCATTCAATACATTTATAACGGAAACCCATAATAGGTGACATTAAGCAATTGTCACATTCAACTCGATGATGTATGACGAATTCAGCTGGATCGTCGTTACCATCGGTGCCTTCTACGTTGTTTGAAGCGTCCTGGGAAGTAGCAGCTTCAGCGTCTGTTTGATTGAGTTCTTTGTTGGGTTCTTGCTGACTTTTTATCGGAGCCACAAATAAATGAGGATTTTTCGAAAATTTAGCCATAAAAATATCATAATCGCATTGATTAATGATTTCGATTTCGTCAGATTGCTCATCTATTATAAACAAAATAAAATAATAAAATGTTACGATAAGTTATATTGTCTGCATATCTGCAAAATAAAACTCCGAGAAAAATGCATAAGATTTATAAAACGCTAGTATTATTCTCAATGAATGGTGTGGAAAAATAATAACTTTTAAATAGGAAAAGTTGTATTGCGTTGGTATTGGAATTTAACATATTATGTTTAAAAAGAACTAAATTCGAATTTTTTACATAAAATATGTAAGGGAAAAAGGTATTCACATTATAGCTGACCTGCAACAACTCACGTCGCGTCACTTAGTGTGGGGACGAACATTACGAAGTTAATTAAGAGTCCCATGCTAATTAAAGAAATATGCTTTGTATCGTCTCTATTGCATTTTCACAGCTGTGAAATAATAAATCAAGTATACCTCCTTTCTTAGTAAATTTTCATCATCACCAACTATTTGTAATTCGTTAATGGGAAATTTTCTGTTTTTTACGATGAAAATTCTTCAAACCAATTTTGAGCATCGCACTTAACTTTTAAAAATTCTATGTCACATGCATAACATAGCACGCACGACACGCTTAAAATAGCTGAGCTATTGTAATTATCAATAAATAGCCAACTTAGACAGGTTGATTTTACCAGCAGAAATTTAAGTAAAACGTCTCGATGTCCTGGAGGAAGTTTTGAATTCATATTGGTAGTTTCCACGAACACGGTAAACAATCGAAGATTTCACTTATCACTCTAATAAAAGCACAAACAAATTACGGAATATTTATGCGTTATAAATATTTTGTAAACCTAATATTTCTTTCTTCTTGGAAATAAAATAAGAATTCAAAATATTTGTTGTAAACTGTTTCCAATTTATAGCAAAAGTAAAGTTAAAAAGTTTAATACACTTATATATGCTGATTTTTGATTAAGTTAAGTTCGATGCATTGAATCTTTCTTCACCTTTATTTTAATGGACTCTTATCTGAGTTTGTTCGTTTATATAAACGTTACCCGTCTTTCCACGTTTAGCAAAAAAAAAAAAAACTCTTCATAATAATGCTACTGCTTAATAGAATAGTAATAAAATAAGTAATTCGGATCTGAGTCATAGGTATAGACATATTTCGTCGCCATTACCAATTGATTGGTTTTACAACTCTTTTTTTTTCTGTCGTCAAATACTAAGGGTATGAAGGTGGGAAAGAGAAGGGGAAAAGGATTGAATAGTCTTTATGTACGTACGAAATTGAAAGTGTGTTTTGTCCATTGTAAACCAAATAAATCCCTCTCGTCTACTTACCGAACCAAAATGTACGTATTTCACATGCTGGCAAATCACGTTCTCGAAAGAAATACATCTCAATTTCCTTTTTCAGATATTCAAAAGTGGGTGAAGGCATTTTCAGATAGGCATGCAAATCCTTGTCTGTCTGCAATTTATAGGTGAGTTTCAAGAACTTATCCGATGATGACATTTTTATATAGTCTTTTTTTTAATATTTGAAATGAAACAGTTTATCAATTTCTTGTTTTTTTTTAGTGTCACAAATATTTCCTTTGTTCTTTTCGATCGTTTACACCTTCGGCTTTCCACACAAAACTAAAGTAATTTTCGTTACTGTTCGTCACTTTTATACAGAAAGTGAAATAATATGTAAATTTGTTTTTTTCTTTAAACTAATAGCAAATATAAATGTTTACGTGTGAAATCAATCTTTTCATTCTTGATTATTCTTTAATCTTCTTCAAATGTCAGTTCTGCAATTCATCTATTAATCAAGTTCGTGAAGTTTTTGCTTAATAATGTTTTCTTGTGAAATTGTATATTTTTGTAAAGGATAGAGTTGCCAAGGCTGCCTATTTTATACTTCTTTGTGATTCTTAAAGTGTGCTACACTGTCTCCGTGAGAATACCAAACCATAATCTAAGTTTTCAGATTGTTTAATTTGCAGATACACACGGCTATAATCCTTTCTATTTATATATATATATATATATATATATCAAGAAGGTGTATTTTTATGCAAGAAAATAAATTTTTTCTGTCATGCACAGATGCACAGATACCTCGCCGATTTATTAGTTGTGCACTCGCATAACGTTTATTAAACAAAAAAATTAATAATGCTTCAAAAAAGTTTATAAAAATTTAAATATAACTTGTTAAAAGAATATTATTTACGAAATTCTTTCATAGCTTGTAAGACTCTTTCGAATTAAATAAATATTTCATTCCTTGACAGCAGGAAATTGTGGTAAATTAAAAAACACTATTTCAAAAGAAAAAAGAGATTGCGAAAATATGATAGCGTTTCTGCCACACTCTTTATAGAGTGCGAATAAAAATTCGATAAGAACGCCATTGAATTTATACAAAATTAGCTTTTCTAACTTTCGTCATTTTTGGAAAACACATGATATAATAAAAATTCTTTAAGTAACATGACTAAATGAATTACTGATATAAACAATAACTGGACAGTGTGATTTTTTCTTTTACATGCTTTATAAAAAAAATAACAGCTATAAAGAATTTACAGAACACAGAGTTGCATGCAATAAATAAGAAAAATGTTAAAAAACATCAATTTTTGCATGAATTCCTTTCACCACTGCTCAACGTTGAGGGCAGACGTTCATCTTACTTTTCCTGCTCAGGTGTCAGCTGTTTTTTGTTATAACGGTTAATATGCACATCGTCCACTCACTATTCGTATACATCTTCCACTCACTGTTAATATCCACACCTTCCACTCACTACATATTATACACAGCTGGCATAAAAAAAGTAAATATAAAAAGCGCAATATTCCTTTCTTGCTATTTGATTTATTTATTATTAGGGATTGTGCTGGGGCTGCGCCTATAAAATAACTGTACAACTTGGCTATCCATCTAAATATGTTTTAATAATACATGTTTTTCTTGAGTTTTTCTTGAATTTTTCTTTGCTCGATTTTATTCATATCTTCCATAAACCGAAAGTATTCTATATTATAAGATGCAAAAACAAAAAATAAATATATATATAAGATAAAACATTTCGCTAGCATCATTTGCTCAGCAAAATTAGTAGACTTAGCATCAGATTATATGCAGAAAAATGAAAAGCAACAGTTTGAATCAGAAACCTATTCTGGCAACACATTCCTTTATAAAGATTATTATGATTTGCTATAGAACTTTAGAATAGATTAAATCATAACGTCTATTGCATATACACATGTGTGTAACTATTATCAAAGAATGTATGAGATTATGTTAAATTTTGGATTGAAGCCATCAAAACAATTGGAGCAATGCTTCGGCTATTTTCTTTGCTAATACACAGAGCGGAATAGTAATTTTTTCTATATAAACAAGGAAAATTTGTTGTTCTATAATCACTTAACCCCCTATGCTCATATAGACTATTGCATAGATAGGGACTTTTTTCAACTACTATTAGTAAAAGAGACAATCAAGTTAATATATAATAAAAATTTTTATTTTATAATTGTTGTTGCTGTTGTTAAATTATGTTTATATTAAATTATTAATTATTACTTTGTATTCTTAATTAATAATTTTATTTTCAGAAATGAAATATTCAAATACAACTTGCATAAATTATGATCAAAATACCATCTAGAAACCGCAGACTTGCATAAATTATGATAAAAAAAAATAGCACAATAGATCATTAGTAGATTTGCAAGAAGGCATCCGATAGAAACAAACGATATTAAAGAACGTAAGAGATAGTGTAAAGAGCTGAAATGAAAACATTTACTGACAACTGTAAGACAAGTATGCATAAATCTACATTATCAACGTACGTATGCTATACTGTGACGTTTTGAATGGACATGTGTGTGAGTGTATTCGCGCAAAAGCAGAAATACTTGCGGTTGTGGGTATGTTTGCTTAAGCAAATACACGGAATAGAATTTTAATTTTGATTTGAACATTTTTTATAAACAGATTTGCTTTCTTTTTGAAGAATTAGTGTTATTTTTCTGTATTCTGTCAACCTACTGCCAAAAAGATTTTATAAATAATTATTCCCACTAATTTCTACCATTCCTATCTATTTACTAAGAAAAAAGTAATATAATTATTTTTCCTAGTTTCTACTGTAAATGTTTTTCCTACTTAATTTATTCACGAAATTTATCATTTTCTTTTTTGTTTTCTTTTCATATTTTGTTGTAGAGTTTTAAGCAGAAATCGGAGTATCATAGGGCATATTTCGTAAAGACGTCGTCTTCGAAATGTAGGTTTTTGGTTTGAGGTGTTGGGTTCAATCTTGCGCGCGTTTCGTGTTCAATTTTTTTTTTATCTATGTAAAAGATATTTTGAGCAAAGCCAAATATTTATTAAAATGTAGAAATTATTTTGCTTTTAATAACGGTAATAGGAAATATATGTATAGTAGAAATCAGTATTATAATAAACATTTTTTGGCAATAAATCTATGAATATATAGAACAACAATGGTAATTATCCGAAAAAAAGCGAAATTTATTTATAAAAAAAGATTCATACCAAAAATAGAAACGGCGAGGCACGGAAAAATCAAAAGTTGAAAAATTTTGCTTGCACATAATTACTTAAGCAAACATACCCACTATGAATTTTGCTGCGCAAATGTTGCTAGCGAAATGTCCTATCTCATATATACAGCAACGCGGTGCCCTTATAACGCGTTTTCATATTACGCGATTTCAATCCCCCCTATAACACGGACATTCCCTCATATAACGCGGGAGTTTCCCACACATATTTTTGTACTGTGAAATTTATAATGATTTGTACAGTTTATAATTATCATCGCGTACCTTTACACGTGTGTCAATTGTGTTATAACAAAATTAAATTATTTTATTAAATTTGTGTATTAAAATGTGTAGGTTAAATTTAATTTTTATAAAGTTTATTTAAAATAAAATAATTTTAAGCCATGACAAGTGAAAAGGAAACAAAACCCAACCGAAAAAAGTTAAATGTGATGAATCATTTATACATAATGCGTTATACGAGGTCGTAAAAACGCGTTATACGGGAATACCTCTATAACGCGTTTTCTGTATAGTGGCTCCGCAGAAAGTGTTTCCAAGCTATCCAGCTGAATCTTCCACAAGATTTATCATGAATGCTATGGTCATTACCGAACGTTCAAATGTATTTACTTTTTCTTTACCATGCACTAAGAGACCTTTCAAGTACTCCTGTGCTTTCAATAATTTCGATTTCTTTTCAGCTATTGCTTTATATCATGTTATATTTAAAATAAAAAAAAATTTGGATCATAAGTCTGGGGGCGGATCATCTTTATCTATTGTCATGTAGAAAGCAGGTGTTAATAACAAGGATAGACATACATATAAAGCTGTGTAAGTTGAAATGCCGTAAGTTGCACGAAGTTATCTCTAAGTTGAACTGCCGCGAGTTGCATGAAATTACATCTGAGTTGAAAAACAACTACCCCTTCGGGCTGTTTTTGCAGCAAAGTTGTTGCAGGAGCAATATTATGGTTACATTTTTGTTAGCTGCCTGATTGCTCCCCGTTCTATTTTATCGTATGCAAAGTCTTCCGGGCAGTTTCTTTTCTTTTTCCTTTTTTTTTGTGCAAAATTAATCAGCCAGTGTAGATATAAAACAGGCACAATGTGTTTTTTGATATCAATGACAAAGAACGACCTGGAAACAAAAAGTGGATCTACTACGACAATCCCAACCCCTAAAAGTCATGGTTTACCTCAAGGGAGCCATCCACATCGACATCAAAGTGGAAAGCATGTGGTAGGATCAGCAAGGTGTGGAGTGGTTAACGACCAGAATATTTGAAAGCACCTATTATATATACATGTATATATATATATATATTCATATAACATATATATATATACATATAAAAAAAAACAAATAAAGTAAAATATTTATTTACTTATTTATTTATTTTAAATTTGTTAAAAGACAAATTCCAACCAAAAACTACAATAATAACAACAATATAAGAAACTATCTAACTGTCTGGTACGCAAAAAACATTTCATTATATGCTATATTTTCAATTTATTACTATTTGCAATATAATAGCAGTATGTTTTTAATTGTAATAATAGAATCACAGAGCTATTCCCTGCTAACTACTTTGAAATAAAATCCACATCATTTTAAGCAGAAAATTGAATTAAGTCAACCTTTAATGTAAAATTTTTCGATTAAAACAAATTTAAATTTAGTTGCACATTAAGAGTGCTGGTTTGCCCGACACATTCCGCTCTTTTTGCAACTATTTTCACGCAGTTTTTGTCTAACGGCTTATGGGAGCCACATATAAATCTGCAAAGTAGCTATTGCTGAAGAAAATTTGAAATCGTCTTAATTTTACGAAAATTCACTGTGTAATTTACAATTTCAAACGCGCAATTTATGTAACCTCGCATCACCAAAATTAAAACGAATTACGTTGCTTTACGTTCAATCTACCAGTAAGAAAAATGAACAAAAGCATACTGAAAATAAATACTTTATGAATTCAAGCAGGAAAATTTCTTTACCACATCCATTTCATTTCAGTTTTTTCAGAATCAATAAATTTTTAAACTATTCTATATTTTAATGCTACAAAATATCCAGCTACATGATGGTAACACAACTTCCCACTACATTTCTTCTTTCGGCAATGAAATCTGCTTTCTGATTAAGATCGTTTGGCTCACTGGTAATCTTCACTGCCTTTTATAGCACGATCATCTTTCGGCAATTGAGATTTTTGTAATCGACATTTCTTCGAGTTCTTCTTTAAAAGTTTTGCTCTTATTTTGGCTGCTTTCTCTTCAGCTTCTTTTTGATTTTCTTGGAGTTTTCGTTGGTATTCTTCATCTAATTATTCCTTTGCGCTTTCAGCTTGGATCATTTTTTGTCTCGCATATTCCTTTCGCCGTAAGTGTCGATAAACATGAAATTCACCTGACCCAGCACCCGCCCTACAGCCCATGACATTTCTTACAAATGTAGAAACACTCTGCATAAAATCTTTCTCCTTTCGTTGCTCGGGAATAACATGTGGTTTGTTCTTAAAGAAAACAAATAGTATTACCGAACACACCTGATCTTACGCACAAACCTTCTTACAGGGGTTTGCATCAACTTACCAATTTTTACACGTTGTAGATC
The DNA here is from genome assembly GCA_000688735.1 of Glossina austeni. NCBI lineage: Eukaryota > Metazoa > Arthropoda > Insecta > Diptera > Glossinidae > Glossina > Glossina austeni. The sequence continues at coordinate 114,494 of KK502433.1, read as the reverse complement.
TAACGCAGATTTCACAACATACAAATTTGGACTTTTTGCGATATGAATAAAACCTCCACCACTTATTCATTGAATAATAATAATGCTAATCTCCGGCAGCGTGGATAACACAGTTAAAGTTTGGGAATGCCGTTAAGATGTTCTTTAGCCACTCGGCGCTGGTTAACTGTCCTCCTGTCAAGCTAAAGAAGAACAATATTAAAAAAATAAACAATATTGTTTAAAGCTAAAAATTTACTTAAAATATTGCCGACCATACATATATAAATATAATATATATACGTACACATATACATATATATATTGTTTCAAAACTCGATCGAGAATAGCAAAATAAAATCTTATCATGCGTTCAATAGAAATATAAAATATGGCGAACATATCTGCTGCATAGTGCAAAATGTAACGAGGAGATAAGCATGAGTGCTGGTCCGTTAAACTACTCTAACCTGCCAAATTCAACTTCTTCCAATAAATATTACGACGTGAACAAGATAAAATTTTAAGTTTGTCAAATCCAAAAGAAAAGTCTCCGTGTATATCCGTCGTATGTTTCTTTCAATAGCTTTGAATCTTCTGATGATATTGAAATCTCGATTAAACTGCCAACTATCTGTATCAGATATCTAGCTCGGCTTTGGTTCCTAACTTGGTTATTTCAGTACTTACTGGTTTAGATGGTTTATGGTCTCTAAAATAAAGCTGTGTGTCTGCACCTGATGGGATTCCATGATTCCATGACACTCCAGGCCTCTGGCTTCCCTTTCTACTTAGCGAAATGGATAAATTCGTATCTGCATAATAGATCATTCAAAGTTATGTTCAACTTCGTCGCCTCGTATAAATTTTCCGTGACGTTTGGCGTCCCTCTAGGCGGCCATTCAGGACCCCTTTTATTTAATTTATATATTAATGATCTCTCCTCGGGGCGCGATACTGTTGCAAGGGGGTCATATAGCTGTTTCCAAAATATCGTTTTCAAATACAAACCATAAAAGTCAAATAGGTGTCAAAAAATGAATCAGCAGTATACGTAATCCACAATCCTCGCCGCGGATTTTTGGTGTACAAATGCTAAAACATCCAATTCATA